>CM040987.1:7717531-7777426 GCA_022985145.1 Pangasius djambal
AGCCCATGTTCTCAAAACTCAAATTCTGAGTTTCCTCCCTGGAGATGCTTTGCCAGGCCTTCACTGCAGCCACCTTCAGTTGCTGCTTGTTTGTGGGTCTTTCTGCCTTCAGTCTTGTCTTCAGTAAGTGAAAAGCATGCTCTATTGGGTTGAGATCAGGCGACTGACTTGGCCATTGAAGAATATTCCATTTTTTTGCCTTCAAAAAGTCTTGAGTTGCTTTCGCAGTTTGTTTAGGGTCATTATCCACCTGGACTGTGAAGCGGCGTCCTATCAGTTTTGTAGCATTTGGCTGAATGTGAGCAGAGAGTAGAGCCCTATACACCTCAGAATTCATCTTGCTACTTCTGTCAGCAGTCACATCATCAATAAACACCAGTGAGCCCATTCCATTGGCAGCTATACATGCCCATGCCATAACACTACCTCCACCATGTTTGACACATGATGTGGTATGCTTTGGATCATGAGCTGTTCTTTTCTTTCGCCATACTTTTCTCTTCCAATCATTCTGGTACAAGTTAATCTTGGTTTCATCAGTCCAGAGAATCTTATTCCAGAACATGGGAGGCTTTTTTAGATGTTTTCTGGCAAAGTCTAATCTGGCTTTCCTGTTGAATGTTACTTGAATGTTACCAGTGGTTTGCACCTTGTTGTAAACCCTCTGTATTTACATTCATGAAGGTGTCTCTTGATTGTAGATTTTGACAATGATACGCCTACCTTCTCCAGAGTATTCTTGACTTCTGCTGATATTGTGAAGGAGTTTTTCTTCACCAAGGAAAGGATTCTGCGATCATCCACTTTAGTTGTCTTCCGTGGTCTTCCAGACCTTTCGATGTTGTTGAGCTCACCAGTGCTTTCTTTCTTTTTAAGAATGTACCCAACTGTTGATTTGGCCACACCTAAGGTTTTTGCTGTCTCTCTTATAGATTTATGTTGTTTTTTTCAGCCTAATGATGGCCTCCTTCACTTGCATTGAGATCTCCTTGGACTTCATATTGGTAGCTCCAGTCAAACAGCTGCCAAATGTCAACTCAATACCTGATATCAACTCCAGACCTTTTATCTGCTTCATTTGTCTTGAAGTAACGAGGGAATGGACCGCACCTGGTCAATTAACTTCTTGTCAGTCAACTGTCCAAATATCTTTGAGCACCTGAAAATGGAAGTACTTTGCTTAAAATGGCTGTAATTCCTAAATGGTAAATACCATATTTTTGTGGAACCTCTTAAAATAAAGCTGAAAGTCTACACTTCGATCACATCTTGACTGTTTTATTTCAAATAATGTGGTGGTGTATAAAGGCAAAATCACAAAAACTCCATCATTGTTCAAATACTTCCGGACATGACTGTATATATGTAAATATATGGTCAGGTATATATGGCCATATAGTGTATAAAAAACTTTTGTTTTCTATTATTATACTATTCAGTAATATAATATTCAGTATTCGTTCTGAAATTTTACAAAAACACATTTCATTTTCATATTCACTTACATCTTTATTCCAATCTCCACTACACAGCATGATCGCAATGGAAATGTATAGCCTGAAAAGTATACATGCCCAATGTAATGGCACATACACATTCATTTGCAATTCAAAGTAATGGATATTATTCCTCTAAATAGTGTTAGAAGAGTAAGAAAAGCTACCATGCATCAGTTCTGAGTGCACTACATAAATGCGCTACATTATTACTTTTCCTTTACATTATACTTCTTTTTTCAAATGCAATGGGAAGATGTTGGTATATGTTGCAGAACAAAATAAAAAGCAGTGACATGATGACATGTGGTGCATACAAGCTCTGAAGGGGTTAATGAACTGCAGTAGGCTGTATTATAGAAAACATTATTTGAATACAGTATTTACACGTCAGAGCATGTAAGTACTAGGACACACACACACACACACACACACACACACACACACACACACACACACACCCCGCTTCAGTGCCTCTGCGCGCCCCCTAGTGGTACTTTTTATTAGTACACACAAACCACGCGCTTTCTAGGAGTCTCGTGACGTCATACCGATTACATTCATTCACTCTGCTTTTTTTTTTTCTAATTCGCCCAAGTTATTACCCCAGGTATTAACTTACAGGTAGTAAGACATACAGAAATATTAAACATTTTTCAATAACATGCACTGTGAAAGGTTCTGATATAATAACGCTAAAGCGGATCAAACGAACAAAGAAGCATAAACATGATCAAAGCTGTAAAAGGAGACAGAAAACAGAGAGATAGCATCAAGCATATGAAAGTGATATCAAGAACAAATATTATCTCACGCTAATGTAGGCTATGGGCATTAAAAACAAGCAGAAGAAATGAACTAAGATCTAATGAGGAGAAAGAGAGTAAACATTTCATGCTGTGAAATTAATATTAGATGATAAGTCATTATTAAAGCCTATGCCAATAGTCTGACGTTCAATTCAATCATATGCACGAAAAAGCAGAAGTATCTGTAGGTGTGCAGAGAGGTACAGATAAAGATAGCAAAAATATAAGATGTATAAAACTGATATCAGAGAATAAATAATCTGACACTAAAACGTAGGCTACTGCACGCGCCAAAAAGAGACGAAAGGATCAAAAGAGGCGTTAAAATAGAACGTGAGACAATAATAATAATAATAATAATAATAACAATAATAATAATGATGATGATAACAGCAGCAGCAACAACAACAATAACAATAATAATGATGATGATGATGATGATGATAACAGCAGCAGCAACAACAACAACAACAACAACAATAATAATAATAATAATAATAATAATAATAATAATAATATGCACTCCAAAACAGAAATATAAGCTAAAAAATAAGCAGAAGAAAGAATCTAAGATTTGAATGAGAGAGAGAGAGGGGTGAGGATGAAGGTGATGTCGTGCCTCCTCCTCCTCCTCCTCTTCTATCTGCTCCTCGTGCCCGTCTCTCAGCTCCGCAGTGCACTGGCGGACAGCACAGCGCGGGACAGGACACACACACACACACACACACACACACACACACACACACACACACACACACACACACACGCACACACACGGGACGGGAGCGCGCACGGGCGCGCGCAGAAGGAGGAGAGCACTCCAGTGCTGAAGTCCCACGCACAGCACTGAGCTCGCCTCGTCTTCCACACGGGACTTACTATGAGCTGCTCACGCCTCGGTGACCGCTAGCTGCTGCGCCTTCAGAGAGGAACGAGGCAGGAGAAGAAGATTTTCAGTCATGGACACTCTAACGTGGATGGTGCTGTGCGCGGCGGTAAGTACCGGGACACTTGCAGTGCGATGCGCACGATGGGATGCAATTAAAGTGTTTTCCAGCTTGCAGCACATGACAGCAACAGCATCCGTGAGTTTGCTTAATGGACAGGTCTGTCCTTCTGTCTTTAGGCTGGTCTACAAACCCTGAGGCTGTTTATCCAATAAGCAGAGCGAAAAAATGATAAAGGGAACATTTTATAGGCGAGGAGTGCAAGTGACGAACCATTCACTGGTTCTTGGAATGGATGGATTAACACAGTATGGATGGATGCATGTACTATGTATTATCAGAGCATTAAGGAAGACTGACGCGCGCGCGCACACACACACACACGCACACACAGTGTTGCTTTAACTTTTATAAGCTCAGATCTGCGTTGCTTTCCAGTGATGCACCAGCAGCAGTGTTCACACAGTAAGTGCAGATGAACAGAGGGAGCAGAGTTCAGCCCTCAGGGAGCTGCACATTTCAGGCTTTGCAGATCTGCTGCGATAATAAACACGTTGAAGAACTTGTTCTTCCATACCATATATTCCCACGATTTCCTCACTCGTTTTAATGTGCTGACACCTTATTGCGTAATCCCAAGAACAGGTACTGTTTCTTTTTAAACGGACCTTCTTTCCTTCTTTCTTTAAAAATACTTAAGCACGTAGGTAGAAATAATTAAGTAAATTGTTTTTGCTAACATAAATTTGTCTGGATGAAAGAAATCATGTTCATCCAGGGAAAGTCAACAAGCACCTTATATGGGACCATGGCTCTGGAGACAGGTGCTTTAATCCCAAAAAAAAAAAAAAAAAAAAAAAAAAAAAAAAAAAAAAAAAAAAAAAAAAAAAATATATATATATATATATATATATATATATATATATATATATAAAATTTGTTTAAAAAAATTGGTTTACTTTGAGTATTCTTTGGACCTGGTGTTAAACAAGCAGGTGCTTTAATCCCATTGTATAGTCAGATCATAAAAAACAAAACCCCCAAAACAACGAATTAATCCATACTCACAACTCACTTAAGACTGAACAAAAGTCCTTGTTATGTTTTTTAGTTTTATACTGAGTTGGTCCTGGTGCCTCAGCATGCTTTTTGGGTCCATACTAATTTGGAGGTCTTGTAGACTCTCCTACCAGACAAGTCGTTTCTTTTTTTTTTCTGCGTAAAGATGGTTTACACGTCGTTGTGCTCAATGCCAGTGCTGTTCACTGGGGTACAGTAGGGACGTGTGCCGAGGGTGTTGATATTTAACATTAGCAGGATGCTCTGGAGTTGTAGAGCTGTCACTGTTAACAGAAACCAGCGCTCGAATTTGAGCCACGCGGCGCACGCGCTGATTCTCCGCGTGGCGCGCGCGCTCCACGTGACCTATTATATTATATGACCTATATATTCTGAGACCTGTTTCATCAGCTTAGAACCCATCTAATGAAGTGATCTTAAGTCGTTAACTGGCACATTTTCACTTTTTTCCCTTCCAAAGTGTTAAGTATGCTGCTTCATCTGTGTGAAAGTGTGTATCACTCTTTGTGCATCATGTGCACTCAGAAACGGATAAAAGTGGCTCTGAAACTCTTGTGCAGAGATGGATTCGTGTTTATTCAGTCATTCACAATTTAAAAAGCTGTAGTGTGCTCAGCTCTGGATCAGCAAAACCTGATCTTACATGGTGTAACTGAAGAAGTCCCCATGGGTGGAAGTGTGTGTGTGTGTGGTGGTCTTAACTGCAAAGTGGACAGCTTGGCAGGATAGACACCATGTGTTTGCAGGTTTTTCACCCTTAGTAGGGACCAAATGCATTAATGCATGGAAATGTATCTATGGAGTCATTTGGCTGAATTCCATAAGAAAAGTAATGAATTCTATATATTTGCTGCATGCATTTATTTAAACACAGCATTTATCTGAAAACCTAAATCAGCCCAGTGATCAGTCTTTAGGGTGCTGAAGTTAAAGTTAGACATTAGGTTTAGGTGTAAGCAGAGCATCACTGAGATACTATAACTCAAAATCAATAAAAGACTCTTAAGACAGTAAAACAATGTGTGTGTTTTGACACAAAGAGAGACAGACAATGGTAGGATACAGAAGAATATCTGCTTGATTAGTCATACATACATTAGAAAAAGATTTGTCAGATATGTAACAAAACAAGCACTGAACTGAAGTGAACTTAACTGAATCAAATTAAGAAGAGAGAAGCAGGAAAAGAGGGGGGCAAAGAAGAGAGTAAATGAGGGTGCTAAATTGGTCCCTGTGCCTGGGCATCTGCTTCTGAAAGAAAGTGGGGGTGGGAAGAGGAGTGTGGGGGCAGAAGAGAAGGGGGAGAGAGTAGTGAGGTGCATGCATTCAAAAAGAGCCGAGAGAGAGAGAGAGAGAGAGAGAATGTAACATAAAATTTTTTTGATGGCAGAAAAGTCTAAACTATAGAAGCTTTTCTCTCTCATATGGTGTTGGTAATTGCTTCCTTATTCCGGTTCTTATGCAATCAGCTTTGGTTCTCATGCCAGGGAGATATTTTGTTTGCATCAAAGGCAGTTTGTGTTTATATGTGTATCACTTTATATATTTTCCATATGTATGTAAATACACACATACAGAAGATGGGTGTATCTTCAAAGAATAAGATGGAGGTTGTAATATGAATCAGTTAAAAAAATCAAGCAAAGCTAAAAGGATAGTTCAGAAAAAATTTTATGTGTGTGTTTGTACTTTTTTTTTTGTTAAACCTTAGGATTTTGTGTGTGTGTGTAAATGAAAGCATGTGTGTGTGTGGAGTGCCCTCAATCATCCAGCACCTGGTTGGTGGACACGATCTTAACTGTCAATCATGAACACACACTGTGCACAGTTGTCTTGAGCAAACGCTGGACTTGAACTAAAAGAGTTGAGGCTTTAGACACACACGCACACACTTTCTGAGGAGGTTCTCAGTCCTGGAATTGAGGAGAGTGTTTCTGAGTTATTATGTTGGATTTACAAAAATATTTAAGTCACTGGATGATCATTTTCACATGTATGTGCTAACAGCAGGGTTAAGAATTGTCTTGGGGACTATAATCATATACATGTAGAAAGTATCAGTGTGTGGCCTATTAAGGCTGCATTCTCTGACCAGTGCAGCGGAAACAGCTGCAAGCAAAATTGTGTACCATCCCTCCTGCACACACCCTGATTTATGGACCGAGTGGTGCAGTAAAGTCCACTCCATGGGCTCCAGTTCGGCTCTTAAAAGCCTCTGTTCCCTCAAAGGAGTGAAAGGACTTACAGTCCACTTATTCTGTGGAGGAGTTAGGGTGTTTCCGCAAAATGAAAGGCCATGGGTGCTTACTTTTAGGTATTTGTGTGTTAAAGTGCGATGTTTTTTTTAATGCTGTCCTGTTATTACCTCTGATGTGTAATAAAAGCCTTGAGATAAATCAAATCAATAAGTACAAGTTAAAGGAATACTTCATTGCTCCAGTCACCACATCTGTAGCATATGTGCAATCACCACCGAGAGTAACTTCTATGTTTTCCTGTACTGAGTAAGGAAAGGAAACCTGTTTACGCACAATGTGCTTGTAATGGAAGTCTAAAGGCAGTTGTTGAACTTGAACAACAAACAACAAATATTTATTTGAAATGCATATTTTTGTAGAATGGTTTCATGAATTCTTCACTCAAAGATTTAAATATTAAGTAAAAAAATATGTAAATGTAAGTAAAATACATAAATATGTAAAATGTTCTTTAAGAGACATAATTACTTTTTTAGAGGGAAAAAACATTGTGGTTTCTAATGGAGCCAATGGAGTGCCTCAGTTTCTACCCGATCACACACAGATACCTTAGAGAGAAAAAATGAGTGTAGCTGGAAGTACCTTTTACTATATTGGTACTAGTTGGAAAGTTGGGTAAAACTACATAAAGAAAACAGCTTTGGGGAAACTTTTGGTGCTTCATCCTAAGATCTCAACCCTATTTTCATACTAGCGAGCAACAAAGTGAAACATGACCTGTCATTTCCTATGTACATGTGAAACACACAGCTGTGATGGTGCAACATAGCTCCCAAGTGGTGCAGCAGAAAAGTGTTCACTCTTTTCATCTGAGATTGCAAGAATCCCAATGATGTAACAGCCATAAATGGCCAGAAGACAAGAGAGAAAATTGGCAACGCTCGCTGGGTGGGAGGGATGGCACATGGTCTCTCTTCTGTCAATCACACTCACATTAGCCAATCACAGCTGTCTGTAAGCTTGTGTATGTGGAAGAGGGCAGACAGTGCTTGAAAAGATGTGGTTGCCTGGCTCCACATGTCTTGGGGGAAGCACAGCATAGCCTTCACCCTGCCTGATTGGTATGGTGCATGATAGGGCAGTTGGCTAATTGGTGGGAATTGGCATTGATCAAATTGGGGGAAAAAAGAATTGCGATTTACATTAGACCAATCTTTTAACCAGTCCACGTAGTCCAAAGTTTCTTCTGTTTCCCACTTACAACTTTAGTTCCTACCTGCAATTGTTTCCGTTTACTGTTTGATATGCAAAAATGGAAGAAAAACTTATCCTGTCATCTCTGACTTTTCATTAAATGCAAATAGAGACATTATGAAGAAAAAAGACCTTGGAAGGAAGTAGCAGAGATTGTTGGTAGCTCAGAATGTATGGAGCTAGTTCAGTTTCCTTGCTCTGCTAATCTGTCAATGAAGCTAGCATGAAGCCTAGCATATAACATAAATCAAACAACCAGTTTTACTCTGATTAGTGCATATTTTCTTTTGTGTATTGAATCTATATATACAGAAGCTACTATAGTTATTCATCAGAACTGATAAAAAAAAATTCTGGAAAGTGCATGGCCATAGGCGACAACAGTAGGGGTCAATACATGCCCACAAGAGAGAAAATACAAGCAATACATGTGACTTGTTGCTTGCTAATATGAACAGTGTAAAAATTGTGGTTTTAAATCTGCATTACATAACTTCATATTTTAAAAGTTTATTTATGGAATTCAACAGCTGCCTATAGACGTCCACTGTAAGTGCCTTTGAAATTTTCTGTTCTTTCCTCCGTACTGGAAATGAGTCAAAATCTTGTTTGTGGTAATCACACATATGCTGGAGATACATACAGTGAGAGAGATATTCCTTTAACATAACCTATGTTAGTCAATTCTATCAGTGGTGTTGACATTAAGCAAAATGAGAAGAGCTCAATTGAATCAATGTGATGAAATGATAAACACTGTGTGTGTGTGTGTCTGTGTTTGTGTCTCCATAGGTGGCAGTAGTGTGTGGCTCTACACTAGAATTGCCTGTGGACGAGGCATGTGAGTCTGGTCAATACACCAGCGGCGGCGATTGCTGCATACAGTGTCCACCGGGGGAAGGGGTAATCACCCCGTGTGGAGATACTCAAACTGAGTGTGGTCAGTGCCTTGACAGTAAGTACATACTGCACACACACACACACACACACACACACACACACACACACAGGGAGAAAGGCAGTCATTATGTGGCTTCATGCAGCCTCTTTGATGTGTGTGTGAGGCTGCAGTTAACAGCATACGTGGTGTCTGATTACTTTCATTAGGAGCATTTTTCTGGGCAGTGCACCGTGTCCTCTCCTACCTGATCCCTGATGCCTTTAGCTCTGTTTTTGTGTTGTTTATTTGATACGATGCTTGGAAAGATAATACATGGTTGAGTTGGGATGCTTTCTATAGAAACTGCTGACACATTTACTGTGAGGTCAATGTCAAGTAGTTTGGGCATGTTCTTCTATATTTATTCACCGTCATAAAAAAGAAATCTTCCCTTTGTCCTCTTCTGTAATAAATTCCTGATGTAATGCAAAGAGAAGGGCCAGGGACGAAATAGGCCTCTCTGTGCACCTGAAACAATTGGATCGATGAATAAGATAAAAACAGCACAAAGGCTTTGAATAGCAGTCCCAAGACAGCTCACTTGTTTTTTTTTTGCAGCACAATGGGTGTGGAGTGATTCATGCGAAGAAAGAAATATGACCATCTCAAGTGGCAGAGCTTTCAGCTTTGGGGTGGAGACACTTCTCCTAACACCCAATCCATAATATGATTAAAATTTTATTCTAAACATTAATATTTCTCAGGATATACTGTATTTGTAAAATCATAAGGTTTTAGCATCAGATAGCTTCAAGGGGTTGATCTAAATTCCTAACTATCTATAGGCTCTATACTTTACCAGATGTGACAGCAAGAATCAGTCTTGATAGTCATTATCACGATCTGCTGCGTACACTTTGTATTTACCAAGGCAGATATTTTGGTTTGTCAGAGTTATTATCATACTAGCTGACATTAGAGATGAGGAATAAAGCTTTTGTTAGTTAGGCTTAGCTAATGTTTTCCCAAGTTCCTTGGCTGTTCTGTGAATGGGTCAATAACATGCCATTAGTGTGATTCCAGGCAGACATCTTTTTTTGTACTTTTAGTAAAAAGGCATTTAAATATTTTTCTGAGAGTCATGGCTACATAAAAAGGGAAGTCCTTTCTCTTAGCTTTAATGTAGCATATATGGGACAATTTCAGAGTCACACTCATTAATAATATGTCAATCCCAATCACTGTATCAGTATAGTCAAAACGCAGCTTCTTCTGTTTGTTAGACCAACTAGCTAGTGGGTATAACAGTGTTATCATGCTGTCTTGGAATTATGGTGATTACCAGACAACACTTTTGGAGATTCTACTCAAAGCTGTTCACCCAGTGAGCACTCACTGAACAAATATGCTCATGGACATCCAACGCTGGGCCAGTATGGCTTAAAATGGGTTATAAAAAGATGTTAGTGGTCTAGTTTTGGTCAACCCTGGATCTTCCCCCAAATATACAGTATACAGTCAGGTCCAGAAGTATTTGGACAGAGACACAGCTTTTGTAATTTTGCCTCTGTATCCCACCACAATGGATTTGAAATGAAGCAATCAAGATATGATTTTAGTGTAGACTTTCAGCTTTAATTCAAGGCATTTAACAAAAATAGTGCATTATTCATTTAGGAATTACAGCCATTTTTTACATATTACCTCCATTTTCACAGGCTCAAAACTAATTGGACAATTGACTGATTTCTGATTGACTGCAGTTTCATGGCCAGATGTGGCCTGTTTCTTCCTTATTTCATGACAAATTAAGGACATAAAAGGTCTGGAGTTGATTCCAAGTGTTTGCATTGCATTAGGTAGCTGTTCATGGGAACTCTCAATATGCTGTCCAAAGATGTGTCAATACAAGTGAAAGAGGTCAGCATTAGGCTGAAAAAACAAAACAGACCTATCAGAGAGATAGCAGAAACTTTAGGAGTGGCCAAATCAACAATTCGGTACATTCTTAAAAAGAAGGAATGTGCTACCAAGCTCAGCAACACCAAAAGGCCTGGAAGACCATGGAAGACAACTAAAGTGGTTGATCGCAAAATAATTTCCTTGGTGAAGAAAAACCACTTCACAACATCTAGCCAAGTCAGGAATACTCTGGAGAAGGTAGGCGTATCATTGTCAAAGTCTACAATCAAGAGACGCCTTCAAATAAAGGCGTAAATACAGAGGGTTCACCACAAGATGCAAACCACCGGTAACACTGGAAACCACTGGTCCATATTAAGTTTGACAGCTTGTATAACATATTATAGACATATTTTAAAATTTTAACTTTGGCCACATCATCAAAGACTTTTTTGCACATCTTTTAAACATCCTTGTTCTCACTTGGGCATCTCCTCCGAAGTTAGTTTTTTCTATGGCAATCATTTAATAGGGTGAGAATGAGGGCATTAAAAACATGCTGATAAATGTGCGACAGCGTATGTACAGATTTAAACTGAGTCAATTCTTACTCTCCATTGCACTTAAGTGTTGAAGTCATTGCCCTTTTTTTCATCATGTTTGTTTGTAATGAGATGTCACACAGTGTCAATTCCGAACACTGTCAGAAAATTCCGGCTACCCAACTGGTAATTACAAGTTATGAGACAAACACGTGAACGCTTTGAAAGTCGGAAGCTTGTAATTACCGTAATCCTGGCATGATGTGAATGTGCTATACTTATCATAGAACTCAGTGGCAACAGTGTTGTTATGGTTACAATACAATGTGTGTTGGCATAGATTCTACAATCCTCTGGAGCTGTACTGGAGCGATGTCATCATCATTCTTTCAAAAGATATTTCCTCAGTTGGTGTTTTGATAATGATGATGAAGAGTGCCGTCTAACAGATGACTCCAAAATCTGCCATAGGTGTTCAATGGCTTGAAATCTGGTGATTGTGAAGGTCATAACATCAGGAGAGAAATGTTTCATCAGTTAGATCACTGATAGATTAGTCTCAGTTAGAGACTTCCTTCTAAGGGGACATAACATAACAGAGCTGTCGGTTTCATTTAACTTTTCACCCTTCTGTATACCTATACATCCAATATGATTATAATATACTGTATAGGCATACATATATGTATGCGTGTGTGAGACATATGGAAAGCAATATAAATGGTAATCTTGGTATTTTGAAAGATCAAGCTGATGCATTAATATTACAGAAAAGGTAGTTGGTTATAAAAAATACAGGCTTTCTTTCACATGCATAGTCACATACACACATGCCCTGTCAATCCCACAACTATCAGCAGATAATAAAAAATTTATCTGTCCACTCTCTGTCTCTCTCTCCCTGTCTCTCTCTCACTCTGTTCCCTAAGCAGACACTCAATGTTCCCTAAGCACATATCATTATTGGCACATTTCACTCGTCTAAAGACTGAACAAAACCTCCTCCCAGTTGTGCTCGAGTCTGTGTTTACAGTCACACTTTGTACTCACCTAATGAAGTGGAAATGAAGGTGTTCAGTACCGCAGCTCTTTCACACCAACAAGGTCTTACAGTCTGGAACTCCAGCTGACTGATAATGGTGAGAATTTGGCAAAAGCACCTTTATTTAATGAGGCATTTATAGACAGGTGAGAGATAAAACTGTGACCCGGGATGTTTGCCTGATATGTATTTTATCCATATAAGAGAATAAGAGAGGGAGAGTTTTCATGAATTCATACATTCCTTTCCAGTAAATGCTTAATCCTGCTCAGGTTCACCGTGAATCTATAGTCTATTCCAGGATCGCTCGGCTTGGTGCGGGAATACACCCTAGATGGGATGTTACTCCAGTGCAAGTCACCATGCACACACATTCACACACTCATTCACACTCATTGTGCCAGAACAACTTTAACTATTCTCAAACTCAAAAAGTAATTTCACATCAATATAGATGTGGGCAGTACACAATTATCATTGGACAATTAAGGGTTCTTAGCTAACAAAATGTTTTTCTTTTCTCATAAGGAAACACTCTGTGGTTCTACATGGAACCTTTAAGGGCTCCCCCAGAGTGACAGACCTTAAGACTGGGCTTTGATACCAATTATATTGTTACTCACACTAACTGGTTAGCAGACAATTTGTTGAAATATATTTTCTTTCTACCATTTTTGCATCTTTCCTCCTACTCCTGTTTAATTTTTTATTTTTTTTTCTAAATAATTGGACTTTTCACTTTTTTTTAAAATGTGATGCTTGTGATTGCAAGTAAACTTGCCCAATTGTATATAATTGCAAACAACTGCAATTGCAAATGCAAGCAGCTAAATGTTTTTGGTTAAAATGACTTTGGTCATCTAGATCCTTCTGGTTCATGTTGCGCTGGGTCATAGGCCATAAGTCAGCCCATTAAGTCTACTCATGAAAGCAATCTACTGCAATCAAAATAATAAAGGCAATTAACACACCATTTTACAATGTACACTCATTATCAGGGCTTGTAAAAATGGCTATATGTGCTGTTACTCTCACTGTTCTGGCAGTGTGGTGGGAAACAAACCAGGAACTTGGTTGGATAGGAAGTGGAAAATACATCAACTATGACTTTAAATTATTTCTATTCCAGCTTAAGAAATATGTGAATTTCTTTGAGCATTAAGTTTTGAACACAAGTGTGAGCACAAGTAGAACACAAGTAGAGTACTTGCACTATAAAAGCATGCTATGTGTCATATGTAGGTCAGAGTGATAAAGTGAATACTAGTTTGTAGAGCTGAGACTGCTGATCTGTCAGAACCCCAAAGCTGTAAGATGTTGTAGTGACCCATTCATAATTAATGAACGAGAGAGGGATGCATGAAGAGAGAGAGAGATGGGTTGGGTGTGTTCTTAGCTGACTAGACAGTTTTGTAACACACTAGAGCCTAGTTTTCCTTGTCCATATGGCAAGCAAGCAGACAGACCAGTTTGGTCTCAGCTTTAATTGGTCAGCAATAACTCTGAATATGTTTATGTGAGTGTGGGCAAAGTCTTTTCCCGCTAGCATGGTTCGAGGGCAGCTGGCATCACAAGCAGGACTTTTGGTATTGTAGCTATGTGTGGCACATGATGAAAGGGCGTATTTGTTGTGCATATCATTCCACACACCCCCTCTTATGTAGCAGCTTGTAGCCTTCTCGTTCATGGCATGTACAGATGTTTAGATGTAATGGCTACCATCAGTGTGTTGCCCTCATTATTCAGTGTAAATAGGCACTTCCGGATCTCTCACGTCGATGTGATGCATTTTAAACCTCCGGGTATAAATAGAGTTTTGCTAACAACCTGCCCGGATGTGTTTGTGTGTTTGCATGTGTGATGTTGCTTCATAATAGCCTCCATTTACAAGCCATGGAATCATTTAGACATCCTGCATTAGTGAAATGAATACTGAGGAAGGCTTGTTTCAAATAAGAATCAGGCATTTTTTCCTAGCTAATCGAACAACACCAGTGAAGGGGTTTATTGGTTTTGTATGGTGCAGTCAGACTGACTCAATTCTGTTTCAATGTGAATTTATACCAAACCCAATCTTGGACCTGGCAAGGCATATTAAAATAGCTATTTCTCTATGAGTAATGGTTTAATTAGCAGTTAAAGGAGCATTCTGCATATAACAGTTATTATATTGTTTGGAATGTTATGTAGTATTCTGTTGCACAGCACCATATCTCTCAAAGTTGTATCATTGTTGTGTTTTTCTCCACCACTGTCCCGGTACTACAATACCCACAACCAGAGGCATTGGTAGAGGATATGTACACAAGCAAAACATTTTGTTGGTTGCATAATGTATGAAAGTGTTGCATGCCAATTCAGCCTACCTAGGGTGACTTTGTTAATGGATGAAGCCTGATTGAGGTTAACACGGGGCCTACATTTATCATTCTTGTTTTCTGATATAATTCAATGTGCTTATGCAGTCAACAACCCCACAAGGGGCAACCCATCAAACAAGAGCAAACCCAAGAGTGCAAGTGGTTCTAGCAGTTCATTAGTTAGCCAAGGAACATGTAGTAAGTGATAGTACAGAGTGAATGAAGATATGAATACCATGATGAAGTGGAGAGTATTTGTTTGGGGGGTGATATTATGCTTAGAGTATCAAAAATCCCACTACTATCCAGCATTCATTCATTCGTTCATTCAACTTGGTCATGTTATTTTGGTCAGGGTCATGGTAGATCAGGAGTCCATCCCAGGAACACTAGGTATGAGGTAGGAATACAAGCTGAATTCAAGCCAGTTCATTGAAGGGCATCTGGGGTAAATTAGTGTAGCCACCTACTGGCATGTTTTTGGGAGGTAGGAGAAAGCCAGAGAACCCTGAGAAAACCCACGTGGACATGGAGAGAATATTCAAAATTCCTTACAGACAGTAACCTAAGCTACCAGCATTCCAACTTGTACTACCCAGTATATATTACAGATATGTCATACAACTATGGGGAATCCCTTCTGCAATCAACCAATCTGAATGACTGGTGGCGTAGTGCTTATTGTAATCACATTGCCCTTGGAAGAAGATACTTTTTTCTTCATTGAAAATATAACAATTGTCTTACAAAATGCTATTGGAATGCAGTGTGCCTGACTGTGAAAAATATGAAGCGGCAATAGGTAAAGGTGATGCAAAAATGAACTAGCTGTCCATCTTTTACTTCAATACTTCAATGGCATTAGCTAATGAACCAGGCTGACCATTACAGTTTGATTGTAGGCCATCAGTATGTGCATAGACATATTCACACCAAAGGTATGGAGAGTTAAAGTATTTATTTTGGCTGAGGTGTCTGTTGAACACAGCAGCTGGCTTTTTTTTTTTTTTTTTTTTTACATTATTTAATTCTGTAGAGGTCAATATCTCATGACTTTTGCCCTCAAAGTCAGTTGTGAAATCTGTTTTTACTTGTCTGAAATACAAATGTCTTGAGGGTTCCAGTTTTAGAACAGGAAAAAAAACACAGTTTCAGTCCATGTCATAATGATGAAGTGCTTTTCAGGAGTAACAAACCTGCTGAAATATTCAATGTCAAAGCCAGAGAGATATACAGAAAAAGATGTATCTATAAATTACATGTACAAAGGTGTGTGTGTGTGTGTGTGTGTGTGTGTGTGTGTGTGTTTTGGGTGGAGGAGCTTGATGGTTCTGGGACTTTGCTCTAGGCTTTTTCACATCAGAAGTATTCACCTGCTAATTGGCAGACTAACTACCTTCTTGCTACTCTGTTTGACTATGATTATTAAACATAAATGCTTCTTACAGACAAAAAATATATATATAGGACATGGATTAAGTTCTGAGTGTGTGTTTAACAATCTTGCTGCTGGAGTCCACCTGCACTGCACATTGTAGCATTTTTTTCCTTTCTAACATATTTCACTCAGCTCATGAGCTTATGAACAAGGGTGTGGGTGTGTTAGAGCAGGGAAAACATTTGCAGTGCATCAGGACAAGACTTGGAAACACACATGGCTTTGTGCAAGATGCTGAATTCCAGGGTTACCAGGTGTAGGTCCTAGTGACCCTTTAAAACCCCAAAGCCTCATGGTCAATCAGAACCTCCCAAACTTTAATTTAATACAATTTTACAAAGCAACTTTACAGAAATTAGACAGAGAAGATTTAGATTCCTAATGTGTGAGCCAGAGATGACAGTGGCAAGGAAAAACTCCCTGAGGAAGAAACATTGAGAAGTACCAGATTCAAAAGGGAACCCATCCTCTTCTGGATGATACTGAATAATGGGATTATAAATCATTATGCTTATAAGGTTGTATACTATAAAGTCAAACAGTGCTAATTTAGTTGAAGAATCTTCAGTATGCAAAGCAGTAATAAGGTATCCATGTGATACTATCCCCTAACTGAAACTGAGACAAACTCTATATTAAACTCAAAATCATGACTACCATTTCCAAATGTATTGTAAAAATGTACAGTGTTTTTAATAAAGCAGCCTTGAATTCATGCAGTTTCCTAAACATCATCTTTAAATGGTCTTATATCAATAACAATCGGTATATTGTCATGAACAGAATAGTTCACTGACACAGGACAAGCACGCATAGTGTAGTTTTTAATATGTTTTTTTCTTTATTTAGATGCATTTACCATAGTTGCAATAGCTTATTTTTACTTATTCGCCATTTAATTCAATACATTTGAATCATAATCACAGGCCACAAATATAGTAAACTATGCATTTACTGTTTGATTTAAATACATTTAAAAAAAGAGCTTATTTGGATTGCAAAACATTTTTAACGATATGCGAAGCCTAAAAAAAAGAAAAAAAAGGAGCTTGTGAAAAGAAACCCAATTACACAGGTAAACCATGGACCTGGCAACCCTGCTGAATTCCTCAAAGTGAGTTACCTATTCTAAAATAGTTAAAACTATTCTTCCCCTAGACTTCTTTACCAGAGCCATTACAGATGCCCCCTGCAAAATCCTCTTTACCCACTGACACAGCTACTGACATAGACCTTGTGAATAATTTATTGACTTTCTAATTATATCTGAAAATAATGCTGCAAGAATGTGCAATATTAATGCTGTATTTTTGGAAGACCATACCAAACCTCCGGTTGGTGAAAAATAAACTGACAGTGTGGCCACTTTACACAATTATTAGCCTCATTTTAGCAGTCCTTTTCCTGTCACCGACATATTTTTTTGTAGTATCTAGCTGCAACACTATTTGAACCGCAAATTCTTGCTTAGGCAAAGTAATTTACTCTTTCAAAATGAAAGTATGCTATTGTGTAACATTAGCTACCTATCACATACAGAAAGACTGATTTTGAAGCATAATTTAAAAACTAGCAATCTTTTACATAACATTAGAGCTAGCTACTTCACCAACCCTTTAGCTGACTTGCTAGTGTTTTGGTGATGTTCGTTAATGATAGCTAAGTTGGTGAGGTGTTTCATGCTAGAAAGCTAGCTAATTTATTTATCCTTCGCTATCTAACAGATAGCTAATTTACTTATCATGAGCTAGCTAATCAAAAACTATAGTAATCTAACAACAGTTTGCTAGCTGTATGTAATATTTGATTACAGCATACAGGATATCAGGAAACTACACAGTAAGACTCATTTCAATTGAACATCAGATTTTTTTTTTTCCACAGGAGTAGAGTTTAACAAACAATTATATTTATAATTGTTGAATCTGATTGGTGTTTAATAATTATCTTTAATGACAGCTTTTACAGTAGTTCCAGCTGCAAGGCAAATCACAGGTTAATGCTTGCTACTTTAAAACAATATTGTTTCTATAGTCATAGCTACTTCACTGGGACTTTCACGATGGACACACAACGTGTTATTATGTAACAAAGAAAATTGTTTAATCATTGATATGGTGAAGTTTTTAAAGAAGTCTCTAGTGCTGGCGCTTTGTAACAGTCAATAAATTTTCCTCCACAGGAGTCTTCAGGACAGGTGACGTTGCACTTTCCAGTTTCTGTGTAACATGTCAAGCTACTTTTTTTTTTTTGGTCTAATTAACTTCGAGAGAAACAAAAGAGAGAGGCTGGTGCGGGAATGACTGTACAGTTTATAGCTGCTATAACATAGGGGATAACAGGAACTAACTCTTGTGGACATTCCAAATCATTAAATGTAACTATAACAGGATAAAGTTTAAGACTTGACATTTTTCTGATGAATAAAATAATGATGATTAGCGTTGCCGTGGTATAAAAAGAGTAAAACAGGGCTTGCTGTTACAGGAAAATAATGAATTTTGTGCTGGTCCCCTGTCGTTACTAATTTTCCTACAACAGCATGCCCTGAAGTGTTTTATTTCTTATGTATTTGTAACTGAAGTGTGGTGGAACTTGTTGATTATCTGAGTGTATCAGTGTATTTACAATCGCAATGTGCTTAATGCAGTGCAACTGTACTTCACTCAGAGCTTTTTAGATAATGCAGTGCAACTGTACTTCACTCTAAGTCCTTGTGTCTATACACAAAGATCGATCCTTTAATGAGATAAACAAAAGCACTGTCCGCACAAACACACACAGAAAATCAGATCAATGTGGGCGACCTTTCCAGCGACGCCCAGGAAAACACTATTATCCACATTACTCTTCTTCCATCTTTTCCGGTATTTTTCTAGTCTGTTTTTCCCCCCTCACTCTCATCCTTTTGTCTTTCCTCTCCAGTTTCAGCATGTTCTCTTCTCGCCATCATCATCATCCATCTCTCTTTCCATTTCCTCCCTTCCTTTCTTTCTGTCTTCTCCTCAGGAAGTCTTAAAAGGCTTAATTGCTATTAATTGTTATTCATTCACTTAATTTTGTTTTTCACTTATGATTCTCTCTCTCTCTCTCTCTCTCTCTCTCTCTCTCAAGTTCTCTCAGTTTAATTTGTAAGTCATGCCTTATCTAAAAACCCCTCCCCAACAGAGTTTTGGGCTGACGGTATTGCTAGTTTGTGACCTAGTGAGCCAATATCAGAATGTATTTTTGATAGACTTCAAAGTCACTCTGGATAAGGGCGTCTGCCAAATGCCATAAATGTAAATGTAAATGTAAATCTGAAAAAGTCATTTTAACAATCATATGTTTCTATCATTTTTTTAACCTTCAACCTCTAGAATCGAAGTATTTCCACCATGAATTAATTTATCCATCTTTCTACTACTTCTCTTTCTTTCTTTGTACCACATTTCTTTCTTTCTTTCAAGCTCACTCAATTCAATTTATAGTGATTTATTAATTTGTTAATTTGTAAGTCACGCCTTATCTGAACTTGTCATTTTAACCTGTCATATATATCCTATATATCATGTTTTAAAAACCTTTTAGCTTCTAGAAGCACTGTATTTCCACTGTGAAATGCACTTCAATGTTGCTATTCATTCATTCATTCATCCATCCATCCATCTTCAGTAACTGCTTTATCCTGGTCAAGGTCGCAGTGGATCCGCAGTCAATATACAGTATGCACACACACATTCATACACTCATTCACATGTAGGGGTGATTTAGACTGCTTTGGAGGTGGGAGGAAATCGGTGAACAAGCAGGAAACCCACTCGGATGCAAGGGAACATGGCCCATTATTATTATTTTATGGATGCATAAATCAAAATCTGCATAACTGTGTCTCTGTCTCTGTGCAGGTGAGACGTACTCGGACAATTACAGTCACACGGACAAGTGTCACACCTGTACTGAGTGCACTGGGCTCATGCGCATGGAAACACCATGCACCGACTCAAACGATGCCGTGTGTGTGTGTGATTATGGCTACTACATGAGCGCAACGACGGGTGGCTGTGAGCCGTGCACAGTGTGTCCACGTGGTTATGGGGTCTACATACGCTGCGAGCCTGACCATGACACGCTATGTGAGCCGTGTGAAGATGAAACCTACTCAGACCAGGAGAGCTCGCTGGATCCCTGCATGCCCTGCACCATCTGCAACGACGGCTCAGACGAATTAGAAACACTGAGGGAGTGCTCGTCCACAGCCGACGCCTTGTGTTATGGTGAGAGACGTATACTGTATTTTCCAGACTATAAGGATGCTTTCACAATGCGGTATGTAGTCTGTGTGAATCAAACACTGGTGTGTTTACTCAGTTAGTGTGCTTTGTTTGGGCTACAGCAATCTCACTCTAAGACAAGCTTAGTGATAGTAAATACAGAATATTTCAGTTTCAAGAGCATTTTGGAAATGCATAGAAATATTGAATTGAATTAAATTTTATTTGTATAGCGCTTTTGATAATGGACATTGTCACAAAGCAGCATTACAGAAATATATAAATTCAGGATATATTTCAGGAGATATTTAATTTTTTTATTAAAATAATTTTTTCCCTAATGAGCAAGCTAGAGGTGATGGTGACAAGGAAAAACTCCCTGAGACGACATAAGAAAGAAACCTTGAGAGATACCAGACTCAAAAGGGAACCCACCCTCATCTGGGTGACACCAGATAGTGTGACTATGAATAACTTCCCTTCTATAACTGTATATTATATAGTCAAAAAGTGCAATTGTGTAACCAACAACTTATGAGCTTATGAGCAACTTATGAATATAAGCATCAGAGTCATTTCTGAATTCATTATAGCTTTAAAATGAAGTCTTTTTTGTTAAAGGTATCAACTCTTCAATTATGGAGACTTGAATGTTCGCAGCAATTGCAGTCCTAAGGCTAAATGTAATATCAGTGAACATCTCATGTGACCATATCTGCTGTAAAGCTGTGGTTCTCAGCTCCAGTTTGGGAGACCACACACAGAGAGTGGTGAAGAATGGATTGCTAATTACCTGATGAGTCAGATGTTAGAGCGGAGAAAATACAAAGATGTACACCAGATTTGGTCGCCAAGCCTATCACTGAGAAGATTTGGTTTAGGGGTTTATGTGATTTGACTACAAAATATAAAGCAATGTTTTTATTTGGACTGACATTATGTTGAATTTTGCAATCAGTTTTAGTCTATCAAGCAACTGACAGCATGGTGTGATTATTTTCCTATAACAGCCATTTATTTCAAAGTATTTTATTCCTCTTATACCATGGCACTTTGCCAAAGATAACATTTCTTTAATGTATTAAACAATGATACACCACACTTATGTTATAGCAGCTATAAACTGTCATTCCTTCACTTTCTCTTAAAACACAGCCTGAAACCACAAAGTGTAACTTTGTAGACCTCTGTAGACTTTCCTTTTTGCAGAAAAAGAACAGAAAAGTAACTGCTTTACCTCTGTTACAAAGCACAGACACTGGAGACTCCTTCCATAAATGTGAGCTAAAATTGTCCTTACAGAACCTCTTATTATACATTTCTTTACACCTTTTTAATCCATTTATTAGTAGTCTTAGATTATACAAGTCCCTGTGAAATAGCTGTTACTATAGAAACAATAGCGTATTAGAAGGAGTGCCTTAATATAAACCTGTGATTAGCCTTGCAGCCAGCACTATTGTCATAGCTGCTGTTATGGAAAATGAATCAACACCTTCTCACCAATCAGATTTGAAAATTCAACAGAGCTGTCATATAAACAATAAATTGTCACGCTGCAGTGTAAAGAGCAGTCAAAAAGCTCACTTGAGTAAATTAACTCTTGGTTAAAAAATGAAGTAAAAGTTAATGCAGTCTTTGCAATATATACACGAAATGCTTCAGTGAAAAATAACGGACACAAAATTATTTAAAGTAATCAAACGCAGTAGATTAATTATTAATATTCATTATACATGTTAATGAAAGTTCTGCTCGGTAAAATAATCCTGATGGAAGGCAGAATGGTATACAGACTGAGATTTTAAATATACAAGGACGAGTCAAATAAACTTCTACGTAATCTCCATTTTGTGCAATGCAAGTGTTCCAGCGCTTAATTATTGTCTGGATTCCTTGAGAAAAAAAATATTAGATTCAATTCTAATTTATGTCGTACTTATAAGCTTTCATTCGACTGATCCTCATAGATTTAGTAGTTTTTTCAGTCACCGAGTCACTGTTTTTATCCATAAATTCATTAATCCCAGCAGCTGTCTACCTTATTGTGACATTTGATCACTGCAATATCAGGGTGAAGGAAGGCACGACTACAAATAAAGCAATTATCCATATAAATGAACTTGTAGTGAATTCAACACTAGTCTTACAACTCTTACAGTTCATTCAGAAGGTAACTTTTATAAAAGTAAACGAATAAACTAATGAACAAATAAGATATGATGTAAACAACCATGGGAGAACACTCTGTGTCCTACGTTGGTGCCAGTACCGACATGTTTAGTGATGCAAAATAAAATAGCGTAATTAATTCTAAATGTAATTAAACTAATGCATTCTTTGGTTTCCTCCACTACATCAGCTCCTTCCTCCTCTCCAGTCACAAAAAAAAAAAATCCGCCATAAATTCTCCCGACAGTGTTTGCTTTACTCCATGAGTTCAGGGGTTAAATAGGATCACTTCCTCATGAGTCTGTTCCAGAGTGACAGGTGAAGGGTCAAAGTTCAGATATGCAGTTAAGGCAAATGCAGTCAGTGAAGCAAGAAGGTTTAAGGAGGTCAAGTCCAAGTGCTGTTACTGCTCTTTCATAAAATAATGCACAAGATGGCACACAGTACATCAGAACCTGGAGTTTTATGCTCCCTCTCCTGCTCACTCACACACACACCAAATGTCCCTGCAAGGATAGTAGAATTGACAGTTTTGATCATGTGGAGGCATTTGGCTGAGGAAAACTGCTGCATTAATAATTATGCCAATGGAAGGTCCTCACAAGGATAGTAAGACAAACTTGTGTGTGTGTTGGCATGATTATTCCTGCTAACTACCAGGCTGAATTTTATGCTTTGAGCTCAGGGATCCAGTTTGCGTCAGCTGCTGCTTCAGCTGTCAGTGCAGCTGACTGTGCTCTGAGCTCTATGAAGAGTAAATCAGAGCTGCTGTTTTTCCACTGGGGCTTTATTCTGGTGCAGGTGCAAGTGTAGTAATCCGTTGTGTAATACTGCTAATTTGGTTGGGCAAAAGCCACATTTTTCCATTACTTGTCTAGCTGCTAGTGTTAGCAGTAGAAATGAACGGACCTAAGCTGACGTGGGTGTGATCCATAATCTGCTGATGTAATGTTTTTTTTTTTTTTTTCGGGTACAATTTGGTCCAAAATTGGACTAATATTACTGCTCACTGGACTCAGCACAGGTGCCATTATCTTTGTTTTGGGCTTTATGGAGAGGAAAACAAAAGCTGCTGTCTTGGCTTTGGCTTTTATGGGAAGGGACAGAAAGCTGCTGATTTATCCTTAGGCTCTGTGAAGAGGGACAAAGAGCTGCCTTTTTTGCTTTGGGTTTCATAATGATGGAAGAAGAACCGCAATTTTTGCTTTGGACTCTATAACGAAGAATAAAGAGCTGTCATTTTTGCTTTGGGCTACAAAATAAGGGACAACAAGCTGCCTTTATGGCTTTTTTTTTTTGTAGAGGGATATAGAGCTTCTGATCTCACTTTATACAATATGAAGAGGAGCATAGAGCTGTGTTTTTTTTATTTAAGTTTTTTTTTGAAGAGGGACTGAGTTCTTCTTCTTTTGAACTCTGTGGAGAGAGGCATAGAGCTGACTTTTGCTTTGGGTTTATAGAACAGAACATAGAGCAGCCTTTGGTTTTGGGTTTTATGGAGAGACATAGAGCTGCCATTTTAGCTTTAGGCTCTATGGAGAGAGACATACAGCTGACTTTTACTTTGGGTTTTATAGAATGGGACATAGAGCAGCCCTTTGCTTTGGGTTAATAAATCGGACATAGAGCAGCCTTTTGCTTGGGGTTTTCTGAAGAGACATAAAGCTGCCTTTTGTGTTGGGTTTTATAGAAAGGGACATAGAGCTGTTTTGGACTCTACAGAAAAGCATGTAGAGTGACCTTGTTTGTTTTGAAATTTATGGAGATAAACATAGAGCTTCCATTTTTAGGCAGCTCTTTGTGTTTTGGGATATAGAGCTAGGACTGGGATACAGTCAGCTGCTGATTTTAATTTGGCCTCTATGGAGAGGGATAGTGAGCCTAGATGTTCTCTCACTGGGAACTGGCCAACAATTGTAGAAAGACCTGCTGATTTTGTTTATCCTCTTCTAAATTTAACTTACAGTGTATATTCCCATGAAGAAGAGTGCTTACATAGTGGTCGTTCACACTGCATTGAGAAGTTTCAGTACTTTTGACAGCATTTGGTTTCAATAGTGAGCTTGGCTGTGAGCTTCAGTGTTGGATGAAGAGACTTCCTGGATTTAGCACTCCTATTCCGGTACATTCCAGCAAGGGCTTGAATTGGATTTGCATTTGCTAGCCGTGCCACGTGGCTAGTATGTGTGTGTGTGTGAGCATTTGGCCACTGCTGTAGTGGAGATGTTAAGGGTTATCTGTGTACAGATGGAGGGCATAAATCAGGGACGCTCTATAAGTGCAAGTCAATTTATTGAGGCTCAGTAAGGAACACACACACACACACACTTCATTGACAGATGTTCATTTGCAAAAGGTTGCCTTTGATCACATCAGTCCATATGTCTCGGTCCTAAGAGAGAAGAGACAATTATTGCAAGAGGAGACATTGAGAAATAGAGAAGAGAAGAGAAGAGAAGAGAAGAGAAGAGAAGAGAAGAGAAGAGAATTTATTAATTGCGTTTTGTGGTTTTCTTCTTCTTTTTTTTTTTTTTACTAATGGCCATCCTAATAAAAATAGGTGTACCTAATAAACAGACAACTTATTTGATCAGTTGATTAGTTTACAGGGTCCTGTAGAATGAATTAAATGTTCTTTAATTTGAACATAAACTTCCCAAAAGGTTCACACTTACTAATTAATAGTGAATCGGGGAAACAATTAGGGCAATATGATGTAATGAGTCAGGAGCAATCATAAGACCAGCATGAATCAGCTCAACCCGCTAATTGTGTGTTTTCTGTAGTCTACTCTGACTAATTTACAACCTTTTATAGTCCAGTACAATGAAGTGTTGTAATCCTGCTGCAAAACCCATATATACACGCCTGCACACACACACACAAACACACACACACACACATGTGGAGAGTCCCTGATGTTTTTGAACAGAAGACCACCCTGAATGATACATACAGTGGAACATCAGCAATGACCTCATAAGTGACATTTACAGTTGCTTTCATTCTTACTTCTCTCTGTTCTCTTCTTTTTCCTCTTAAAATTACTCTCTTCTAGACACTCGCGCTTTCTCTTGCTGTCTGGGTTGCTGATCTGCATGCCCTTTATGTAGTAGTTAGTGACAATGGATACACACACACACACACACACACACACACACACACACACACACACACACACGTGATGGACCTCAAAATGAATGATCATTCCCCTTCTCACAGAGGTGGTCTTATTTTCAGCTGCTGTGATTCACACGCTTGTGTGTCTGTGTGTATATACATTAGCTCGCTGCCTTTAGTCCCACTGGCAGTCTCTCATCTATCTCCTGCTACATTCTCTTATTTAATTTAAAAGTTTAATTCCACTTTCCTGAACACAGTTATTGACTTCTGACTCACCCAAAGCTCTATTTCCTCTGTTTATTTTAACCCTACAGCTGACCACATATGCTAAAGTAGTAGTAAAATAACCATTTTGCAATCAAATGCTTTTATTTTAACACACTATTCTCTATCTCCATCACATCATTTTCTTTCATTTGTTTTACATTTCCAGTAGGAGTCTGAAATTCCCAGTAGGACAGATTTGATTCATTTCTTATATTACTGTGTGATTTATTTACTGTATTAATCAAGTACATGACTATAGAAATGAAACTAAGTGACCTAAATTGACTATTAGATTTATGAACCTGGTGGGTGTGAAACAGAAGGCAAGAAAATGATTGAGAGAGTGAATGAGAGAAAACCAGGAGAGAGACTTAAAAGAATATAGACAGATAGAGAGAAATAGAGAGAGATGTGCTGAGTTGTTCACTCTGCAGGGTCGATACAGCTGCTGGAGTTTCTCTCTTAGCATCAGGTTTCAATCTGCGACCTCTATCAGCGGCCATTACTGCCGCATACACACGTGTGTGCACACACAAACACACACGAGTCTTAAGTATAAACTTTCACTAGAGCTTTTTGAACTAACACTGAATAGAAAGATGCTACTTTTGAGCTCATGCTATTACTAGCGTGTGTTTGTGTGAAATTTGCATCAGTCACTGTAGTGCAATGTGGTGTTGTGAGTTATTTTAGCCATGCCATTGTGCCTTTCAGCTATGCTCGTGACTGAACCACTCATTTCTTTCTCTTTGCCTGTTTTAGTTGCATTCTACATTTGTCCACTCCATTTTTCTGACACTTCATATTTCTTCTGGCTCTGTTGTTTCCAGTGTTCGGTGAAGCACTCTCACTTCCTGTCTATCCCTCTTTCCATTGAGTGCGTCGTACTTTTTGTCTTTTCTGTCTGCACTTCACTCTCTCTTTCAGCCTAAGCAGACAGTGGGGCTGATGCATGAATCACTGAGACTTTGTGAGAGTCTACGTGTGTGTATGTGTGTTAAATGCCTGCTGCAGCGTAATTACTGCAGCTAATCAGAACACTTAACAGCAGCGCCTCTGTTCATTTACTCCTTCACTCGCTCCCCCTCCCTCTCTCCTCTCGCTCTATCCCCTTCATTACACTCTTATCACATTCACACACACACACACGCACACACATGCACTTACGCAGGGTGAGACAGAGTGAGAGGGACAGTGAGTCTGTGTGTGTATGTGTGTGTGTGAGACGTGCAGAGATACAGGCCATCCTTTCTGGCAGATAAAGAGAGCATTATAAGGGTTGTGGCCCTCGGACCCCTCCTGGTAAGAAGAGCTGTAAGGATGTGAATATAAAGCCTACTCATTAAAGGGGACGCACGGTTAACAAGCGCTTAAAAAGTTGGCAATGCACCCTGAAAATGTCGAACTGAGGATAAAAGAGGAAGAATGAAAAAAAGAATTTAACAGCTTTTCACTCAAACCACTCTGTTCTGGCCTTTTAAAAGTAGAGGAGCTGTTTCATTTTGCATATACCCAACTTTAAATTACCCATGGAAATTTTAATAATAAACTAGTTAAAAACATGATTGTGGAATTGTTTAATGGCTTTTTGTGTAATGCCAAAGAAAATTAAAAATGGCCTAGAAACACCTCTCCCTGGATATATGAATATATAAATTATAAAAGCCCACATGTCCATTGCAAACATGGTAGCTGGCTAGTAAACTGCTAGTAACCTAGCTCACCCTAGCTCACATGTGTCACGGGTGTACTATATGGCCAAAAGTTTGTGGACACATGACCATCACATCCATATGTTGGCCTTCCCCAAACTGTTGCCACAAAGTATACAATTGTATAGGATGTCATTGTATGCTGTGGCATTACCCTTTCCCTTCAGTGTCCACAAACGTTTGGCTGTATTGTGTATTTGTATTCTTGTAGTCCTGTACTCCTGCATTTTTATTCACCCGTGATATTTCTTAATGAAGTTATTTGGCTCTATTTGCTAGTATTTTAAACCGCAACAACACTGAGTAGGATAAATCATTCAATGAAGACAATGGAATAAATGAATGAATGCATCATGTAGCAACTCATGGTGTCCAGTATACTTGCATGTTCAATCAATGTGGCCTTTGTCCTGCAAGCTTCATATCTGACAGGCTACATGGGAGTAGAAACTGCCTGTTCCTGTAACACAATCTCAAAAGCGCATCATTCACATATATATTTGAACATGAAAATGGGAGTCAGCTTGCTCACATATAAATCTAACAGACTTATAAACAATGGCAATGTCAATATACATATGATTTTGCTACATATTTATGTTCATATAGTAAAGTATTCAAGCAGCTTGGCTGGTATTTGTATATCACATTATCTTTATAGATTATGCTCTATTTATTTATGGAACTTGTATGTTTATTTGTGTGTTCGTGCGCATGAAAGCTTTTGCTACTGCTTTATATTTAGAGCTTTAACTGCTAGTAAACTAGCTTGAATTTGTTACAGGACATCACAGTAGCCAAATCTGGCAGAGTATACTACAATTCTACAATACCTAAGATTGCATTCATCTCTAACCTTAGCTAAAATAGCATAGCTAACCCTAACCCTAACCCTAGCTAATTAACGGCTAGTCAACTTGCCAGAAAAAAACAAATAAAAAAAACCCAACCTGGGACAGAATAGAAATGATTTTAGTTGATTTGACCACAGGATAACACAAGTAGGATTTCAGTACCTAAGGCTTACATCAGTTTTTTGTAAGTAGTAAAAAACTTTAAGTGCAAAATAAATACAGAATTTAGCTTTGTGTTATGAAATTTGACCCAAATACCAATCTCCACCACTGAAAAGGCCATTTAAAATCAGTCCTTTTAGTTACAATAAAAGGGTTATAAAGGGTTACTATAAAAAACAGCTCAGTTGAAGAACCCTTTGAAGCCCTCTATTCTATAAATAAGGTACCTCCCTGAACATTTATACTGCTCAGAAATGTAATTCAAATGCAATTATAGTGCAGTATAATGCAATATAACACAGTAATTGGGTTGAGTTCAAATTCTATCACTGCTCTGCTTTAAAAAAAATTCCCCCTTACCCTCATATTATGAGTGGAATTTGGAAGGTATGCAGTTTCTAGATGAAATGAAGTAAAATATTTAATGAGGTAAGTAAAGGGGCAAAAGAAAGAGAGAGGAACAGAGAAGGAGGGGGCAAGAAAGAGAAAAAAGAGAGACTGATGGCAGGTAATAGGGAGAAGCAGAGTGAGAAAGAGCGATAAGGAGAGACAGACAGTGTGCTGCTGACAAAACTGTGGCTCTTGGTGGCGTGTGGTCGATACACTTTGACTTAAGATGGCTGGCATGTCGAGTGGTTTTCTTGAGATAAGGAGACGCATGTGTGTGTGTGTGTGTGTGTGTGTGTGTGTGTGTGTGTGTGTTTGAAAATGCGTATAAAGAGGCAAAGGCCTAAAATAGATTTCAGAACTGCCTATGGACTTTTCTCATCTGTGACTAAATGTACTGTACACCATGAAACTTTCCAAACCGCTGTGCTGTGTAAAATCATCTCTGCTTGTAGGTGATTACACCATGTTCTAGAGTCTCGCTGAAGGCATAGTTGTCTTCTGAGAAAAACCTGTGCAATCTTTGCAAGGAAATGTTCCAGAATGTTCTTTCACATAGGGAACAACACAGACAAGTGCATGTGTAGGTGTATGTGTAAGATAAGATAAAAGAGAGGACAGGATGTATGATGTCTGCCCTTGTATTAATTATGCATCAAATCAATAAAGATAGGAAGTCAGAAAATGTCAGTGACAAGAAAAGCTTTAGCCTGGACCTACAGCACCATTTATAAAACAAATCATGACTGTTGTACAATTAATTCTCACACTCAAAGTTCAAACCTGCAGCTAGACACGGATCTGAGTGTGTATTTGAATCTGACTCCCTATTTCTTCTCTCTTCTCCTCCCACAGATCCGCTGGCTCCCACCATGTCATCTCCCAGCTCTCCTCCTGAGTTGTCGAAGGAAGATCTGGGAAGCCCTGGCCCGGATAAGGAGAGCACCACGGCCAAGCCAAGCTCACCGCGCTTCATCGGCAGTGGTCTCAATGAGAACCTCATCCCCATCTACTGCTCCACCCTGGCAGCCGTGCTTATCGGCCTGCTCGCATACATCGTCTTCAAGAGGTGAGGGAGGGATGAGAAAATGAAGGAGAGACAGAGGGTGAAAGAGGGAATAGATGCTTTTATGATTTCATTTTTACAGATTCACAGACTGAGCTTCAACAACATACATAGATGTTATTTATGTGTCAAAGACAAGGCATGTCTTTTGTCATAATGCATGTTATGCAATTTCTTCTCTATTGTCATATGTAGGTGTTTAGTGGAAATCTTTTTATTTAAAAATATAAACCTCCTACACAACAAAACTGCAAACAAACAAACAAATAAATAAAAAAGTCACAATACAAGGAGAAATTAATTTCTGTGACATATGAATAAGAATAATGAAGAATTAAAAATAAAAAGTTACACAAAAAACTAATAAATAAATACATACAGATATGCACAAACCAATAACCTGTCACAAAATATAAACTTCAGGTGTTTACAGGAATATTTACATATAAAGGTAGAAATATAGTTCCCATATCACAAACAAACAAATAAAAGTCACAATAAAAGTATGAATTAACCTCTGTCATATTCATATAAGTATAAATTAATGTCTGTCAATACTGTCAATACATATAAGAATCATTCTTTAAAATAAAAAAAAAGTGTTAAAAAGTACAAATGAATTACAAATAATGAAATATTCCCAAATCCAAAGTAAATACTGGTAAGAAAGCTAAATAAGAAGCTAAAGTGACACTTAAAACTAAGTATTAAAATGAATTCACTCAATTTATCATAATTTTTCTTTTTCCATTTCTTTCTCCCTCCCGTATATATGCGTGATTGTGTGTGTATCTCAGATGGAACAGCTGCAAACAGAACAAACAGGCGGCCAACAACCGAGCAGCCACGGCCAATCAGACATCTCCGTCTCCGGAAGGAGAGAAGCTCCACAGCGACAGTGGCATCTCTGTAGACAGCCAGAGCCTTCAGGAGCAGCAGCAGCTGCAGACACAGGCCGAGGCTCATACACAGACCCAAACCCAGCTCCATGTGCCTGAACAGATCGGTAAGATCCGCCAGGAGCTGCCTTTTCACCTCAACATGCTCATAGATGCTTTCCTCTGAGCTTGTATACAGGTTTCATAAGTTCATCTGTTCTATTAAGGGTCTGACTATAAAACTTATGAAATCATAATAGAGAAAACAGCATTTCTACATTGTTTTTATAACCTAGAGAAGATTAAGAGGGATCATCTTAACAATCCATTTATAAAAATCTAGTAGTGTCTATAACCAAATAATTTAATACTCACTGCAGTGTTATATGTCATTTATTGTCATCTCCTGACAATGTAAGACAATACTGTGATATACTGAAACAATGATATTAGGCTATATGGTTATCAATCCATGAATTTTTCATATGTTCCATCCCTAAATCGTATTATTAGCATAGCACAGGATGATATAACAGTTGTGGTTTGGAGTCCAAAGCAAGACCATCTGCAGATGCTGGTTGCATAATCTGAACTGTCTTGATCTTAAACAATATGGTGAAGTGAAACTTAGAGAAATTAGGGAGGAAATTGTTTGGAGGCAAGAAGCCGGAAGAATTGATAAAGTGGTTGAGATAAGTGTCTGCTTAAACACTTGCAGTAAACATTTGAATAAGCCATCCAATGTCATCAACTTACGAGCATTAGCATCACAAGGGACAAAGACATTTACTGACATTCATTTTGGACCAACATGGCTGGAGTGCAATTGGCCTGCAACACGACATTGTTATTAATCAAATTTGAAGCAATTCCAATCTGCTATCATCTTTAAATATACCATAGAGCCAAATGTTTGTGGACACCTGACCATCACACTCATATGTGTTTGTTGAACATCCTATTCCAGATTTAGGCCCTTTGCTGTTATAATAACCTCCACTCTTCTGGGAAGGCTTTCCACTAGATTTTGGAGCGTGGCTGTAGGGATTTGTGCTCATTCAGCCACAAGAGCATTAGTGAGGTCAGGCACTGATGTTGTCTGAGGACGCCTGGAGTGCAGTCAGTGTTCCAATTCATCCCAAAAGGTGTTCAATAGGGTTGAGGTCAGGACACTGTACTCGAGTTCTTCCACCCCAACCTTGGCAAGCCATGTCTTCATGGACCTTGCTTTGTGCACAAGGACATTGTCATGCTGGAACATGTTTAGGCTGGACCCCTTAGTTCCTGGGAAGGAAAATTGTAATGCTACAGCATAAAAAGACATTCTATACAATTGTGGGTTTTCAACATTGTGGCAACAGTTTGGGGAAAAAAACACATAAGGGTGTAATGGTCAGGTGTCCGCAAACATCTGGCCATATAATGTGCATATTAATTTTAACTTGGACCAAAAAAGGATGCACATTATATGGCCAAAGGTTTGTGGACACCTGACCATTACACCCATATGTGGTTCTTCCCCATACCAAAACAGATGTCATTTCTACATTGTTAACCATTTGAAAGGCGATTTAAGACTGAATAATTTTATTCTGTATCATCACAGAATAAACCTGTTAGAAGCCATTTTGCTTCATCTTGATGCCCCGACCAAGGCTAATAAAATGTACCTACAATTTTAACATTTCTGAACAAAGCATTCTGATTGGCTATGGTACAGCCAACCAGAGACGAAAGAAAAAAAAAAAAGGAATTAGCAACACTGAAAGACAAAAGGGATTTCATCATGCTGAAGAGATGGCTGGGTTAAAAATAAAAACTTTAATTTCAGCCAGTAGCTAAACATCTCATTAATGTCTGGCAAACATGCCTTTTTCACATCTTTATGTGGAAGGCTTCCTCAGAAAGCTGGACTAAATTAATATTGCTTGGACACACTGAAGCAGAATCCAAGCCATTCGTCTTCAAAATGTTTGTAAACAACAATACTTGCAATCGACCATTTCTTGTGTCTCCTCTCTTTCTCTCTTTCATTATTCAGCTTCTTTATCTTTCAGTGCCTTCTTAGTCCATCTTTTATCCTGCTCTTAACCTCTCGTTTAACCCTTTTGTATGCCCTGCTCTCTCTGTCCTTCATCACCCAATTGTTTCTCTCCCTCTTCATTACACGGCCCTGAGAGGCAGCATATGTACGTGGTCAGGCCGGAGGTCAAGGAGACCACAGGTGCTGGGAAACACACAAACACACACGCGCCCATATGTCTCGGCACGAACCACCTGACTTCTCGTATGAGTAACGGAAGAATCCAGTCAGAGCTGCGTAATAATATTTAACGAGTAAATTCAACAGTGACATGTTGTGGCCTTGAGGTGCGCCCACGCAATACACACACACACACACGGCCATGGGCACCAGACAGAGAGTCGCAAAACAGAGTGAGCATGTTGATACTATCTATCAGAGTAGAGAGGAACATTTCAAGCATCGCCCTTCCAGTCTGTGCGATAATGTGTAAACCCTGTCCCTACAGCCACAAGTGTGTTAATTAAATGGACACAAACATCACACACTCATTGCTAGGAGTGGGCAAAGTGAGAAATATGTTATAGCACGATACATAAAAACATATACAGTATCATGATATTTAGGTTTGCTAGCAAAGTTGTAACACTTCTATTTAAATATCTACAATAATAAATGATTCATCAGAGAAATAGAGGGGTTAAATTAAACTTTTGGGACCAAAATCTCAGTTGTTTGTTAGTAATTCACTGGATCTGCTGAAGAAAAAAATTAAGGTACCAATTTGTGTGAATTAGCTAATCCCTAATAATAATCATATTAGTAGTACATAATCTAAATATGTCATTGTCAGATTAACATTGTCAGATTATGTACTACTAATATGATTATAAAACTGACTTAAATTGAATATAAACCCATCCTGATATTCACTTCATGGCTGATTTATTGAGCGCACCCAAAAATGTGAAAATGAAAAATCCACGCTGGGGTGGTGTGATTTGGCCCGATGTAAAGTAAAATTATTTTCGTATAACAGCGTGGGACGAAATGTGTTATTCCACTTACACCACAGCAATTTGCCAATGATTACAATCTTTATAGTGAATGGCACATCACATTTTTAACCATTTATAGTTTACATTTAATGTTATGGAATGTCTGTGAGACAAGACTTCAACAAAACAAGGATGGAGATAAGGAAAATGCAAACTCCCCTGTCCTGAAGACTCTCCCGTGTCGGGAAACTAAGTGACACCCGAAACTCTTTCCATAATTGCCACAGACACATCTCTGAACAGAAAGCCTCAGCACATCAACGATTACACGAATGAGCTGTTACTGTAGAAATGATGATCTATTAGAATGAGTGCATCAGTATAAAGCTATCATTTATTTTACAGCTGGAACTACTGTCAGAGTTGTGCTGTTAGAAAAAATTAATTCACACCGTCTGACCAGGTTTGAGAATTCAACAGCACTGTAGCATAATGTTCAATAATGCAGAATAATACATCTTTACTAAACCTGTTTAACCAAAATTGCCTTATAATAGAAGTCTAAGGGCGATGATATCCCATAAGGTCTTTTTGGTTATGCTAAGCACAGATACACATTGCAGACGTTCAAGTAGTAGCAGTAATAGAATTCTCTAATATTGTTACCAATCAATCAGGATTCTGTAATATATTTATATGTATATGTTATGATGTCTTATTTTTGCACTCCCTTACATTCAGTATTGCAGTGTGTATTGTAGTAGACTGTTAAGGTGTTTTGCACTACCTTTAGTGTTACCCCTACACTGTCCTGTCACTTACATTGTACTGTTGCAATTCTACTTTTTGGTTGCACTGGAGAGAGCAGTGAGAAAAGCTTTTTGTTATACAGTAAGGTATAATGACAAAAAAGTTGAATTGAATTGAACAGAACTGAGTTCTGACCTGCGTGGGTGAGCGGATCAGGCTCTACAACATTTAACATATAACATCTACACAGTTTGGAGACTCTTGGGCTTTGTCCCAAACCACATGTTACTATACCAAACAGTGTGCCAAAATAAACCAAATGTATAATAGTGGTGGTGTATTATTTATACAGAGGTGCCAACATTGCTAGCAAGAAAATCCTATCAGGCAGAAAGCAAAAAACAGAATTCTACCCTAGTGTATGTGTTGGCTTGTTGGAGTTTTTTCTAGACAGTAAAAACAGTAAGAAAACAGCAAAGGAAAAGTTGCTGGGTTTAATCATTACTTAATAGTTGTTGAGGTTGAGAAACCAACTGCCCCAAAGGTTTTCTGTTCTTTTCTCAGTACACGGAAATGTGTTGGAATTTTGGTCTGTGGTAATCGCACATACACTACAGATGTGGAGAAAAATAAAGCTGCAAAAATGCTGAAGTATTTCTTTAAAGAAAGAGCCCAATCTGACGTTCCTGGTCACTTGTCTTTGTGTGTGTTTGTGTGTGTGCCAATCGCTTGCCTATAAAAGGCACTGTGGATAAAAGCACCTGATTAATGAATAAATAAAAAGGACTGATACGTGGTTACTTAAAGTAAATGCTTACCCAGGCCACTGGGAGTTTGGAAGGCAGAAAATCATTAAAATGTACAATGCGTCAGCACAGATATACACAATACATATGTGCAAGAGGACTGGTTGGCAGCCTTTCCATCTTTCAGCCTTATCTACACAATGGCCTACTTTGGCCAACTGTGACAGTTGTGTGAAAGAGATCAGTGGTGTTGACAGCACTGACAAAGCTCTGATAAAGTAAGACAGAGTGGGTGGCTTTATTATCATGTTCAAACTTTCCACAGTGTAATATTAAAATAACAAGAAGAACCTGATGTAAATATCTTTCTGTCAACTGATACAGAGGGAGGTGAATGGAAAGACGTAAATTTTTTGGGATCAAGATTTCACATTCACATTCCCAAGAGGGCACAGCAATGCATGATGGGACAGTATGCTGGAGGATTCGGATCCATCGGGCATGAGAGTAGGAGCCCAAGTAGCCCATATAAGAAAGAAAGAGTGAGAGAGAGAGTTAGAGAGAGAGAGATGAACCTTAGTTATTTTTAATTTTCAGGACCTAGAACCGCCTGTTATAACATCTACACATCTGTCTAGACAGTGTCCATCTATCCATTCACCCTGTTGTTTCTGTTCCTTGAATTCAGCACCCTATTGTGTTGTTTTCTTAAATCTTCCATTGTTTCTTGCTGTCTTACAGAATCTCTGCAACAGCAGAAGCTTTCTCTAGAAATGCACATACAAATATACAGGGACATATCCCATTAGGTTTTTTGGTTATGCTGAACACAGATTTACATTGCAGACGTTCAAGTGCCAGTTTACTTGTAGTGAGGCAGTAATAGAATTCTCTAATATTGTTAACAATCAATCAGGATTGTGCAATATATTTATATTTATCATTATACAATGGTTAAAGCTTGCTATAATGTCTTATTTTTGCACTCCCTTACATTCGGTATTGCAGTTTGTATTGTATTAGTCTGTTAAGTTATCTTGCTCTTTAGTGTTATGTCTGCACTTACATTGCACTGTTGCATGTCTAATGTTTGGTTGCACTGGAGATAACAGTGAGAAAATCTTTTTGTTATGCTGTAAGGTATAATGACAATAAAGTTGAATTGAATTGAACTGAAGCCTGCAGATTCGAGTTCTGACCTGCATAGGTGAGCGGATCAGGCTCTACAACATTCACAGTTTTGTGACTCTTGGGCTGGGTTACCCTACCCTAGTGTATGTGTAGGCTTGTTTTTTCGATCAATACTTAATAATTGCTGGCTCAAACCAAAGAGACCATTAACTCTACTGACTCTTATCTTTGGGTGATTGCAAGTTTGGATCCAAACCATACCACAGCCATCCGTGGCCGGGAGTCCAAAAGAGTGGCCTAGGATGGCATACTCTCACTCCTGTCAATCAGAGCGACACTAACCACTCATGGACTTCTGCTAGCTTGTGTATGCAGAAGAGGGCAGATAACGCTTTCCTCCAAGTGTTTAGCTGTGCTGTTATGTAATATGAACAGCAGTTAGACAAGATTCATGTGTCTTGGACAAAGCACACCTTTCACCTTTCCTGTTTGGTAGCTGTTGTGTGATAGGAGAAAGCTAGCTGGTGGGTGGGAATTGGCAAGTGAATAAATATTATTTCTCTTGTGTACATGCAAAAAGATAAGCAGCCATGTAAATATAAACTAATTGGATTGACTGGTAAAGCCATTTGAGAGCTTGCAAGTCAGGGAAAATCACACAAGGTGAGCGCTGTTAGTACTCAGCTAGGAAATGAGTACATGGGAAAACTCCACTAGTTCTCTAAGAACAGCCCTGGCAGTCCTGAACTTAGTCTTAGAACCCCGATTCTATATATAACCTACTGTTTTCAGATGAGCTTGGAATTAAATCTGTGGTGAAACTGAGTTATCATTGATTGATTATGTCTTGTTCGGTGTCCTGATTGCTTGAGACTGTTTTTGGAGAAGAAAAAGCATGATGATTAAAAGCGAGCAGAACAGCTGTGCTCAATATTCAGACAGTAAAAACTTCTAAAAGAACATGTTTGTGTTTGTGAAGTCTGATCACAGATGCCCACGGCACTGCCTCCACTCCAAACAAATATTAAACTAGCCTAAAGTAGCACTGTGGTATGTAAAGTAACCACTCCAGCAATAAAACTGTCATGAAATTGATATGAGAAGTGAGATTGATGTCTGTATTTATGGTAGATTTTATTGCCTCTGAAAAGTAATAATTTTTGGCTTCCACTGTGATTTCCTTATTTCTCAGGTCTAAACATGTTCTGAGCTAATCATTACTTATCATGTGTAAGTCACTAACTATACCCAAGTTGCCCTGACATTTCCTCAGCTGTCTCAGCTTGTATTTTTACCCAGCGGTTTGTATGCCTTATTGGCTCATTAGCAGGTATGTGGTGATGGATTGCAGTGCTCACTACAGCATGCTCGCTCTTCTGGGGGCAGCTTCAAATTTGCTGCAACACCAGTGTTTAATGGCTACTAATTAGAATTACCAAAAAAATGGCTTGTGCTGCTATATCGGAAGCCATTAAAACTGGTGTCTCTAGACGCTTTCTGTGATTGTGTATTGTGTATAGGCAACTCATTAAAGGAAGTGGAAAAAGTCAATAAATCAGCAAAATTAGCATTTCCTTCTAACCCTTGACTGAGGTCTTGATCTTTTTATCTCTCTTTCATTTCAGAATCACTCTGGGGTGTCACAGGGACCTAGATGAGTTTATTTAACAGAAACCAGAGGGTTTAGGAAGTTGAAGTACTAAAGTATAGCTGTGTCTGATTAAAAAAGAGCTTGCTTTGGATCTAGTCCCCTGAAGTCAGTGTTGCCATGTCCACAGATTTGGGCTAATCTTATACTGTTGTTGCAAGTTTTTTTTTTTTTTTTTTTTTGTGGGCCTTTTGGATACATTGTATTAATTACTCTACCTATTAAAACATGCACTAATGGCCATGCAAGCTTTGTTCATTATTTTGTAAGTGCATTATATTGTGCATCACTGAATTGGTCTATTTTTTTCTCAAAGCTTTTTTTTTTTTCTTTAATGTATAGCCACTTTCAATTTAACAATACAAGACCATTTTATGGCCTTGGCAGAAGAACTAATTAGGATCGTTGCATGATTTTAATATTGGTTTTGTTTTATTGACCATTATTCTGGTTTTTGTGCTGGTTATGAACAGCTATTAGGCTGCTTTTTTCACTCAGACCTGGCAATCTGAAGACCTTTTAGTGTCTCATTTCACCAGTCTAGTTTCTTTTCCTCTTAACAATGATGTAGTGGGTCCTAAGAATTTTAACAAACAGGGTTGCTACTGTAGCCAAAAGCAAGTCTCATGAGTGCAATAATCACTATCTAAACTGTACAGATTAGTCATAAATAATTATATAAAATATACTATACTATATATACTATAAATACTATAAAAAATAGTATTAATACAGTATAATATATTACAATACTTACAGTATTGGGATACTTGATGCTTTTCAGAGAAAACCAAATCCATCTAGTATAACTCTAATGCATTTTTATTATGATAGAGTTGAGCAAAATGGATGTTTCATATATTTGGAACAGCAACTGTACCACCATTGGTCACACAAGTGTCAGCAGATGCATGTATATCACAAAATGCTCCTTGTATCACTACTACTCGCTAGCTAAGGGTAGCAAGATTGAAGTTAGAGTCCTCGCGTGCATTTTGACATGTGCATTTTAACGATGAGTCAGTCAGTGAGCGAAAACACCTCTTCTAGGCCAGCCCTCTAGGCAGTCTGGCAAAAAAAGCTCATTGAATTTACTTAATTCAATTGTGTACATCAGTTCCACTTGAATGAATTGCGTTACATTAACACAACTTGTTTTCATACATCCAACATGATTTGATCTTGTATTTTCAAAGCCGTGAATAAAAATCGCCCCAGTGCAGGACAGAACCTGGGTCACTGGGATATGAGGCAGCAACATTTATCACTGCATTATTCAACCACACATACTGTAATCATGCTAGTTTAATACTATAGTTATTTATTCCCTTCAGTGTGAATATCCTCATGAGATTTTATAAAATAATTGGATCATGCTAATACTAAGTGAATTGATCTCACTCACTGTACATAATTCAAACTAGTAATTAGAAACTCATTTAAATTAAATTTAGTAAACACAATGAAATCTAATTTTGATTTATATTTTTATGTAAACTATATGTAATATATTCTCTTAAATCTGACCAACTACATATTCCCTTTTCTCAGTGTAACTAGACATTTGGATGAAAATGAAACTCTATAAGCAAATACAGATCCAATTGTTCAGGCAATCAACAAACAGGTTGGAACAAGCAAAGCAAACTTGACTGCTAAACAAGGAGAGTCAAAACCAGAATAGCATACACACACTAATAAAGACTTGGCACCATCACTAGTGATGCACAGTGATCGATTCACAAGGAACACAAGTTTGAGGTGTGTATATGTAGTAAGCTAGGGAACAGGTATGTGTGATTAGTAGTGATGGGACATTCTTGAACGATTCGTTCATTTTGAATCTTTAATGTGACTCGGGAAGAACGAGTCGTCTCGGGGAGTGATTCGTTCAGTCGCGCATGCGCAACATCCTATAGGTTCTGTACTGGAATAAGTTCACCTGTTTCGAGTCTTCGAGTCGTCTCTGAGTCGTTCGTTCATCACGTGACAGCCCCATAAGCTTAACCAATGCAGTCTGAGCCGGAAAGAGAATTGATTAGTTCATCTCTCGAGTCTTTCGAGTCGTTCGTTCTTTTGTCATGTGACATGACAGCATTGGATAGAGAAATTAGTTAATTTACAACCTTCCTTACAAACGGGTGCATAGTAAATATTATTATTATTATTATTGTTATTATTGTTATAACATAACACCACAGATCTTCAAGAAACAGTAACAAAAACATAGTGACAGAAATGGACAGACCTTTTTTTATTTCTAGGAAAATGCTTATTACACATCTTTTGATAATTTTATGATAATTCCTAAATATGATCCAACATACAAAAAATACAGTTTTACATTATAGTATTACTGACTGAGGTACTGATCTGGGAAGTGGTCACGTGACAAAAGAACGAAAGACTCGAGAGATGAACTAATCAATTCTCTTTCCGGCTCAGACTGCATTGGTTAAGCTTATGGGGCGGTCACGTGATGAACGAACTACTCAAACCCGAAGACTTGTCACATAAGAGGTGAGGTGAGCTAATCGTAGACTAAAGATCCAGGTAAACAATGAATTCATGTTTTCTGTTTCTTATAGCATTATAGTTTTGTCTTGTTTGTAGTGTGATCAACGTTTGCGTAAGTAGTAGATGTATTGGGGAAGTAACACGTAACATTTTAATTATATTTTGCTAAAATGAACGAAATGAACGAAATGACTCAAAAAAAAAATTTCGTTCATTTTGCTGAATGAGACTCAAAGGTCAGAGTCAGTAAAATGATCCGAACTTCCCATCACTAGTGATTATAAGTCTGAGGCTTGAGATCGAGGTAATGAGTCATGTGTCAGATCATGTGATAAGTTTTGTAGTTTGTTGTACAGAGGATTCTGGAAAATGGTGTTCGTGGTTGCAGGAGGCCACCTACTATGAAAAAATAATTTGGGGTGACCTGCATTTTGCAACACATTATAATTACTACAATGCTAATTGCTATAGCTTGAAAATATGATGCTATCTTCATGGCAATGTCTTGTACTGAGGAATGAGATGACTTTATTATTATTATTATTATTATTATTATTATTATTATTATTATTATTATTATTATTTTTACAATGCCTTAGAATTCATTGGAAAATTATTTTTATACCTCTTTAACCAAAATATTGTGATCTTTTGGCTAGGCTACCACAGCTGAAAACACACAGAAATACACAGAAATGGTTTAAAGGTCTAGAACGTTTCTAGTTGCAGTGCAAGTCGTATCAATTTTAAAACAAATATAGCAACTGAATGAAGGATTTCACATTTTTGGCTGTAATTTCATGAGTCACAGGTCAGAGGTTAGAACCACTGATCTATGATGTGGCCCAGATAATGACAACAGTGATTACAGGCAACAGTGGGCACTGGATTACAAATCAATATCAGTTTCAAATAGAATTTTGCTAAAGACCCTCTGGCTGTCCACATACAAAACACTACCATGACAGAATCAAGGTGCAGAAAGACTCCACACTGTCTGATGTAGACTCAGACTGGGAGAGATTTCCCTCAGGTAAACTTTACCATCCCACTTCAGCCTTGCTCAACAAGATCAACAGTAATCACTCTTCCTTCCTCTCTCTCTCCTGCTTCCCTCCATCCTCTGCAGCTCTATCTGACCCATGGGGAATGGAGCGATGGATGAATGGATGTCAGACAGGGGAATGGGTTGTTTAAATTTTAACTGTTCCATCTAGTGCTCTCCTTCCCTGCTTTTATTCTCTTATATGTCCCACAAACCTCTTTATTTCTGTCTCCATTTCTTTTTGTTTCCCTTCTTTGTTTCTTTTCTTATTGACAATTGCAGCATCTCAACCTCAATATTTTCAGCATCATTCTGTCCACCTACCTCTCTAATGTGGCTATTACTCTTCTACTCTCTTTCCAGTTATTTAAAGCTTTGTTGTTCTTTCTCATTAATGTGACATTAATGTGTAAACAGGGATAAAAACAGCCATGGACCACTAAAGGTGTATAATAGAGCACTAAGTTTCATACACAGACATTAGACAAATGCTCTCTTAGCTGTAATACAGTGTAAGCATTCTGCATTCTCCTCAATGGGTGATAAATTTTGAGACCATCCCACCATAAAGAGACCCATAAACTGCTTCAGTTCCTAATGGGGTCTTGTACAAACTGTGCTAAAAGACATAACTGAACATCATAGATGGCTGCTATCTGTTGATCCTACAAAAAGGCATCTGTCATTATAGAAAATTAAATTCCTGAGTAACTCAAGTGGTAGTTGGTTTGTACTTTGGATACCAAGATTTACAAGACATTACGTTGAGAGTTGAGGTATGCATTGGGACTTGGATTCACAGAAAAGATGCATGGAACATGAACATGTGGCACTATGTGATGCATTTATATCATCCTCAGTTAAGACTTGATCAGAGTCATTATGGAGATAATGTCTCTAGTGATGAAGCCTGTTGTTTGCAATCTCAACAAAAGGCAAAAGGGTTAACATTTCTGCTATGAGCTGTGGTGTTGTCTTTTGTGGGTAAAGATGGTTTTGAGTCTGGCTAATATCTTTATTTTCACTCTGTGAAGTGTTTAAATGTGAGGTGACTGTATTGTGCGAGAGATATATAACACTTTTGTGCTGCACTTTACTGTATTTTGCTGAGTTTTGTCATGGTTGCCACATCCCTTCGTATTCTGATTCTGGAAATATTAGCATCCATTTGAGCTAATTAATTTTCCTTGTAAGAAAAATAGCTTCTACCAACAACCAGACTGTATCCTCCCTTCATGTGTGTAGTAGTGTACAACAGGTGGCATGATTTGGAAAAGATTAGCGCACAACACAGCATCAGCAAGTTGATTTGTGCCACAGAAAAATATAAGAACCAATTGGTGTAATGAAAAATGCAAACGTCAATAGGCAATAGATTTTTTTCCTTTTCTTCCTGCTGGATCAGTGAAGTAAAGAGTAAAAAGTTACATCAAAAGCCTACTCAACCTGCTTGTCTGCCGGGCAACTGTGAATGAAAAAGTGATAGCCAGGATTCATAATCTTGTCCTGGGCACCTGGGCTAGTGATTTGTCCCCCTAAACTAAAATAGAACCCTAGGAGTGGAAATGTCTTTATAAACTTCTTGGAGACAACCAAAGTCAAACAAGTTACACAAGTCTTAATGCACCAGACATTTCAACCTTCCCAGTTGTAATGCATCAGCCATTTGAACCCACAAAACAAGTAAAACCTCAAAACAGGATGTGCTACATTTGCATTTAACAAACTAGCTGGACAGATATGTTAATGCGCAGTCTGAGTTGCACAGGCAAACTGAGAATTAGCACTTGTTTCTCACATTAGGGGAAAGATGCAATGAAGATACTTATGATGTCATTCTGACAGGCCAAAAAAAAGATAAATAAACAGGCGTTGTATGGCTGGACGCTGTTGTACCATTGCATCAGCATGGTGCGTCCGCGATTCAGACACAAAAATGGAACCAAGGAATTCAAAGAGCGCTCTCTGGCATTCTGGAATCGTTTCCATGGCTCCCCACAATTGACAGCAGATTGAAGGGTTTAGTGGGAAAATGGGGCATTTGTGTGTCGTACTGAATGTAGTAATGATTGCAGTTAAAGAGTATGGGGGATGGTGAAGAGGCCATGGTGAGCATCCAGCTCGAGAGAGCCCCCATTAGGTGAAAGCTGAATAGACTGTTAAGCTTAAAATCACGAGATATTTTTCTATGGCACTCTCATTAAACACAAATTGAAATAAAAAAGGAACATTGTTGCTCGTTATAATATGTCATCAGGATTCATCAATATTGATCACAGAATTCTAAATGCAGTTCCTTCCTCTAAACAGCTTCTGAATTTTGACTATCACCATGTATTTGTGAATGTGAAAAAAAGAATATTAACCTGTAAGTGCAGTCCTTCACACAGGGTTGCCAGGATCGTGAGTTTTTCAACAAATTGCACTTGTGTAGTGGGCGGAAAAAGCAAGCCTGTGGGTGGCAATTTTTGGACTAGTTTAAGCAGCTTGTTTTAAAGCAAATGATTAGAAGTAAATCTAATCAGTTTCTGCAAACATAGGCTATATGTTAAAGAGATAAATAAATAAAGAGAAAGTGTAAGTGCAGACAGTGTATCTATGATATGCAGAAGAATTTCTGATGTAAGCTATATTGTAAAGTTTGGGAGAAGGAACTGGGATTATGGATTGACCAGGCAATGGCCTAATGGCCTACCAGGCAATAAAAAAAGCCTAAGGTGAATACTGCATATCAGAAATGAGTGTGCACCATGGTTGTTTGCCACACAAAGGAGAAAAATGTGTCTTTTCCAATGGCCATTTTTTCTGAACTAGTTTAAGGTCTTTTGTGCAGTTTTTTTTTAGAAGTAGTTGGGCTGTAAATTTACTAACACCTGGCAACCCTACCTCCACATGACTCTACTCTTAGACTATAGACTATACTCGTAGGAGAAAATTGGTAAATCTAAAACCCTAAAGGGTTCTTTGGTCTGTCTCTTTGTCAGTCCCTTAAAATGTCTATGCAGAATGTCTATGTTTTGGGCGAACTCCTGCTTTTTACAACACAAACCCAAAGTGAGTAAAACAAATTCCAGCCATACATAATTGCCCACACAAATCCTGTGTTATTGGAACTATGTCACATTATAAAGAAAAATGCAATATTATTTCCACTTCAGGTACACAAAAAAATGGTCTGATGTGGAAGTTGATGGGGTATGATGTGTAAGCTAGACTTCAAAAACTATAATCTGTGAAGTATGTTATTATGATAATGGTATAAGAGTGATGCTTGTATAATACAACAAAGTATACTAAGATTGCAGAACCTTTCATCTTGGTCAAAAACAAAAATAAATCTCTTTCTTTCCCACTCTTTTTACCCAGTGGTGAGGGTGGATGGAGGGGCTCAGTCGGACTCTCCGCCATCACAGGCATGAAGAGAGCAGCCGAAGGAGGTGACACCATCAAGCAGATGAAGGAGGAGAAGTTCCAGTGAGAGCAGAGGGGTGTGAAGAGTGAGGAGGAGAGTGGCATGTTGTTCTGGTGGCCATCAGCCATCTTATTAAACCCAGTATGGACATTTCCCTGATGCACTGGGTCCTGTGGGCTTGGAGAACTCCAGCAACTCAGATGTTCTGGGCCACAATATTCACTTCTACAGAAATGCCCTCATATTATCCACATACTCCAAGGTCAAAACCTTACAGGCTGAAACCCAGTTCAGATCATACCAGCAGTTGTCATCTGTAATGACACTTTGATCTAAATTGGGCTTCATATAGCACTGGCATCTAACAAAACAGCTCATTTAACACCACCAACCAAATCTAAATGGCCTTATAACATTCTTCAATGTATTATGAATGATGTATACTCCAAAATATATGTATGTAAACCATGCATTTGTTCCCCTAACAAACTAATCCATAAAGTAGTCAACTCAAACCAACTGAAGATCACCAACCCAAGGAAAGCCACTTCATGTTTTAAAGACACTCTTTAAAGAGCTCAGAAAGCAGGTCTGTTTTTCAGACTAATTGCAGCCATTGCCTCCTGCTCCTGATGATCTGATCTCACCAAACTCTCAGATGAATAAGAGATCTAGAGCTGGACCTATGACACATATAGGCCATATATGGACTCCACAAGAATGCCTCAATCGCACTAACCTCCTTTGCTTGGATTTTGAGTCTTTGTTCTTAATATTCTTTATTCTTACCCCTGCCTAGAAAATAGGATTAAAAAGCATGTCTTTGAGGTGTTGGTCAGATTCCTTCCTTCAAAGTAGTGTACAGAGATTTGAAAGGTTGCCCTTTAAGTCCAGGCCTGTTAGTGGTGCTGTTTTCACCCCTAATGGTGGTTCATGAAGTGAAGCTCATTCTGTATCAGCGAGTGTAGGCGACATCTTGAAAAGGTGACATTTACTGACCTTTACGTTTGTAATGACTTGCATCTATACTTAGCACGCCCTCTCTCTCTCTCTCTCTCTCTCTCTCTCTCTCTAAGCAGCTATCTTTTTCTGATATACCCACATACAATCTCCATTTCCTCCACACATACATACTGTAAGTGCATTGTATTCCCTCTGCTATTACCTCACTTCCACCTAGGTTTATGTTACAGTGCTGAGTTGTATGGTTCTCATTTCACTGAGAGCAAACTATAGCGGGTCAGTTGGATGCAATTCTGCAATTCTGCACAGCAGAGGGAGTCGGCTTAATACATTACCCTCTCCTTTCATACACATACACATCACCGGTGTAATTCCCAGACTCAATATTCAATGATTCATCTTCAGACTTCTGTTCGCCATTTACCTCTCTCAGTTTCACCCCAAGGCTGACTAACTCAGCTTTGAGAACCATGGGTAAATGATTCATGCCGTGGTTGGTGAGTGGCCCACATGTGGTAAACTGGGGTCCATTAGATGCTCTAATGTGGTTGCGTTCCATAGCCAGCTCAGCATCATTGGACTATGAGTGGTTATGACTGGCTGTAAGTGCTGTAGCACTGTGCTGGTGGTAATGCTGTAAAAAATAGGTATAACCAGCACCCTTAAAGGTTCTTCAGTTTGTCCCTTTTGGGGCCCCCCAAATGTTCTATGTAGAGCACTGCAACACAAGGTTCCTCTGGAGAAACCATTAGGTATTATGTAGAACCCTGTCTACATAGTTTTTTCCTATGAGACAAATTCCAATTAGACTAACTGTCTAATTGGTGGATTGATTCTGAGTAAAATCTACTAGCCAATCACAGCAAAGAAGAATGGCACAAATGCAGAACATTCTTTTATAGTACCCATGGGAAAAGCTAACATGGCAACAGAGTACTTTGCTTACTCTTCTTCTTCAAGTGTACTGATGAATTGCTGGTCCATGTTTTAGATGTATAGCGCCACCTTGTGTGCGGATGTCCCAAACAACTAATTTAATTTCATGTGTATTTCAACAGTAACTTAGCAGTCTGTGAGTAAGTGAGTGAATAAAAATGTCTACACATACTATCAAATCACTTCAAGCTGACCTGGGGGTGCACAAAGAAGTTATAGGAAAGAAAGAGTTCAGCAATCAAGAATGAGTAGTGCGAATGTGGGCAAACACTCACATACCATCCAACACCACAGCAGAACAACCAAAACCAACCAAACCCCCCCCCCCCCCCCCCCCCCCCCAAAAAAAAAAAAAAGATTGCATCCTTCCTTCATTAACCTAATGAGCGGTAGTGGCATAGAAATACATTGAGCATGCACACACACACACATATAGCTTTACTGTGTCTGCTGCATGGCTTTGTAGTTTACTACACAATCCAGAATGGGAGCTTGTAATCTAGCGCATCACTCTCAGGTCACTGGGCACAAACTGAGGAATGGCAGTGGGATTCAAACTGCAATAAATAACCACTATAATATTGATCAAACTTTGTTTAACGAGCACAGTATTGACACTTTTTTCTATTTTACTCAGGCTTATCTAATGTAAATAGCTGACATTAAAGGTATTGCATACTGAAACGACTGTACATTTACTTATTTCTGTAGCATTGGGCTTGGAGCAGCTGAAAGATGCCCTCATGGTTGGATGTTAGTTTGATAGAACCATTGCCTTATTGCTTTGCTCCTTTGTTTCGCTTCACTTGGCTAATACAAGCTTCAGCTTGGCGTGATAAGCTGAAGTCAGTATTCTCCTCCTGTCTGGCAGAGCAATAGAGAGTCTGTTCTTGCGCATTATAGTTCAGAGCCGTCCTCCTCACTCAGCTGGGTGCTTTCCATTAAATCATTCTATGGAGCGTATCATTGGCCTCTGCAGCTAGCCGCTGTGTTGGAGTTTAATGCATTTTATGGCTCCATCGCCTCACTCATTGAGCTCTACTCCACCATTTTGCTGAAAGCACTTACAGGTGAAAAAGAAAGACAAGTCGCTTTATTGTTTTTTTTTCTCTTGATTACTTTCTCTATGAACACATAAGGCAACAGAAGACTGTCATCGTTGCATGAACAGAGAAATGAAAGAGAAGCTCTCATTTTTGCAGGACATGATGTACCTTCAGTTTAGTCTCCAGAGTACTGATATTTTCATACCATTAAAAAGGAATACAAAGTGATTGAGTGGATAATAAAGTGTTCCTAGTATCATAGTACAGTGAACAGAAGCTAACATGGATTTTCTTCTATGAACTGCTCCAACAGCACAATGAAGAACTTCTATATTCAGCATCTCAGTGTCAAGTCTTCACTCAATAACCAGCTTTTACTTCCATTTATCACCCAAGGACGAGTATAGAATGTACACAAGCCTAGTGATTAATAGTCATATGCAAAATGTGTTGCTCTAGCTAACTTTGTCCTCTTGTGTTCAGTTCTATTTTTATCCAGTCCTGTTCTTTTATAGAAAACATGGTTTTGTTTCTTGATAGAATTACCTTTTCAGAGCAGAATTTTATAAAGACAAGTTTACTTTTGTAGCACTTAAACTGATTGAATTAGTACACTCAAAGAGTATCCAGCACCACAAAGTGCCTGTGGACTAAGTCAGGTGTCTTTGAGCTACATTCATAAAGTTCAATTTTGCATCGCTTTGCTCTTTCTTTATGTCTGATCTGTATAAAATGTAAGTTGTATGTATGCTTTCTACATTTTATTGGGTCTTTAGTCAAGAGAAGATGGTCATGATGGTTACAGGACGTTACATCATAATCCAAATAAATTTACATCCAGGTTAAAGTTTAACAGAAGTGGGCTTGAACATTCACAAGCTACATATGCTATATATTCTTAGTATCATGAAGTAAGATGCAGAAACTATCATCTACTGTCACTTTCCTGTGTTATTATTATACCATTCTATGCATTTACAGGATAATACAACAGATTAGTCTTGACTGCATATCAAATCAGTGACAAGTGACAATACTTGATGCGAGTTTGTGTTTGGCAAACCAAAACTATGGACACCACATCCTTTAAAACCCTGCTTTAGATGGACACAGAGACACTCTTAAGAGGCCATATGCTTAGATGAAGATGTCAACGGTGATTCTCAAGGGGGAATTCACTCTATCAGTCCCTGCTCCCCTAATGGGGATGAATGTTAATTGTACTTAGCCCATATTCCCCAATGCATTGTGTAAATGTGACAAATTTCATATAGTTGTTATGACAGTACACTTATGTAAATGAAACGAATGAAACGAATTAGTTATCTAATAGAATAAAGCCAAATATGATTGCTCCTGTCTTATCTGATTCTTCTTCTTCTTTTTTTAACTCACTAATGAAACTATAAAAACATATGGTCATGCATTTAGGCTGAATGGATAAGCTTTGCTACATGTTAGATCACCAATTAGACAATAATGTTTCCTGATTACTTAAATGAGTATAAAGGCAAACAATTCACTGTTGATATAGAATACATATACCATATGCCATTACAGTAGTTCTTTTTCTATGGACACATGTACAGTGAAAGCCTCATATATTATGACAGCAATTATTAGCAAAATATTTAGAGAAATGAGAAAAGGAATCATTTACAGCCTACAGGTGAACTGTTCCTTTGAATGAGCATATTAGCATAATTTGAACCCTAAGAGGTTCTACATAGATCCCTGCAGCAGATAATTCCTTATCAAAGACGGTTCTAAGTAGAACTATCACATATACTCAATAACATCAAAGTTACAAGTCTTAGCTAAAACTCCTCAACTATCCAAAGTTAAAAGCAGAAGCATTACATGCTAAACTAAGCAACTAACTCCAAAGTTCCAAATAGAAACTAAAACCCTCAATTATACATTATTTCAAGTAAAAGCTAAGAGCCCTCAAAACTATCCAAAGTAGAAACTAAAAACCCTTAACTATCCAATGTTTTAAGTAGAAACTAAGAACCGTTAACTGTCCAAACTTTCAAGTAGACACAAGAACGCTTATGTACCCTCATTTCTATACAAAACTAAGAACCCTTTGATAATCAATGTTTCAAGCAATAGCTAAGAACCCTAAATTATCCAAAGTTTCATGTAGAAACTAAGAAACTTTAGCTACATAGAGTTTCAAGTAGACACTTAGCTGTCCAAAGTTACAAAAAGTAACTAAGAACCCTTAATTATCCAACATTTCAAGTAGACGTTAAGAACCCTTAGCTATCCAAAGTTTCATGTAAACATTAAGAACACTTAGCCATCTAAAGTTTCAAGTAAAAGCTAAGCACCCTTAGCTATTCATGGTTTCAAGTAGAACCTTAAAACCCTTAACTGTCCAAAATTCTTAACTTATTTATATACAGAAAATAAGAACCCTTAATTATTCAAAGCTCTAAATAGGAACTATCCTAAATTCTAAGCAATAGCTAAGAACCTTTAACTATTAAAGGTTCTGTTAATAGATTTCAGCAGAAGCTAAGAATTCATATTGACCTAGTGTTTCAAGAAGACACTATGGACCTTTAACTACCCCAAAACCCTTGAGGAACCATACAGTACAGTGAAGAGATGCGACAACAGAAATTACTTAAACAAGCAAACAGATTTATTTTCTCTAAACAGTGCATAAGGCACAAAGTAGCAATTCTCCAGACAGCATCACAGCGTAAAATCCCACACAATGTGCGGTAACCAGTATTGCTGACATCAGCTATCCGCAAACCGTTAACTATTATAGTAAATAAACATTGTCCATGAGGGAAAGATATTGGCAATTCAACTGCTACTTGGTACTGCTATAGCGTGTGAGAAGTGTGGGAAACAGGGGCTGGACGAGGACCAACCTCCCACTCTGAGACTAAGGGCTTTTCAACTGAAAAGAGCACTGACATGAAAATATTCTTGTAATATCAGCTTCCAAATCCAATTCTCAGCCACTGTACACTAATGCAAATATGCTGTAAGGTTTGCCTCTTAAAACAAGTGTCAAATTCCTCACCTTTAAATCCAGGGCATTCCGAAAACCGCCAAGCATGCAAAGGTTCAGAAAGAGTCTTACAGATTTTACAAGTTTGAAGTTGTTTTGATGACTTGAAAGGACATCAATTGATCAGTGGGAAGTTAATTTTTTTCAGTCATTGTCAATTAAAGACACAATTAAAGAAAAAGAAAAACAAGAATAATCTGTTTTGACCCACTGTGTCATGACTGAATGAAAATCACTATGACTATGACTGGGCAACTAGTAACTTGGCCTTAATTGCCAAACCTCAGTTTCACTGTAGGGGATATAAGAACTGTTTTCAATTCTTTTAGAAACGTCGGAGTAGGTAGAGAGAGAAAAACCACAGAGTACTGCTGGGTAAAGTATTTGCCAAACCACATAGCAAAACACATCCATATGCTTCATTAGAGCTTGGCCCCTGACCCACTGCAATCCATGTGCCCTTAGCTTCTCATAGATCTGCCCAATAAAAGTGCACTTTTATTACATATGCATTTAAAAAAGTCACTTATTTCACCAAGAGCTTTCAAAAAGAAAAAAGAAAATCATAAGTGCCTTCACTTTATGGCTGTGAGAAGGTAAAGAAGTCTCACACACACATCCAGTGCGGCTATTACTGACTGCCGATCTCCCAAGTGTAAGTGTTTAATTTTAACCTGGCTCAGACACACACACACATTCCTAAAGCAAGCTCTGTCCTGAAAGTTTAGGAAAAATCTACTCAGATCCAGATGTGGATCAGTCAGGTGGCGCACAAAAGATAAGCTGTCACAGTCTGTGCCTTCAATTAAATTAGCCAGTCAAACTAAACACCATATCAAAATGGAGCTGCTAATCAAATAATAAGCCCTTCATCAATTTAATCAGCCAAAACAGTGTGATAGTGGGTGGTGCGGGGAGATTGAAAGATAAAACACGGTCATCAAAAGGGTCATTTCTGGTGTAAAACTGAACCTTAATGGATAAATGATGCCAATGTGAAAGCTGTGCACGTGCATATGATTACCAAAAAGACACAAACACACCGAGTGAGACACAAGCAGAGAGCAGAGAGGGGAAACCCTTGTGTTTTTCAGTCTAACCTCTAACTACCACATCGATAATGCATGTGCAATTACCAAATACAAGAATGGAAGACCTGTTTACTCCAATCTCACTTATAATGGAAATACAAGGGTATCTGCTGAGTTCTGTCAATAATCTTATATGTGAAACATGGATTTTTTGTAGAAATGATCAGTCAGAGGTATTTGCAAATTAAGCTCTAAAATCTAGATAATTGACAGCAGCAGGTAGTGCTGCTGCTTTACAGCTCCAGGGTCCCTGGTTTAATCCTGAGCTCGGATTGTTGTCTGTGTGAGTTCTGAATGTTTTCCCCTTGTGGGTTTCCTTTGGGATGTCTAGCTTTTTCCCTTCTCCGTTTAACATGCCAGTAGATGCATTGGCTATGCTAAATTGCCAATACGTGTTAATGAATATGCGAATATGTGTGTGCATAGTGTCCTGTGATCCAGGTTGTATTCCTTGCTCATGCCAATTGTTCCTGGGATTGGCTCCGGATGCATTCTGACCAGGATAAAGTGCTTACTGCAGACGAATGAATGAATCTGGATCTTTCATATTTTTAGGAATGGGACTCCTTTAACATAGGTTTATTTGCAAAGTCAGCATAGCTCAAAGTAACTATGGACGTGCCTCAGTTTTAAGTTAATTATGCAAAAAAAGCTTAAAACATACAGTAACACCTTTGGTAAGTCTTTCTCCTAGAACCTTATTTAGAGTGTAATGGTTAGGTTTGAATTCCCATGACATATTTCAAACATTAATTGACAAAGTTCAGCAACTGCACTTAGACTTCCATTATAAGTGAGGTTGTAGAAAATGGGTTTTCCATTCTTTTCTCAGTATGGGAAAATGTGTTAAAAGTTTTTTTTTTCCTGTGGTAATCACACCTACGCTACAAATGCAGTGGATAGCGATTAAGTTGAAAAACACTGAAGCGTTCCCTTAAGAATGTATCAGAGAGGTATAGAAAAGTTTTTGGCTTTACAGTGATGAACTCATTGCTAACTCTGAATAAACAAGAACTGAACACAGTGTCAAAAACACAAATTCACATGGTTACAATCTCTACTATAGTGTATATTGTGAAAACTATTGAACTGAAACACATTTCTCTTTTGCATGTATCTCAACCACAAGTAAAGTTAAGTGTTTTTTAAAATCTGGCTACCCCAAAAGTGAAAATGTTTTTAAAGATTCCATTTCAATTCCACTGAAAGACACAGACACAGATAGCTACTTATTTGAGTGCACAATTAATAAGATATACAAATTGTAATATTTTAGATGAGCACACCATTCATCTCATTCTCTCTAGTCTCATCAACTGAAGTAAAATTCAAAAGTCACTAATGGGAAATTTATCACCGATTAATTCAGTGAGTTCTGTTCTGCTGGCTAAATTTCCCATATATTCATTAAGTCATTTGAACATTTAAAAACCTTGTCTGCTGACATCTGTACAGAATATGTAAGCACTATTTGTTTTGATGATGATAGCGCAGGAGCATCACAAACATTTTTACAGTCGGCATTTAATTTGTGTCTGGTTCGCTATGGCATCTAGCAATGCACAAACCATGACATTCATTGTGTGACGAAATCACACTTAGCTAGCAAGGTTTTTAGACATCTTTAAGCAGACTGACTGTTTTTACCACCGTGTTTATTAAACTGGACCACCACACATTTGAAGAATAATGTGAAGATCTAGCAAATGTTTTTGCTGGAATGAATGCATACTACATGTATATTGGTTGTTGGTCATACAACATTATATACTTGGTTTTCTGAACTGAGATTGTAACCTATAGATTGCTATTGTTCACAGACCATCTGTTTGGAATATAGAGGCAAAAAGCAATTAGAGCACTATTTTAACAATTTTAACTAAAGAAAAAATATGGAAGGAGCTTTCAAAATGAAGTGAAAAATCCTTTAAATCATGACCATGTTGTTTTTTCATGAATTACATCATCATGGGATATTAATCTCATTAAGATACAAAAGGTTAGTTTTATTACCAGTGGATAGTAATGTAAGATGTGCAGTTAGGCTTTGCAGATTAATGACTGCAGCATCACTGCTATTGTTTCACTATGAAATGCTGGAACTGCATTTTACTTCACAAATTTATGAAGGAACGAAGGCTTTTAAATATAACTGTGGTGGCTTATTGCTCACATGGATACCCCCAAGTCTTTTAAAGGAATACTCCAGCATTTTAAAACCTGATCTCTACACAGTGAGTCTGATGCGCAATTAAACTTGACAAAAGTTTGTATGCACTTACAATATAAAAACAAATACAAATAAACGTAATTTATAGTTTCGCAGATATTCCTTCATTATCACACATAACAAAAATTGCAAAATAGTGTATATTAGAGTTTGTAAGATATTAATAGTAAAAAATCTAAATGATATCAGTTCAAAAGTTTGCACCAACTTTCTGAAGGTGATATTCTTCATGAAATTGTATATCCACCTTTTGTATTTATAATCACCTTTATACTCGGAATAGCATTTGGATCCTCTCAGTTATAATATTCACCCCACTCATGCATCTACCCTCTTCCTGATATATCTGTATCTGTTGTATCTCACTCACTTTCTCGCTCACATTCAGTAACCGCTTTATCCCAGGTCAGGGTCATGGTGGATCCAGAGCCTACCCTGGGAACACTGGGTGTGAGGCGGGAATACATCCTGGATGGGACTCCAGTCCATTGCAGATCTGTTGTATTTTCCAGATGTCAGACACTGCCTTCTTCAGATTAGGTCTGGAGATTGAGAAGATCATTGCAAAACTGTGAATTTGCGCTTTGCATTTATTTCCTTGAGATTTTTTTCTGTTTATAAAACCAAAATTTTCTCATGGTTTATATACACCTATGTATATTTAATATTTAACAAACTGAAATTAATTTTATTTGTAGACAAATTGAAATGAAAGTCTCAGTTGAATTTCATAATTAATTTTTAAACCCATGCCCCCAAAAATATGGAAAAAAGCTGTTTTTATCCAACTTTCTAGAGCAACACAGTAAAAAAAAAGTTAAGTTTTTCTGCATAATCACTCAGTCACTTTCTTATTTATCTTGAGCTACATTGACTATGTTGGTAAAACATAACCACATTTTCTTACCTTTAAAAATGTTCTAAAAGTATGAATTATGTAGATTTAGTACTTTTCATTTAAATATACCTTTTATTATTGAACAACTGCCCTTAGACTTATATTATACAACTTTTGAATTTACTTTTTTTTTTATTTGTTTTTTTCTTTACTCAGTTCAGGAAAAATTGTTGAAATTCTTGTCAGTGGTAATCACACACACTGTACTGTGCAGTAGACGGAGATGAGCAGGAGAAATGGCGAAGTATTTCCTTAATTTGAACCTAACAAGTATGCACAGAGTTAGTGACAATGTCGATTTATTAGCTACAGTTACACTCAATTATTTTCTTTGCAAACAATCTGCAAAGCAACATCCTTAGAAAACACACATGCACGTATGTGCACACACACACACACACACACACGCACACCTGCTGCTGCCCCCAAAAAGTCTACGGACCACCCAAATGATGAAAGGGGATAGGCAAAGGAAGAAAGAAATAGAGAGAGTGTGTGAGAAATCTGATCAGACATTCAGAGACATCTTGCATGCTTTTCTATTCAAGTCTACAGTATATATTCATGACATACTTATTTATTTACATATTTACTGCAGTATGACATATGTACATATGTGTATCCTCACTCTCACTCGCACACACACACACACACACACATTAAACTCTGTCACTGTCTCAATTACAGTGTTTCATCGGTGCTGTGTTAAACAGAGACTGCCATGACACTGCCTGGCCATCTGTTCATCTGTAACTATCATCATCAAAACACCACGCACACATGCACGCACGCACACACACACACAAGCACACACACATGTACACATTCGCGCATACATGCTTACTGCCATATGCTTTAACGACTCACATTGCAGCTTTAAAATGTAACTCTATCAGATATGCTGAGCTGTTGGGTCTCTTTCATTAATTCTGTTCACGCTGTATTTATACAGTACTTATAATTGTGTGTGTGTGTGTGTGTGTGTGTGTGTGTGTGTGTGTGTGTGTTTTGCCAGTTAGCTTTGCTGCAGTGCTCCTCTGTGGCTCAGTGCCACACGAATACCAAACACCATCAGCTAGAGAGTAAGTCGCCATACTTCTTTCCTGTTTGTGTGTGTGTGTGTGTGGTTTAGAGGACGAAGGAAACTTTGAGTGTTGATATATAAATTTTAAATTGTTAGACTACGTTATATCATAATAGTGTGTATTAAGACCTCTATATGTATTTGCATTTAAAAGTGGCTAGTGGCAGATGTACACGCATGTGTGTTTCTCTGTGTGTATTTCGGCACCACGTGGAGCACACTGCTCAGAGCTGCTGCGTATAAACAGACCTGCGGCAACTCATCTGTGCATCCTCGCTCCTGCATAATAAGATGCGACAATTTATAATAACCATTCATTCATTATTTCACCCCATTGCTGCATGTGCATTCAGAGCTGAGGCCCATTAAAATGAGAGGCTTTGAAACAAGTCCTTCTATCCATTTGTCCTCTGTTTGTTTACCTCTTTATGCATTTTCTTCAGTCCTATTATGATAAATAGTGCTGGAAGGGCAGATGTGGCGGGAGTAATGGAATAACTGATCGAGCTGGAGTCTCAGCTTCATTCATAAATCTGTATTTATTTCATGCATGCTAGAACTGTCAGAAATTTTTTTTCTTTTCAAAGACTATTGAAGCTCTCATAACATTAATGCATTTGAAGGCAAAACTATCCAAGGTGAAATATTTTAAACCCCATGTTCCACTTTTGGTTTCCTAACATAACTCTATTGACACCTTGATATACCTTGATGTACCTTGATGTAGGAAAGGAGCTTTGATTTTTGAAATGCATATCTCTTTACATATATTTCTTTCAATTATATGTAAGGAATGAAACATGATGGGGCATGCTGTTATAGGAAAATTATCAACTACGAGTTAATATTACAACCCCAAAGTTGATTATTTTGCAATAACAATGCATCCCGCAGTGTTTTATTCCTCTTATACCATAGTAATTTGCCAACATTTACTGTTTTATACTACACATCATACATTTACAGTTCTATGTGACAGAAAAATATCAGTGAGAATCAAGGGGAAGGTGTACAAGACAGTGGTGAGAGCGGCCATGCTGTATGGTTTAGAGACAGTGTCACTGAGGAAGAGACAGGAGTCAGAGCTAGAGGTAGCAGAGCTGAAGATGTTGAGGTTCTCTTTGGGAGTGACGAGGTTGGACAGGATTAGGAACGAGTACATCAGAAGGACAGCTCATGTTGGACGTTTGGGGGACAAAGTTAGGGAGGCCAGATTAAGATGGTTTGGACATGTTCAGAGGAGGGAGAGTGAGTATATTGGCAATATTTTTCATCCTTTTATGTGGAAAGTCCGCCATACACGTCCCTGTGTAAGTTGTTACTACAGAAGAAATGACATATTAGAAAAGGCTTTTACAGTCTGCTCACAAGCTGAATTTTAAAAAAGCAGAGCAAGAGGAAACACGTGCCAGTTAGTTTTTTTTTAATCTTGATCCATATGCCCCTTTATAACTTTGAGCACCTGTTTCTCTCCTGCTGAGAGAAGAAGCCTGTCTGGAACTGCATGTTAAATCCCACCACATGCTAATGCACAATCGCATAGGTGAAAAAAATAATGATATAAAACCACAAATCAAAGCCATAATGGTGCATCTTGTGGTACAAAGCACAGTCATGCAAATTGCGAATTACATTTAAAGCTGAAAGCATTTAGGCTTTAATAAACAAATCTAAACAATAATCACAGAGAAGTTGTCTCTGCTTGTGTCCTTAGAGAGAGGAGAGCATGACCCTCTAAGTACCTCTGAAGTCTATTAAGTGTTTTCTAATTGCTCAGGCCTCTGTGCTTATTGTTTTATAAATATTTAAAAGGGGAATATTCTTCCTTCTCAGACAAAACAACCCCATTTGCTCTCTCTCACTCTGTCTGTTTTTCTCTCCCTCTTTCTGTCTCCCTGTGTGTGTGTGTGTGTGTGTGTGTGTGTGTGTGTGTGTGTGTGTGTGTTTGTGCATGCCTCAAGGGTAAAAGCAGCAGCGACATTTACAAGTGTCATTAAACAAATTAAAAATCCACAAGCATGTACTGGGACAAAATGGGCTACATTTAGAACTAAGTACATTAGCTGTGAGAACAGTCATCGAATATCAATCGAGTGTGAGACGAGGCAGTTGCTAAAGTCTCACACTTTACCCCTAACCCATGTTTAAACAAGACAACAGTTACTCTAAACAATTTTGTGAGCATTGCTGCCTCACAGCTCCAGGGTCTCCTGTTCAATCCTGAGCTTGGGTTACTGTCTATACTGAGTTTTTGTGCATGTTCTCCTCGTGGGTTTCCTCTGGGTTATCCGGTTTCTTCCCACCTCCCAAAAAACATGCTAGTTGGTATATTGGCTAGGTGTGAATGTGTGTGTGAATGGTGCCCTACGATGGACAGTTCTCCCATTCAGGGTGTGTCACTGCCTTGTGCCCACTTCCAGTTTAAACATTTTAAACTTTTTTATATTCTTAGGTTGTGCATGTGGACTTCCCTTTTCGATTCAGACCACAGGCTTTCAGAAGAGTTCAAATCTGGAGATGGAGATGTTCATTGCAAAATACTGATTTTGTGTCCTGTACCCATTTCTGTTTTTATTTGGATGTTTGTGTGGGGTCTTCATCTTTTCAAAAAGATCCAGGTCAGGTCTGAACCTGAGGCAACCAGGTTTTGGGCTGAAATACCCTGAATTACCCAGAATTAATGATGCCGCCTGGATCCCCAGCCACAAAACAGCCCCAAGGCATCAATGATCCACATCCATATTTTTTGGTGAGTTTAGGGGCTTTTTCTTCTGTGTAGTCTCCATTTTATTCCAAGCATGCTGATAGTATGCACTGCCAGAATGTTCGATTTTGATCTTATCTGACTACAAAGCCCAAATTCAGTTCCAGTGATGCTTGGCAAAGTTCAGAAGCTGGATTTTGTGGGTAGCTCCCCGGAAAGGCTTCTTCCCAAATAGCAGTTGTTTTGAGATGGCATCTAAAGGTCAAATTAGACTGGACAGTTTTGGAGTGTGTTTTCTCTCACACGCTACTGATATCCTTTCCGATTTAACAAGAGTTTCAATTTTCACCAACTCACCTCAGCCCACGTGTCCTGCTGAGCTTGTTTTACGTGCCATCTCTATTTTCACATGATCGTATAAGTGAAGCCTATTGAAATCCCACACTTTTACTTTATATTCTGTGAACTTTATTTAATATCAGAATCTACAGTGATGTCATGACCATGTAACCTGTAGTTGCATAACAAAGTGTTTTATGGTATAATAGTCATGGGTGGTAGAAAGAAACAGCCATATGCACAATTTTAACATAGCTGTGTTATAAATGTAACCCATTTCTCATGTTTAATTGACACAGCTATACATATGGACATTGGTTTTCAAGATAGAAATGCTCGCTCTCACACCAGCAGCACATGAAACAAGTGGTATGGGTTAAAAAAGGTTATTGCTAAACTGTGCAATTTTGAAACTTTTTTTTTTTTTTTTGGCTCAGTCTTTGCCTCACCACTGCGCGGGGGGGGGGGGGGGGGGGGG
>CM040987.1:7777526-7848269 GCA_022985145.1 Pangasius djambal
AAACCTAAACACTACAAACAAAACGAGAAAAACATCAGAGTGACTGGACGACATGGCCTGTTTCTAATGAATACACAAGAGATATGCTGCAAACTCAAAATATAAACACCATTGTACAGCTTTACTGCCAAACAGAAATCTGGGAAAACAAACTCAGAACTGTTGCAACAATTAGAAGTGCCTCTAAATCCATGTCATAAGATTAGCCTTTGATTTATTCTAATAGTAATAAAGCTTATAGTTGAGAAACATCATTAGGCTTTGTGCATATGTACCAGGGCTCTGACTCAAAGCTCTTTAGAATCATTTAGGCTGATGGAAAATAATGTTCAAATCAGATTTGCAGACCAGAGCAGACCACATCTGCCCAAAGCATTTGAACTGTATGATCATCAAAAGAAGCACTGAGATGTTTCTCAGAAATGATTTGCTTTGATGTCCAATTATGAACATTCTAAGCATAGATAGGCAATGTATGACTGGGGGAGTTCAGACCAGTGAGCAGTTTGTGACCATTGGCTGGAAAATTGGTCTACATCAGAAGATCAGGGCTTTAAACATTCCAAGGTAAACAGAAAGCAAGCTCAGAGTCAATAACCAGTCGAAATCTAGACTGTGGAGGTGAAAGGCTGAGAACTCTCTGGGTGCCAATACGTACTCTTCTCTTCAAGCTGGACTATAACACTGTGATTCTGTCTTCCTGTGAGAGCACTGCACGCACAATCTGCTCACCATGTGTGTGCGTGTGTGTGTGTGTGTGTGTGTGATAGGAAAACTAAGGACACAAGGAGCTGGAAATAGAGACAATACATGGATTGTAGCCTAAAAAAGATAAAGTGCAGATATTCAGACAACCAGAACAATTATACTGGATAAAGAAGGTTAAACTAGTTCTTGGTCAGTAAGGAAGAAATGTGACAGGAAAAAAGGGAAAAGTTAAATGGAAACAGTGTGGAGTATAAAAGAGTGAGAGGAGAGTAAATGAGAGCAAGGAACGGAGGGAAGAAAAGAGATGGATATTGGTACTGGGAGATTTGTAGGGAGGACAGGATTTCACACAAGTAGCAGTTGGGTAAAGTCCACACAGGGTGTCATGTTAATTCCCCTATGAAGTCATCAATCAGCGCCTCTTGGGGAAGGAGTCTGACAGCTACAAGAAAGAGTTACTAGAAGGGTTTATGTGTGTGTATGTGTGAGAGAGAGAGAGTGAGTGAAAGAGAGACGACAACTTTGTTCAAATAAGCAGCTCAAATCTGATTTCTTGGCATATCCAATTTGAGCAGCAAAGATTGTCTTTAGCCACATTTAGGATTCCAAATCCGATTACAGTCAAACCTCACTGACATGCAGCTCAGTTAAATTGGATTTCATGTGTTCACATGCTCACTGTGTGGCATTTCTTGAGCTAAAAAATTGCAACAAGAAAAACATCAACAAAAACCAACACCAGCCTCTTAAGATTTTAGCACTCTTCTCTGCAACGAATCAGTTCAAACCATGACTGGACATTATCTTCATGTAAAAACAAACACCACAGTGAAATCTGTTGGACACTAGCTAGCTAGCATAATCCCACTCCACACAACCTAGGATAGGCACACCTGATTAATTACTTTAACAAACAAATGGGAAATGGGAGCACATGTCTGAAAGAATTGCAATGTGGACACTCAGGTGGTGATTTACTAAGGATCCCAAATAATCACTGCAATTTTTTTTGAACTCAGTTGGATACATTTTGTATGTAGTGTATGCCAGGTTATTTGAAAAATAAAGAAAAAAAAAAAACACAGCAATTGCATGAATGACATCGTGTAAAGTTGGAGAAAAAAAAACAGTATGTGAGTAATGGTTTTTGTATGTTCAATTTGTTCTCAATAGCTGATGGAATTTAGGGTCTCAGAGAGACTCCTGGAAGAGTCAAAATGGAACTTAACAGCCATTAAAAGTGATGAGATGCATAACAAAACTGATAAAAATACAATATAAGAATAAAATAAGAACGCAGGCATTAGTATATATTTTGTTAAAGTTAAATGTGAATGAATTGTTTCAAAAGTTCTGTTTAAATGGTTTCTGCATTGGACCTGCGAACAGGCATTGAATATCTAATATGAAACTGTGGCAATAATAAATAATTTTGAGGAAAAAAAATTGTTTTGAGACACCAAGTAAATGGTATCATTTATCTTCCAAAAATTTAATACATGCTTTTCACTCATACTAATTTGCGGTCACAATTACCATTCCCAAAGTGATTTTCAGGCTTAATAAATCGCTCTGCAGGTGCAAAATGAATCAATTTGCTCTGACACTGTTCTGTATTTTGCACCTTAGGGTAGAAATGTCCCAAATTGTATATTCATTAGGGCAAAAGAGACAACACTTGCTATTTTGCTCATGTGAAAGATTCAATCCTTTCTACTGACCTAAAAGTACAAATTCAGTTTGCACATGCAAAAAATCAGGACCTAACGAATCAGATTTACCCTTGGAATGCCAGAAAGTGTTGTGGGGGTCTGTTGGTGAAATTCATGCAAATTTAAAAAGGAAAATAAACCATGGGTCAATTAATAAATTTTTTTTTTTCAACAAAAATGACTAAAGTGCATTTTCCCCCTATTATGCATGCAAATTGGAAATCTTTTTGTCATTCCAAATAGCTAGCTGCCTAGCTAACTGCTAGTATATCAGCTGAAAATTATCAGAGGTAGAAAAGACATTTTCTATGGGATTTCAGTATCTCGATTTGCATTGTCATTTTCTTAGTGATGTATTTAACACTAGCCAAAGCTCTTACTATAGAACAATCACAATCCCGATTTTGTTCATCTACAACATTAACTAGCTCGTGGCAGGGATGCCTCAGTGGTCAGGACTATGTGTTACTAATTGGAAAGTTGAGAGTTCAAATCCCAGCACCACCATGCTGCCACCCTTTGCCCTCTCTGCTCCAGGGGTTCTGTACCCATGACTGACCCTGAACTCTACTTTGCTGTTTTAAATGGAAAAAATGTGAATTTAGCACTGTGATAACAAATTCGACCCAAATACCTGAGGACTAGATATCAGGTACCTGATAAGTGTCACATCAAAAATATCACATTTCTGAGTTCAGGGGTATGTTTAATGTGTGTGTGCATGTGTGTGTAAGAGTAAGTGATAGAGACAGAATGATGCCTCTCATAGTATTCACCCCTCTCTGGTTTTCATTTCTTCGCCTGCTTTTTTTTCATTGCTCTCTCTCTCTCTCTCTCTCTCAGCATCTTTGCTTCTTATGTCTCTTTCTTACTAATCACTATTCAGACCCCTCCCCTCCCCTCCCCTCCCCTCCCCCCTTTCCCACTCCTCTCATCTGCTTGTCTTCACAGCTGTCTTGGGGTGTTATGCTTCCCATCTATTTCCAGCTGGTGTTTTGCTAACGTGTTACAGGATCTTAGTGGCCTAGCCTCTGGGCCCTCTCGGATGCCCCTATGCTGCCTACGTGAAAAAAAACTCTGCCCTGTGAAACCAAAGACTTCTGGGTGGATGTTACTCAGCCTCAGCCTCTGAGGTGTCAACCCAAAAGCGGCACTGATCACTTTCAGAGCTTGGACTAACGAGTTGTAGGGGCTAACGAGCTGTTAATGGCTTAACAAGCCGTGACTGGCAGCCTAAAGGTGGAATTCCTTAGTGCCCCGGAGTGTTACAAGACGTGTCAGATTCTACGAAAATGCAGTATAACATTACTGTTAAAATACGGGCCATTAACTATGGTAAAGTGCACACTTACATACAGTACATACCAGTGTTCTTCATAATGTGATTAGTACATGGGGGTCTTTAATTTATTGGCTTCCAGTTACTGTAATCCAACCCAAGTCCTTTGATTGTAATTATATTAATGTCCAACATTAACGATTAAAGACCTCCAGGTCTGATATTTTGCTTTTATCCAAACTGTGTTTACATAAGTGTTGCAGACTTAAGGACTTTTTAACTAGATTTGGTGACACTTTGTTTTAAAAAGAGTCTAGTGACAAATCTAGTGATTTTTCAGACAATATTAGCGACTGTCCTGCCCTTGATACAGCTCTCCAGCTCACATCACAACTGCTGGTTATATGAGTTGAGAGAGCATTTTCATCATCATCATCATCATCATTATTGTTCCTAATGAACAATTTCTGATTATCATTGTTCCTAATGGCACATTTTTCTTCATTTTAATTCTCTTCTTAGCTAGATTTACATAATAAAAGTAAGTTACTCTAGCCTTAACCGTTTCCTGCATGTCTATTCTACTCCTTTCTAACCCTGCTTCTTTCTGTCTGCATTCTTGATAGAAACTATAGAATTTTGTAAATATGTAAATAGTTGGTTTGTTGTGCCATGACCAATGACTTATCCATTCTATAAAAAATACACTATGAATATAAAAGATCTGATATTACTCTATTCTATTCTATTCTATTTTCGGGTGTCTTCAGAAAATCTTCCTTCTTCATGTAACACATTTTAATATGCAAGTGATCACGATGATCCAAAGAATATGCAAATTAGTCCGTGGTATCACTTGGCGACTTCTAGTGACTTTTTGAGTGTGCTTTACCTACTTTCCCCTGAAAACGTTCCAACATTGGTTTACACATTAATTAACCAGATGAGTTATCAGATCATTCAGCAATATACTTGACAGTTTCTACTATTTCTATGAACATTCTATTAACATGAACAGCTCACTCTTATTTACTGCTTCAGAAGTCAAAATTTGGAGGAACCCATGGAGGCTCATTTGCTGCTTGATGCTAACAGTAATCACAGTGTAATTTTAGTCATAGTAAGTCTTTTCTTACAAACATCAACACGTCTGAGAGAAATGTCAATATGCATTTACTTTACATTAGATAAATTGTTAACCTGAGTTATTAGCTACCATATGCTCTCTTTAACCACTTTGCCTTTCAACTATGTGTTGAAAACACAAATTCACCACTTCCTTTCCACCAGCATTCTGAAAAAAAGTAATAAAATACTGGTTAACTTTACAATGTTCTTGGAGAGTTAGACAAAAACCAATATGATGGAAATATTTTTGAAATTCCAACAAACTGCTTTAAGTAATGGAATGCTTCTATAGATGTAATGTTAAAAATCTAAAATACCCAGAAAACTTGAGTGATGAATTGAATGACAATAGAACCATAATGTTCAAGAAATTTTCTGCTGACCTTAAATTGTAGCTGGGTTTTTCCTTTTTTAAAAGCCATATGGACATTCCACCAACGTTAAGACAAAATTTTTATTATCATTTACTTGTAATGAGCCAGAATCTCACTATAATTTTGTATTTAAAGTAAGCTAAATCTTTGTGGTTAAGGTTAGCAAAATTGGTGTGTGTGTGTGCATGTGTATGTTTGTGTTGGGGGTGTGGAGTGGGGTGGGGCATGGTTTTATATAGTGGAGATCAAATAGGGACAAGGGTAGGGATATCCTGGAATATATGACATATCTGACCTTGTGGGGACCAGACAAATGTCCTCATGAGGTCAGAACTGTCAAAACTGCTTTTTTACTATTTATTTATTTATTTGTTTGTTTGTTTGTTTGTTTATTTTGCAACTTTTATTAAAAAAATAAAAGAATGGAAAAAGTTTACTTTTTGTTACTGATATTAAGGTTTGGCTTAGATTTAGGAGTAGCATAGCATTAATTAGCTGCATTAATGAAAGGTCCCCACAAGGATAATAAGACAAATGTGTGTGTGTGTGTGTGTGTGTATGTGTGTGTGTGTGTCTGTCCCTATAACCTTGTAGCCCTGTTATTGAATTACAGAGAGGTTGATGGCCTGTGGAGAGAAGCACTGCCCCTATGGCCAACCTCAATAATGATTCTACAGGTTTCAAACACAGCAATTTTCACAGCATTGCTCACATCCCACTCACACAAAGATTACTGTTCCAGATATCTCTCTCTCTCTTTCTCTCTCTCACATGCATACACACATACCCACACACCCACACTCACACTTTGTAGTGTGGTAATGAGATCTCTGGCTTTCTTTATTCTGCACTTACTTTAAATTGCATTGATTTAAAGGCTGTCATCACCTACGGCGTGCATGTGTGTGCCATTGTGGCTTCCACTAAATATTTTGAGGTTGTTGAGTTTTATAAGGTATGCGATGTAGAGAAGTTTTAAAATCCAGCTAAATGGACCACATCTCCATTTAGAGACCAACAGCCAATTTGGATAAGCTTGCATGATGACGGATATATTTACCCTAACCTGATGGCCACAGTCACCCTGGCATATCAACATTGCAGAATTCAACTAATCTGAACTCCATCGTCAATGCTAACAGTCTTTGTACAGGCTTGGGAGAAATAAATGCCATTCTGTTAGTCTGGAAGCCACAGCAGTGCATATAGGGCTTAGTTTATGGTGGGATTTAGTAATAAAATAAAGATAAGATATTGCCCTCTTGCAAAACTACCACCACTTATATATCATTTAGACTGATGTTTTCAATTTATATGTAGCCTTATTTACACAACATGTAGCCTTGTACATATAATGAGTTCTTCATATCAAACCAACAAAGTTCATGGCATGGCATATACAGCTGCTGAGGTGGTGGCTCTAACCACCACGGATGGTGAATATCACCTGGACACCTTCTTGTCCACATGCCAAGACCTTTCAACAAAGTCACAAGGTGATGCATGATGTAGTATGTGCAATAAATACTCTTGTCACACAGCCATCATTCTTCTTCTTGCCTGTACACATCAGACCTCATGTACACCATATGGAGTTATCTGACTGATAACAGCATTGGTGTTTGGAGCTACAGGTATCTCATCCTCCAAAGCTGGCCATAAACACCTATTATTTCCCATATGTTCTTTGCATGCGATGAATATAATTTTCATACTTCCATTTGGAGCTTGTGGTTACTAGCTTGAGTTAAGTTTGGTTCCCTTGTTAATTTTCTAGTCTAGCTATTGCTGACCATGCTCTCTTCTGTCCACTGAGCTTGTGAGCTGGACTCTGCTAACATGCATAAGGGGCTGGAGTGTGTTTCCCTTCATTTCCCCTCATATTTCTGCCTAGTGGGGTCTCCATCTGTGCTTTGGCTCACTGACACAGCTCCCGCAGTCTCCTTACCATGAGGCCTGTGCCACAGCAAACACTTTGTTCTTCCTTACTATCTCTTATTCACTGTTGAGCCTGCTATGTTAGCTATATAACTAATGCACAACAACTTTCCTCTAAACTCCCATATCCACCACCAACTCAGTAAATAGCTTCCCAACACCAAAACAAGCCTCAAGATTCATCGCTGTTTAGCTAGATTCATTGAGACACAGTGACAGGGAACACTGGATAAACACATCAATCTGGCACATGCACAAGAAGATATCTAGGTGCATATCTACGTGCCTGTTCACACACTACAGACAATTTAGAGATGCCAATCAGCCTACAAAGCATGTCTTTGGACTGGGGGAGGAAACCCCTTGAGCAGAGGGAGAACATGCAAACTCCATGCACATAGGGCAGAGGCGGAAATTGAACCCCCAATCCCAATCCCCAACCATTAATAGGCTACCTACCTGGTTTAACTAATGACTGTACAGTGCAGAGTTTTCTGGTTTGATTCAATTAAATATATTATTTTAATAGTATTTGTATACAGCTTTTTCATAATAGATGCCAAAAGAAAATGTAGTAGTCACAGTAACAAAGACAAATTTCATGGGAAGGCAATAGGAAGAAACATTAAGAATAAACTTATTGGCTAATAGCATTCTTCAAGACATAAATTGAGTATAGAGTCAGTCTATTTATACTCAGTATTACAATAATCAAATTGGCATTTCAGTGTGGGACCTGATCCCAGTACATCTGCTCTCTGGCAGTGATACAAACCTAGACAAATGTAGGACACTGGATGAATGACTAGCATAACTTTTAGCTTCATTTTGGGATTGTCAGCCTTTAAGCATTTGGCAGGTTTAAATACTCATCTGGGACATTTCTGTTCATTTTGGGCTTTTATACTCAGCCTTCAAAAATTCAGGTTCTTTTCTTAAACTAATGCACTAGTCAGGCATAAAGCTGCTAGAGGCATTGAGCTAAGTGCCTGACCCAATTACTGCTAACAAAGGCCCCATGCCAAGGGCACTGTCAACTCACATAACTCACATAAAACTCACATTAAACTAAATTATTGAAATGTACAGGTAGGCAAACTATAATAAGGAGACAGTGCAACCCTAAGGACAAAAGAAATGTTATTCAAAATCATCAACTGCAAATTAATGCATGGCTTTATTTCTACTTGATCTTTTTGCATTCATGGATCAGCAAAAACACCATATGCTCTACTCTTAACCTTCTATTTATATACCAGATATAAATCATTTTATTTATATCTGGTATATAAATAAACTGAAATCAAAGCTGTGGCATAACATTTAAGAACACCATTTCATTAAAAAACGCAATTTCATGAAATGAACAGAAAACCTTTTTATGTCACTCTTTACTTCATTTATAATGTAAGTTTAAAGGCAGTCACAGAATGCAGAAAATAAACACTCAAAACATGCATCTACGTGACATAATTAAAAAAATGCAACCATTACACGCTGATAGTAAAGGCCATAGAATGCGGCAGGTATGAGACACTTATGTTCTTATGGAGTTGTATCTACTAACTTTCTAATGCTGGGGCAATACAGTAAAAATGTTTTCAGTTACTTACACTTTCCTGAAGTGCCATCAGCTGATTATGTAGATAATGTACAACCACAGAAGCTTTTCTTTGAAAAGTAGTCCAATCTCTGAAAGGACAAATTATACAGAAGCAGTGCTAAAGGATCAAGAAAATACCTTCTACAGAAATATGTTTTGAACAAAATGTTTTGACAACCACCAAAAGATATTTAGCATGAAGGACAGCAGGCGGATAAATCAATGTGTCATTCAATTTATCTAGAGCACTTTTTAGTGGTCAAGTCAAGAAGAGGTGAGCAGAGATGTGTTTTATTTAGTGAACAATGCAGGCAACAGGTATAATTACACATCAGTGGGAACAGCACAAGAGATGACAAGGACCAGTGCAACACCAGTGCCAATGACCAAGCAACACCAGTTGCTTTTAAGCAAAAAAAAAAGAGAGAACAGTCAATTTATTTTTGGCACTAATGGAACCTGTGTTTTTAGTTGTGACTCTGTTTGTTCTTCATACAACATATCTTGCTCTTATATCTGTTCATCTGGTGGAAACTCAGTCTTGTGTCACCGTCAGCTCTTTTAACAGCTATATGTTTGGATAGCATTCGGAACAACTGAGCAAAAATAAATGTAACATAATATATGTTCCAATATCCAGCTCATCTTGTGATGTTATACAGTGTGTGATATATGTGAGGGGATTTCATGAATGTCAATGCAGACTATGTTAGGGTTAAGGCCATAGGTCTCTGTGTGCTATACTAACCAGAATAGGGTCATGATGCATCAAAATGAAGATGATGTATTTTCCAACCTTCTTTATATTACTTAAACCGATCCTATTAATCTTCTAAAAATACAAGTTTCATATCTCACAATGGTGAGCTATAGAGATGCCCATTGAACTTTCGCACACCTACACACGCAGTGGTATTATAAGCAAAGCAGGATTTCAAAGCAGTGAATGAGTTTGTGCCAATGTGTTTATCACAGGGAATTTCATATTGCTTTGAGGTGTGATGGATGTGTCCGGACCTCTCATTAGAAGCTAGAAGTGTGTGTGTGTGTGTTGGACAAGGTTAAAGGTTAAAAACTCACACCTGCTGTGGATTAGCTAAGGCCATTGATCAAATGGATTCAGTTCTGACTGTATGGGTGTGTGTGTGTGTGTGTGTGTGAGTGTGTGTATCAGGTGTTGTGATGGTATATTTGGTGTGATAGTATAGGTGTGCACATCTGCCATCTGCCATGAGCTGAGCTGGTCTCAGTTCTCAAGCTTCCGTTTTTTAACAAAGGGATAATAAACAAAGGCTGACAGGACATGTGTGTGTGTGTGTGTGTGTGTGTGTGTGTGTAGGCATGGTTTTATATCTTGGTGAGAACCAAATATCTGACAGTTTTGACATTGTGGGCTGGTCATTTGGATGCCTACTTTTAACCAAAAACTGCAAAACTGCAGCTTTTATTTGAAAAGTAAAAGAGCCCCATGTTTTTTTTTTGGTAACTAAGGTTAAGGCTGGGGTTAGATTGAGGTGTAGCATAGCATGAATTCACTGCATTAATAATTAGGTTAATGGAAGGTCTTCACAAGTACAGTGTGTTTATGTTTTAGGTGTGTTAAGTTTGTTGTTAAACCAGTAATGTTTTTCTAGTAATGTCATATCTTATAAGTGCCCATTCAGAATTTCTCATTGTTTTTCTGTTTGCACTTAACATATCACAAAGCAAAGTTTTTTTTTATTTTCCTAAAATAAAAATAGTTATTAATATGAATAAGCATTAAATTATATCATTTTAGTCTTCCTTCTTACATGTTGTGAGAGAAGGTGTAAAGTTCACCATTGCCATTTAGAATAACAGTCCACTTTGCACATTTAGCATCAAATATTTATTAATATATAAAAAGTCATTGGCGGGACAATGGTGCCATGAGTAGCGCCTGAGCTCATGTCACTGTCTGTGCGAGTTTCTGTGCATGTTCTCTAATGCTCCAGGTTCTCCAGTTTCCTCCCACTGTCCGAAAACATGCTAATATGTGGACTGGATATGGTATTTTATCCCTTGTATATTAATTCTTTCTTGTTTTCTTGTAGCCAGGCTGGATTTGTGCACCATTACAAATGGGAATATCACTTAAGACTACTAGGTATATTTAATCATTATTAAGGCACTTCAGGATATGTATGGATCTCACTGGAAAGCCATCAAAACTGTCTAGAATCAGCACATCTAGAACCAATCACTTGTTAAACAATCAATACCATTTACATTGTAATATGCAAAACACAAATAGCATTATTAACCATCACAAGCCAGGAACCAATAGAATCCTGTAAATCTGTACTCACACATTGTACCAAAGCAAGGCATTACAATTTGTATGAAGAATATCATGTACAATACATGTTTATACAGAGCACATAAATCCTAACAACAAACTTGTAAAGTTTCATGAGATCAATTAAACCAGGTAAGTTTAAGGTTCAGCTCTCTAAGGATAAACCAAGGTCTAAGATCACCTCTTGCCTTTTATATCCTTGTGAACACAAGTATGTGCTCAGGAAAGAGCTGATGTTGGGTTCCCTCCTCCTGAGGCACAGTTTTCTTCCAACCTGAGCTACTTAAATCAGTTTGAAAGCAAAGGCTCTTTTAGAAAGATGACTACAGAGAGAGAGAGAGAGAGAGAGAGAGAGAGGTGAGCCTATATATCTTCCTGTCCACATTGATTAGGTGTGAAATGTAAGCTATTATGCCACCACTGAATAGGCCTGCCCTTCTAGGGATATTAAAGGGACTAATAAGTCTTTTTAAGGGCCCATGCCACCCAGAGAAGATGAAGCTGTAGAGATTTCAGTTAGATTTACAAGAGTCTGGGGAGGACTGTGTGTGCTTTCTCTCTCTCTCTCTCTCGCTCTCTCATTTCATGTCCCCACTCATCTCATTCTTCACACTGGCTCATCAAATTCCCCTAGCATTTACAATGGATACTCTTTTCTATTAACCACTTACTCTTTTACTCATTCCCTCCCACGTATTTGGTAAAAAAAAAAAAAAAAAAAAGTCCACACATTGAGCTTTTTTGTTCCAAAATAAAAAAGCAACCAGCTCAGTTTGTTAGTGGGAGGAAGCTTGCATGCTCACGCGCACATACACACATGGACATACAAAGATGCCCTCAGGCACATAAGCGCACACACACACACACACACACACACACACACACACACACACACACAGAGGCTCTTAAAAGCTTGTGAATAAAAGCTTTGACATTTCCCCTAGCCCAGAGCAGTGTGCTGCTGAGAGAAAGGGCAGATGGAGGAGGTGGCCAACACTATTAAGAATCCTGTAACAAAATTACAGCCACTGCAGCAGCACACAGCAGTAAGATGAGACGCCAGAAGAAGACGCCCTCTTTATGCTGATTTTGTGCTACCTGTATCCTAACACTGTCTATGATAAACAGGGTTAGCATACAGATAAAAGAATTCTACACTATCGCAGTGATAAAGGCAAGCATCTTTGGATTCAAAAACAGGATCATTAACTTTCATACTCTTCATATTTTCTCTGGTTCATTGCTTCTTTGGTGGACAAGCATGAAATGCTCTAAAAGAATAAATCATCACTACTGAAAGGATTAGAAGCCCCTTAGGACAGATAAATAGTAAAATTTGAAAACCCCAGATCTGGAAAATTCCACATCAGGGAATCATTTCTACTGGCCAAAATTGTGGAAGGTCAAGCCTATAATGTTCTTCATAAGGAAACCGTCCATCCAAGAGCCACGAGAGATTCAAATGCATCCAGAGCTGCTATATGACAAGCTTAAGCATCATCTCCACACATATCCACAAACAGCCATCCATTTCTGTGTTTTAAGGGTGTGAAACATACCCAGGCAACCAATGAAATGTTTAAGAACTCAGCAAAGTCGTTTGTATCACTTCATGGAACGACACCAGCTGTTCCCATACCGTAAAGAGATCAAGCCTTCTTGTCATGCTTCACACGTTGGGTGATGTTTAAATATTTACCCCCACTCCAGAACATTGTGATGAGAATGTTACACATGCTGTGAGACCAGGGAGACGTGTTTAGTCTGTGGCTGCCACTTCGATGATTTCCAGCAAGGCAACAGGTGCATGTTCTCAATACAACACATCAAATTGGCTCACCTGACATGCTTACTTCAGTTAATTCAGAATAAAATTGTAAATTACGTAAAGGAATTCATCTAAGATGGGCGAAATGGCTCAGATGCTAGATAGAGGTGATGCCCAAATTCTTTACTCAAGTAACAGGGCAGTTACATTTCTAAATATATACTCTGGTAAAAGTTGGAGTACAGCATCAAATTCTTCACTCAAGTAAGAGTAAAAAAGTATAAAGTCTTACATTTCTTGAAAATATGGAAATAAACATCTACCTCAAATCACACACTGATTTTAGTTACTGATTGTAATTTACTGCTTCTTTCACCAAGGAACCTGGGAAAATATTAGCTAAGGCTAATTAACAACAGCTTTATTCCTAATCTATCATATTAGCTAGCATGATAATAACACTGATGATACAAACTAGCTGAATGCTAATAGATAGCAGTCACAATGCAAACTATGCTGTTAAACACAGTATACAGCAGCAGATAGATTACAGTGATGGGTATTAGGTATTATTCTCACTGTCTGTTAAAGTTTCAATTTGTTAGGAATTTTAATATTTTTGATTTTTGATTCTAACTCCTTGAAGCTGTCTGAAGCTAAATGTCACCTTATGATCTTACAGATATATGATTACAGAGAAATGCAGTGATGTTTGAAAATGTAGTGAGTAGAAAGTCAAAAGTATTAGAAGAACTCAATTAAAATATAGATAATTAAAATCTAGCCTTAAGTAATCGTACTTTTTTTTTTTACTTCTGGGTTCTGGTAAAGTAAATCCTCGAAGTTCAGAGACGACAATAGCCAAAAATCATTAGTCTAGTAAAGTAATTAATCTATTTATCAGTCAATCTATTCCACATGTAGCATCATTTAGAAATAAACACTGTGACATTTAACAGCAGAGCATGCCATGCACACCACATTTTAGTCTTTTAATTTTCTATCATTATGCTTTATCCATAAATCTAGAGCACAGTAATTAAATATAATCCCATGAAACCACACGGTCTATATATTCGAGTTAGCTCCGGCCCAAGCACTTTCAATTTTCCCCACAGAAAACGGAAGAAATATATCTTGGTGTTTAATCAGGTAACTACTGGGCGGTAGTGGTGTAGGCAAGCTGCAAAGAAGACTTACTTCCTCTAGTGATTTGAAACCATAAATATCCAAAATGTCCATCTTCACCATGTTTGATTAAATTACAGTGCAAATCAGCCAAGGACAAAACAAAGACAGCATTTACACTCAGTGTGTGAGAGGAAGACAAAAAGAAAAAAGCTAAAAGTGGAATCTTTGGCAAAAAACTCAATTTTTAGGGTGAATTTAAGCAACATCAATGCTTTATGGGATAGTCTTTACACTCTTCCGTGCTGTTCTATTTCAAAACAATGTCACAGGAAGTATTGTGATGTTTTGTCTATTGATATTTTGTCTACTGGCAAGGTTTTGTTTTTTTTCTGATGATGCTGCAGCCTAGAGGTCAAACACAAACAGAATGGCACCTGCTGTCTGGCCTAATAGAGAAATTTTCCCACTGAGCACTCAGTGGATGTCACAGGGGGTGTTATGAGACGTTGGCACTGATTGTCAGCATCACAGCAAAGCTCTGGGAAAACAAAAACAGCAAAAAGGTGGGAAATGTCTTCTTTGATCAGAAGACAAAACTTAATCAAATCTGACCCTCTTTGTTGTCTCGGTACATTTGACTATGCAGCCACACACATACACACACTACTCTCCTTCATTGCTCAGAGAGTAACACCACCGAGTTCACTGCTAATAAGATTATCAAAAGCAGAGGGGGGGAATAGGTGGGAGGTGTGATCATAACTGCATTAAAGAAAACTCAATCCACCTCTTAAAGGTACTCAGAGGCACTCTTGACTACATATGCAGCGGGTCCCATGAACCAGGGGGGAGAAGTGGAAAAAGGAGGAATAATGGATGGGAGTTAAGATGAAAATTGTTCAGTGGACATGTTACTCAGATGCGTAGTTATGTAGAGGTATAGCTAGGGGGAAGGATTTTGGATTTGAACCCCACTTGATATAGATATGGTTGCATTATATATGCCTATTAATGCTATTAATATGGCAGGACTGGTTACTGGTAGATCATGCCTATAATTAATAATTAAATGACGTCCTGAATACCACTACTTCTACTACTGTCCAGCATCCACCCAAAATGGATAGAATAAGTGCATCAAACTTACCAATTTATGTGTTCACAATGATTTTATTTAGTATATTTCCTCAACCCTCTGTGAAATTATAAAGACCGAGTCAAGTCGCTTTCATTTCACTCAATTTAGGGCAACACTTAAATGACTGGGCTGCCTTGTTGATGAACCTCCAGTGCAGAGGAGAGAAGAAGAGAAATGATTTGCACACTCCAGCTCGATATCAGGCTGTATCATGTTGCAAATCTGAACATCCCGCTGCCAATAGAACAAGAGATAGGAAAAGAGGAAAGGGGGAAAAAACAAAGACAAGACTCTAGCAGATCAATAAAAAACTGAATGCGTTTATGTGATGAGCATGGCACGTTACCAAGACTAAATATATGTTTAGTACCTCTGACAGATGTCTTTGTTCCATGTGTGGCAAATCCAGTAGCAGTAGGAGCACTGCACTGTCTGCCCTTGAAACACAGCCTGCAGAACGCAGCTGGAAAAGACAAAGCACTGCACAAACATGATCAACCTCTACGTCAGTCACAGAGCCTGATGTAACACTCAGGCAAAGCGTCTGTATGGTACAAGAAGCGTGGTGGTGGGGAGTGGCAGGCACCAGCCCGGGTAGGCCTAAGCAAATCCATTTTTAATATCCACAAAACAATCAGGCTAAAGTCAAAATGAGAAGAAACATAACTGGAAACTAAAGGGCTGATCAGGGAATCGAGAACACTGGGGGACCACAGATAGATATTTTGTGGTTTGCTCAGCACACGGTTAGAGCCGGGCTATGGCATAATGTCACACTCACTGATACAAAGCTAAATCTAGGAGCTTAAAGGGTTCCACAGTTGTTTCTCTAGGGAACCCCTTACAGGAGAGGTTCTCAAACTTATTGTAGATAGGGACCCTTTAACTGTTAAAAAAAAAATGCCCTGAACCCCCTAAATACATAGTATATATTTTTTTTAACATAATCCAATTATTAAAGTATTATGCACATTATTTAAATGTGTACAATAATATTTTGGATATTTTTGGAACTGTAGTGCTTTTTTGACTATGTATAGGCTTACTTATTTGTGAGTTATTGAGGTTTGGATTAAACCCATTCAACTGAAGTGACCAGTCAAACAGCCCAATAATTAAAAACTCAATATATATAATAACTTTGTTAAAGGGGGGTCACTGACCTCTCCATAGACCCCTGGGGGACCCTAGACCACACTTTGTGAACCTATGCAGAACCTTACAACTGAGTTTTCCTCAGCTTTCCTGTTTTCCTATCAGAAAGGATTCCAAATAGAACCATTTTAGAAGGCTAAGTATCATTAGCTATCCAATGAACCCTTAAAGATTTCTTGAAAGGTTATTTTTTTTCAAAAGTGCATATTACATCCACACATCCAAGTCTGCAAGGTAGTTTATTCAGATGCAATTTTGCAGAAATTCTTAATTTAAGATCTAGATTTAGAACAATCTAGAATAAAAGATCTTAGGTTTGTCCCTTTGGAGGAACCCTTAAAAGATTTCGGTAGAAGCCTCCAGCAGAGTTCCAGGTTCCAAGCTTTAGAAAACTGGAATCATTAGAAAACTTGAATCATTAAGCATCTAAAGAAACTTGATGACCTCCTTTCCTGTTGCCATGTGGTATTGGGCAATATTTCCTGCAAACTGTTGAGAATCAGTTTCTCCTCCATGGCTAAACAAAGTCAGCTGTGCTTGTTTAAGTGTCTTTAACCACTGTTAAGCCAGTAACTTTCCAATCCATTTGAACATACAGTGGAAGTTCATTCCACCACCTTCGTGCCAGTACATACAAGTAAGAAAAACAAACTTACACATTTATAACCATAGGTTTGGCTTAAAAAAGATACAAATGTGACTAGTCTGTGGACAGGCCAGAGAAGAGCAGTACTTGAGAAGAACTGATACTTCCTGCAGCCATAGTACAAATAGAAGCAAATGAGAATATCAACACAGTGAGTTTGATGGTCCCCTAATTTTATAATGATTCTCAATAAAGCTGTCTTCATGAGGCATGTCCCTTAACTATCATTTGGGGAGCAACAAACAGTGTGGAGATTCTTGTTTTTTTTTTTTTAGCCTAGCTGCAGATGGACCTCAATTAGCAAAATAAAATCATTAAAAGGGGGAACACAGTGTAGAATAGTGATCATCACTCATTCATTCTGATTAGCACAAAACAGCCAAACGAAACAGAAACAGGCCATTCAGCTAGGACATAAAGTTTCTCATTCTGAATCTGATCCAACAAGACTTGTGAAAAATTGAAACAGCCAAAAACATTCTGTTGGCTGCTGGTCAAACCAAAAGTTTTCATGTTCAGTTTTCTGTGGAAAGGTCACAGTATCAAGTATCCTCACTGCACTTCCGCATCTGACACTTGTTGGGGTCAATGCTTTTTAAAATCTACTTCTGAAATTGATTGTAGTGACTTCTGTAATGGCTCAGATGTGAGACCAAAAGGCCCCGAGGTTCTAAAAGAGATGGAACAGAAAGAAAGTGCGAGAGAGGCGGAAGAAAAGCATTAAAGACACACACACACACACACACAAAAAAAAACACAATCTAATCTGTCTCTAGTAAACGAGTGTCCCTCTGGCCAAAATGCCAATCATATGAATCATTTACTTTTGTCTATGTGCATTCGCTGGCCGCCTCCATTTGATATTTACACTAAAAGACCCCATATCTGAGTTCAGTCAAGTGCTGCACTGTCTGTTAATGTGCTTTAGAAGTCGAGGGGGCACGGCCAGATGAAATGCTGAATGGCATTTAGCCTGGGGAGACCATGACTCAGACATGATAGAACTGTCCTAGGCCCCCTCATTCCTACCGCACATTACAAACTGAGGCCTGATTGCCCCCTCCAGAATCGGCCGATTACAATCATGTCATTGTCCTCTTTCTGATGAGATGGTAAAATGGATCAGAGCAGCAATCTGTGGCTGCATTTAGACAGCAGGCTGCAGTGCACAAATCAGATCTGGTTCTACATGTTTCTTTTAACTCAATCAGATTTGCAGATTAAGCAACCAGCTGGGTTGTGATCTTTTCCTGAAATGCATTTAAATGGAATTCATCTTTTTAAAGAAGTTAAAGTGCACCTATATGTTGGGTATTTGTAACAGAAATTTGGTTTGAGTCCATGATAAAACATAGCCAAACATTGGTCTGTTAAGCATATTGATTGCACAGAGCCAATTCAAAATTGTTTAAAATGTATTAGTTTTTATTTATTTACTTGATTGGGAAGACACTGATACTGCAGTATGGAGCTTAATGGGGTCTGAAATAGCTTGCATTATCTTGACCAGGATGAATTATGGTTTTTGGATGATCTGAATTCTGTGATTTATCACAATGAGGAGCACTCATGTGGAAAGGGCAGGATCCTGACAGCACACTACAAAGCATTCACTGATTTGCTTGAGAGTTCATTTACTCATTGCAGCCATCTGCAATATCCATATTGCAAAGGCCAATATAATAAGAAGCATGGGTTAAACTGGGGTTTCGGAAGTGGAGGAACCCTACTGTTTTAATGGTTATCAACAGAAACGTGGGGACAGTGTGTTATTATATACGACCCTCAACTGTGACACTATGGAAATGTGATTAAAAGTAGTTATCAATATTTGTTTCATAGCGCTGTTGAATCTGAATCGTCAGAAGGTGTTCATTTTCTATAACAGCACAGTTCAGACGGTAGTGGGGAATGTAATTCAAATAATTATCTTAATGTGCTCACTCTAATGTTATCATTTCTACTCATACACAGGGACTTGTATGGAGGATACTTCATATAATGTAAGACTATAAATGGATTTTAAAAAGTGTGGTTATTTAATAAAAGAAAAAGTTGTAATTATTGTGAAGATTATTATTATTATTATTATTATTATTATTAGTAGTAGTAGTAGTAGTAATAGTAGTAGTATATTGAATCTTTCTGTAAGGAAACATTTATTTGGTCTCCAGTGTCAGCATTCACAGTCAGTAGGTTTTTTTTTTTAAAGTGGTCAGCCAGGACAAGCTTAATTTATGTCTAAATGTCTAATTAACTTCAATAGAGAGAAAAAAAAGAGAGGCTGGTAAGAGAATGACTGTCTATAGTTGCTATAACATAAGTGATAACAGGAATTAACTTGTCTCATGGACTTTTCATAACAATAAATGTAACTATAAATGGATGAAAAGTATAGAATGTTGTCCATTAATAAACAAAAAAAAAATTGTAATCATTGGCAAATTGCTGTAGCATAAGAGGAATAAACACATCTTGGTCTGCTGGAAAATAATCAACTTTGGTGTGGTAACAGCAACTTTGCTTCGTATTGGACTGCATCAGAACACCACATCATTGATTATTTTACTGTAATGGCCCGTTTTAATGTCTCGTTGTGTCTTATGCATGTTTCAGTGTTTTAATTTAACTAACTTCAACTGGGTAAGCAAGAACTTAAGTCTTCAATATTCCTCGTTTGCCAGTTTGCACCAAAATAATAAAATATCTTTTAATATTAAAAGATTAATTAGATTTTTTGGCAAATGTACTTGATACAATAAACCACAATAAAAAGCACAATAGCAACTATTCTTAACTATTGTGAAAATAGTCAGGCAATAGTTATTATACAAGCTATAAAATAATGTGTGTATACGTGTCTGAAAATACATGAGTTTGGATCTCATTGTCAACCTTAAAAGGTAAAACACATTTATATGACAAAGTTTTTTTATATGCTATTTCACTTTTACTGTTTTAAACTTCTGGCACTTGGAGAAAGGAGGGGGGAAAAAAACATGAAAAACCTCAGCTGGAAAAGCCTGAAGCCTGACACCATGGGTCAGGTCATTTTTGTTTCTTTTGTGTAAATGCCCCATAAAAACCATAAATTTAGTCATTGTTTTATCCTAGCTTTAATATTTTTAAACCTGAAGTAAAAGTTTAGGTCATGTGAAAGTTTAAATTTTGTTAACTCGTAGACAAAAGTGCTGATTTCACAATAAATTACATTTATATGGCTGAGAGGGGTGTTGGAAAGATAAGCCCAGAGGCATGTTAAAAATATTGGTCATGAAAAATATCCCTCATTCACCCCACCATGCAGGAGCATGACAGGTTTGAAATCAAGACATTGTAAAATATAAAAGTTTTAAAACATCACGTGCATTGTCATGTCTATTGTGATTAAATCTGAATTACTTAGACTTCAAACTAAAACTCTTTAGTTATTACAGATGTAAGCTTAATTATTTATATTCTATTAGGTGTTCGTTTGAGAAAAAAACTAAAAATGTCACCATGTACAATTCCTTGCAAAGGTATTCATCACTCTTGAACTTTACAACATTTTGTTTCAACCTGGAACTTAAATGAACTTAACTGGGATTATATATCATGAATCTACAAAAAAAAAAGGCCCATAATATTGAAGTGGAGGGGAAAGTCAAAATACAGTAGTTTGCAAAATTATTTACATATGAAAAACATATAAAGTGGTGATTGCATAAGTATTCACCCCAGTTGCTGTGAAACCAAACATCAATTATTGGTAAGACTATGGCAGTACATACAGTACTAATACTGGATCGATACAGAGAAGATTAGCAGGGCCCTTGCGAAAGGATGACAGCAGCAGTCAGAAAGTTCCAAGAGGTGAATACTTATGTAAAGCTGAAAAAAATATGTAAAAGGTGTAACACTGATGCATGAAAACTCAATGTTTGAGCATTTTACACATCGAGGAACAAATTTTCTTCTCATCTCATAATTTTCTTCTACTGGAGAACACAGAGTAAGAAAGATGGAGTGTAGAGAAGAGAGAGAGAGAGAGAGAGAGAGAGAGGGAGCACAGTGATTGGAGTCGATCATTAGTAATAAGATTTGCTTTTGCCTTTCTGCTGGCAGGGTGAGAAGTTCACTCAGTTCCCAGTGACAAGAAAGCATCTGTATATATGTGTCTGTGTATGAGAGAGAGAGAGAGAGAGAGAGAGACAGAGAGAGAAACAGAGAGAAATATATTTTCCATTATTACAGAAAGGTACATTTTTCCCACTCATCATACTTATAAAGTTATAAAGTGCTGATAGCTAAATAATTCCATTTTGTGACCGCAAACCTTCAAGGGTCAGAAAATGTTCTGCCTTTAATGGTAGGACCATTCAGCAATTGTTTCTAATTTCTGTCTGAGAGGAAAAAATGTCAGACAGATTCCTTTTAATCATAGGAGATGAGTTCAGGGGTTCAGCTTGAACATAATGTAGGTAAAACATTTGTATTAATTTGCAAAGAACAACTAAAGAAACAAGTGTAATGGTGATTACTGCCTTTTCTCTAGATAGATGTCTAAATGACCTGTTATGAATTTCATTTCGTAAATGTCATATTTATTTTATCCTAAGGGCATGCAAACCTTTGCACTGCACAGTACATAAAACGGTATACAAATTCCTCTTCTTGATGCTGCTATTCTTCTGTCCAAAAAGGACATTTGAAGGGCGCTTTCCTGAGACTGACATAATTTAAGACTTATAAACGCAAGCGAGGTGATTGAAATGAGTAAATGCTACTACTTCCATGTGCAAATATTTGATTAAATGTAACACACATGGAAATGGAGAATTTCAACGGTGTGTCAAGTTTAGGCTACTTACAATATAAACAGAAATATTCAGAAATCTAAATTTAAATGTACTCATTGGACTCACTACAATCTCAGAATATGTGGACATCTATTGACTACCACTGAGTTAACATAACCAGTATTCGCTCAGTGGTCTACCGTAGCAATAAATTAAGTCTGCGGTTCATTTTGGATATTTGTTTTAATTAGGAATTGACCTCTGGGCATTAAATTAGGATTAAGAGCTCAGCTTCTTTTGTTGGTACTAACAGTGTAGGAACAGAAACACACTGCAAAAAATTATAGCAAGTGAAAATATCTTGAACAAAATAAAGGTTAACTAATATTTCTCATTATGAGATGATTACCTAACAAATATAAGAACATTAAGCCTATTTCTAAACATATTTACTAATTTCAAGCTTAAAATAGTCTTATTCTGTTTGCAGATAATTTTTGTTAGAAATAAACTTGAAATAAGCAAAATCATCCGCCAATAGAATAAGATATTTTCAAACTTGAAATTAATAAATGTCTACAAACGAGCATATTAATCTTTATTTGTTTAAATTGGTTGAGCTAGCTCACAAACCAGCTATGTTGTTTCTAACTAGTTTCCCAACCTAGCAAGGTTGCAGTTGTGCCTTAAGCAATAGTGTGTTATCAAAAAAAAGAAATATTTGCACAAAAGTTGTCTATTAAATTTAATAAACATTTATTCATATGAAATAAGCCTACTGTATGAAGGCAGTGATTTAGCTAGCAAGGCTCGGTGGTGGCCATTTCATCTGGCTTGCTTGATATAAATTAGCTATTTTAATAACTATTGTTTGGGTAACTTAAAGGCATGGGGTAGAGTACACAGTAGGCTTCTATTGTTTGTCTTTATTACATTACTTTTCCTATAGTGTCAGATTTCAGTGCCACTTGCTTCTCACATAAACCAAAGATGCTGGACCTCCTCTTCTTTCCTCCTCAGTTTTCCTCTGTGGTGTAAGTGGAAAAATTGGGCCACTTAAATGTAGTGTTATACCTTTAGCAAATTCCAGTATACAGCACACAGTGTGGCATATGTATAACAAGCAGTTGTAGAGTTCTGCATCTATAAAAACATTACAGGGTGCAGTGTATTTTGCAGTGTGAGCATGTCTCTGGAAAAATCATTAGTAGGTGTGAGTGAGTGGCTACAGGCCTGGGGTAAAGTAACTGATTAACCTGTGACTTCCAGAATAAACCTGGCTCATGGGATTTTAATATCAAGCAACTCATTCATTGAATTTATTGGAATTTATTATGTGGCTGGTTTTAGTCTAGGCTCATGAACAGGCAAAAAAACCCAAAAAAAAACATAATGTTTTGATCTGTCTATGAGACTGCACAGGTTCTCACTGAAGTAAGAGGGAGATCAAATTCTCCTGATAAAGAGTTAGCATGGTTTTCCTGGCAGGAGAGGAAAATTATTTTTGCCACAAATATCATTCACTTTTGCTGTGGCTTTTTTAAACATTTCATGTTAGAATTATCACTGTTCTGAAGTTTATTTCTCTTTTGCTATGTAATCAATTACCTTTAAGATTTGTACATAGTAATAATCTGCAAAATGGCCAACATTTGAATGCAAAGAAATCATGACCATTTTATCCAAACCACCTTTAGAAAGGTGCCGTGGATCTCTGTAACCACTGCACTAACACTGCTGGAGGCATATCAAGCAGCTTGACATCGCACCTCCTTCTATGGTAAAAGAAAAATACCATAACTCCCCTGAGAGACAGAGAGAGAGAGAGAGAAACAGAGAGAGACAGAGAGAGAGCAGCATTCAGTCAAAACAGGTCCTGATAACTATTATGCAAATGTCTTGCAGTGATACTTGGTTGAAGTTCAGCCACAGAGCCGAGGATATCAATATGCAGCTGTAGTTTTGCGTGCTTCAAACATGAAAAAGACATTAAGATAGTATGTTGTGCAATGAAAGCAGGAATGTGTAAACTTCACTGGTATAACTAAATCCATCATTTCATTTAAAGGGGTCTCTATCAGATGTTCATTAAGAAAGTAACAAGCCCTCTAAAAGTTAAATGCTCGGAATGACTTCTAGACTTATTTAAGTCTAGATTAATTCTTACCATTCTCTAGTTTTTACTGTCTTCAGGTGGTGAAGCATATCGTTTGTTTATTTAATTCAACACCCTTTGTACCTAGTAAAAATGCTTAATGTCTTCTTGTATATCATCAATCTTGAGTCTAAAAGTCACTTTTTGTGAAATAAAGAATGCTTAAATGAACTGTTACTCAGCTTTCCAGTTGCCTGATTGATGACCGGGTTGATGCAAGTCGGGAGCCAATTAACTGATTGAGGTGGGCAGGCTTTCCAAGGAATAATATAAACAAACTATACCCTTTTCTTCCCTCTGTAGGGACCATAAACAAATACAGGTGAAGTTCTAAATACCGTTTCCGGTCTGATTCTTCCGCCTTTGCGTTTCGCGTCTCTTCTTGCTAATGAGCCGAAATCGACCCTCCTGACCTTGCCGATCAGAGTGAAAGCTTGAGGTAAACAGATACCAGTGTCTGCAGGCCCTTCCACTCATTTGCTGGATGGAGGCAGGATGGAGGGGAAGAGAGTGATGGATGTGGGAGAAAAGAGACAAGACGACTCCCATCTGCTTGCAGTTCTGCCTAACCTCGGATCGTTATTCCCTTCTAGACAGGGACAGGCACATGGACATTCATAACAGATCCTCACTTGCTCACTTAGTATCATATAAGAAACATCATGTGATTGAAACCAGAGAGACTTGTTTGAGAAGGATTGTTTGAGTACTCTTGTACTTTTCAGACTAATCTGATCTGCTCTTAATCTAATCAGTCTTAAACCATAAATATGGCACAACATCACTGGCTACACAGCATTAGACTCTATTGTTATTTACCCTTATGGATAAAAAATCACATAATTCACATATGACCATATGTTTTTCATATGTGGTTATGGGAATTATGTGTGACCACATGTGAAAAACATGAAAATGTGTATTTCACTATGTTATATTGAACTCCAGTAAACACATGACGTAAAAATAATGCCCTACATGCAAAAAAAACAAAAAACATTTGAACATAAATGAATCATGTGTAAAATCAAACATGAATGTCCATTACATGTGAGAAATATAACATGAAGTATTTACAAATCCCATGTGGACATTTCATGTGGATATATACATGTGAAGTTCATGTGACTTTTCTGTAAGGGCAATTCTACTGCTCATTAAGCGAGGGTAATTACTATTTTCATTCTTGACTTAGATTAAATAGCTTCAATTATTTTCTTATTTGATGGTTTTACCTCATATTATCCTGCCAAATACATTTTCTGAAAGGGACACTATCGATTGTAGGGTTTGAGATAGAAGCTGTAAGGAGTTTCCCACAAAAAGACAACCGAAGAACCCTTTATGTTGCCAGATAAAATCTTTTAACTGAGAGTGTTGTGTGATTCTCAGGCACTAGAACAGGCTCACTGAAACTGGAAAGTTTGAAGATTGGAAAAACATCACCCAGTTTCAGTGAGTCTGTGGCCACTGTAGCTTCAGATTCCTGTTCTTGGCTGACAGGAGAGGAACTCAATGTGGTGTTCTGCTGTTGTAGACCATCTGCCTCAAGGTTTGGTGTTTTGCATGCTCTGAGATGCTATTCTGCACACCATGGTTGTAAAGAGCAGTTATTTGAGTCACTGTAGTCTTCCTGTGACCATTTTTCTCCGACCTCTCTCATCAACAAGGCATTTCCACTTGCACAACTGATGCTCACTGAATGTTTTTTGTTTTTCACACCATTCTGTGTAAACTCAAGAGACTGTAGGGTGTGAAAATCCCAGGAGATCAGCGGTTTCGGAAATACTCCAGCCAGCCCATCTAGCACTAACAACCATGCCATGGTCAAAGTTACTGGGTTCACATCAACCATATTCACATATTTGAATATATGTGAATATTAACTGAGGCTCTTGACCTGTATCTGCATGATTTTAAGCGTTACGCTGCTGCCATGTGATTGGCTGATTGGATAATTGAATGAGCATGAATGAGTTCCTAATAAACTGACCAGTGAGCGTAAATATAATATAAAAAAACTTTGATAATGCTGGATTGTGAGTTCCACTACTGTAACAAAATTTTGAATAAAATAAATAAGTAAAAACAGACCCCCTGGCTATGGTTCCCAGACAGCACCTTGAGTACTATTCTAGGATGTTTCTTGCTCTGATAGGCGATGCCCGTCTTTTAAATAAATATGATGCAAGATCACCGGAAATCTCTTCAACTGAAAAGCACTGGGGACTTTCTGACCGCACATTAAGACAACCAGTCACAGGCCAGGGGTCACCCAACCATGAAGGAAGTGTCATGGGGCAATTACCCTCTGTAATTGGCTTGATTCTTTTTTAAAAGATTTGCATAGATACTTTTTCATTCCAGCATACAGCAGAGTGAACTCAAATAGCTCATAAACAATTCCACAGCACGCATGCTGAGCATGAAAGTGAAAAATGGTTTATCTCATCAAAAGAGATCTATACATTGGTACATACTACACATGCATAGTCAAGATGTTCCACATATGTAGAGTGCATGTGGAGTATATTCCACATACAGAATGAGTTCCTGGCAAGAGCTCATACATGATCGTACAAAATGAATGGACAACGATGAAAGGGAAGGTTTAAAAAATCTGCATTATGGTATATGACATATCACTGATGTGACTGTTTCACATGCACCATATTTGCATTCATCTGAGCAAAATAGTCTGCCACTGTCTTCTGCAATAAATGCCCTTCAAACTAAATTTTCTGGTTTTGAAAACTACCCAAAACCAATTTCACACACACTTCAGTAACCATAAATTTTATTAGATTAACCTAAACGAGTTAAGCTGATGTTCCATCACTGCATGCACCCTTGCTGTGACCTCATGTGTCACCATGTGAAGTGTGAGATCATTTTTTTTTGCCAGAGTTTGGCCGCACATTAACAAAATAGAGCATATTTGATTGGGTTAGGGCACTTTAAGGGAGTGCCATATGGGCTGGATGACCTGAAGGTATTGCTATGTAATGTTATAGGAGCAGTGCTCAAGTGTCTGTGTGTAAGATGTACCTAAGTGTTTCCTAGAACAAACACAGCCATTTCTATTCAAAACCATGATCAACATGAGACACACCAAATATCAAGGGAGGTCAAAAGTAGAGAGACCACAGATATACGGCATATACCTTTTCTCTGAAATAGACCTCCAATAGAAAGGTAGTATAATATAATACTTGCAGATTTTTTGATCTCGTGCTAACACACTGCAGGACTATGGTTTACGACAGTTATATATTTTAAAGAGAAAACCTCCACACCACAGAATTCCAGCTTCACAGTATTCTAATCTTAAGCTACATGGGCATATGCTCACTGAAACTGCTCAGTCGAAGACTGAAAAAAGACCTGGGGATGTTTATCTAATCTTCAACTGTCTATCTAGTGTTGGTGAGTCTGTGCTCACTGTAGCCTCAGATTCCTAGTCTTGGCTGACAGGAGTGGAGACTGATGCAGTCTTCTGGTGTTGTAGTGCCTCTGCCTCAAGATTCAATGTTTTGAGTGCTCTGATGCTTTTCTGCTCAACACAGTTGTAAAGAGTGCTTATTTGAGTTGCCGTAGCCTGTCTGTCAACTCAGACCAGTCTGCCCATTCTCCTCTGACCTCTCTCATCTACAAGCCTTTTCCTCCTGCAGAACTGCCACTCACTGGATGTATTTTGTTTTTCGCACCATTCTGTATAAACTGTAGAGACTGTGCATTGTGCATTCAGCAGCTTCTGAAATACTCAAACCAGCCCATCTGGCACCAAGTCACTGAGATCACATTTTCTCTCCATTCTGATGTGTGATGTGAACAATAACTGAAGCTATTGACCTGCGTGATTTTATGCATTGTGCTGCTGCTACATGATTGGCTGATTGGATAATTGCATGATTGTGCAAATGTAAAGCTGTTCCTTTAAAGTGGCTGGTGGGTGTAAGATTAACTAAAGTGTTACACTCTAAATGTTACATAACATTAACATCATAAACATAAGACAAAGTTTCCTTTCACTCCATTTACTGTGAGCTTGATACAGTTATTCTTTAATCCAGAAGGAGGATTCATGGGTAACGTGATCTGTAGTATTTGTATTAGTACAAACACAGCCATTCTCATTCAAAACCATGATCAACATGAGGCAAATGAAATGTCAAGAAAGGTCAAATCAAGAGATTATGGTTATATACCATTTCTCTGAAAATATACCTCAATGCAATAAGGCGCCTGCAGACTTTTAAGGTTTCACTCTAACACATTTTTAGAGAGCTAACCTCCACCCAACACAGACACAAGTGGAAACCATGCGTACTTTTCTCAGTTCTCATATACCTAATTAATCCTTGATGCGCTGAGACAGGTGAGTTAGGGCAGAACAGTCAGAGTGCATGGGGTCTCCAGGGCTGAGACTCAGAACCCTTGACATCAAGATTTTATCATAACTTGGAGAGTAAAAACATCTGGTCACCATCACTATAAACCATTTCATACTTGTCTAGCTCATAAAAATGTGCACTGTATATCTGGTTGTGCATGGCGTGTTTATTTGCCTTCTTTTTTTCTGCAAAAGAATTTTTCTTATGTGATTTTTTTTATATCATTTATATTTATATAGAGTCCCATAAATAAACCCCTGTCTAACCCCAGATAACCCCCCGTGGTCACAGCCTGAGCATCCAAACAGCTGTCAAACACACATCATTATTTTGTAGGGGGAAGTGAATGTGACCACTAGCATCTGCTCTTGTTTATTATCAAATCGAGCCCTGATATCCCAAAGCACAACTTTCTGTTTACAAGTTTCCAAGCACAAAGTCATGAACTTGAGCCTGAGCAGCCCGCACTGAGACTCACACCTAAGCAGAGCACCATGAACACAGATCCAGTGCACGCCTTCAGGCCTCTTCTCTCAGAGCTGTACTATTGGACCAGTACATAGTAATAAATAAATCTCTATTTGTGTCATTGTATGATAAACAGTGGTTTCGGGTAGATTGCCGCAAGTTGGCAGAGACTTGAGTGACATATGGTGTGCCTGGCTATCCTTCATTTCAAGTGAATAAGAGTGATGGGAAAACATAAGGTGTGCTTCAATCCAAGTGGTTCAATCCAGTGTAGAGTTTAAAAGCCAGCAAATTAAATTGCAGCTTCTGTTAAGACAATATTCTGCAAAGGAAGTAAAACACACACACACATGCACACACACACACACACACACACACACACACACACACACACACACGCACATGCACACATACACACATGCACACATGCACACTAAACAGCCTGATGGAAGCACTGGACCACACATTGGCTTTGACATAATTAACTCAAAAATGATTTCTTTTACTGTTCAACCCAGATTGCACCTGTGTGATTACATGATTGGGTTGACATTTAGCAATTCTAACTCTTAAAAATGTGTATATAATTTTTTATTGTCATTGCATGTATTTCACCATTCACAAAAACGTGTTGAGGTTGTTTTTTTTTTTTTAGCATGGAATTAAGGAATACAAAAAATATTGTTAACTAGCATCCATGTTATAGCACCAAGACATTAAGGACATTCTAATGATCTACTTAATTAATAATTTCATTAATAGTTTAATTTCAATCTACAATTTGGGTAACAGGATTGTACATTCAAAGGATCTTCAGGATAACAGGACTGTACTTTCAAGATTGAAATTCAGATGATGCAACTTCTTGTTGAACAGGAAACTTATTCCAAATATTTCTTAGTGGTGAATGTGTTCAGATAAGCGGGCTGAGTGAATGTTCACTCACTTTCACTAAATGCTTTATTCTGATTAGGGTCACAGGAGATCCAGTGGATCCTGGGAACACTGGGCATGAGGTGGGAATATACCCTGGCAGGGATGCCAGTCCATCTCAGCGCACCATGAACACACACTCATGCTTGGGGACAATTTATCTTAGCCAATCCACCTACTGGCTTGTTTTTGGGAGGTGGCTTGTTTTCAGTGAGCCTGTGCCCACTGTTTTCCTGCTCACCATGTTTGTAAGGAATGGTTACTTTAGTTTCCCTAGCCTTCCTGTCAGCTCTAACCAGTCTTGCATTTCTCATCATAATCCCAGGAGATCAGGAGTTTCTGAAATACTGAGACCAGCCTGTCTAGCATCAACAACCATCCCACAGTCAAAGTCACTGAGATCACATTTTTTCCTTTCCTGACCTGTATCTGCATGATTTCATGCATTGCACTGCTGTCACATGATCGGACATCACTGTTCATCCTGATACAGTCAGGAATTGAGACATCTTCAAAATGATTTTTTTTACAATCACAATTACAAAGAAGATGATTTACAAACCATTGTTGGAACAGCCTGCCTTATACTCAAGTACCTCTAATACAAGTACATATATCAGTTTTCTCATGGGTTACGTTAACTTTTCCCTGAGTCATTTCCTAGAAAAATCTTCTCTTTTACTCAAGTATGACTGCTGGATACTTAATACAACACTAGCTAATAGAGACAGATTGAGAGAAACAGATCAATATATCTAGAAGACTATGGAGATGTTCACACTGCCTGCACGTTTATCAGCATGTGTTAGCATAGATGGTTTTTATTTTAGGGGGGGCATATGTCCTCCATGCCATTAATCATTTGTTTAACCACCATGACCCACACTCACTCACTCACTCACTCACTGTCTATCTCTTTGCTCATCAGCATGTGGAAAGATAGTTACGAGAAATCCTTGGTTTTGCCCACAGTAGCATTAATCATTCTTTAAGATGATACCCCACTCCCAGTAAGCTTGCCCTTCTAGACCTGCACAGAGTGGTGTTCCCTTAAAAGCCCCTTATGAAAAATCAACGTTTATTAGATTACTGCCAGGCTGGGATGATGGGGAGCACTGGACCAAGCACGTACCACTCACACTGCATCATACTCTGTCTTAATCACAATCCTGGGGAGCCTACGCTCTACACATTTTAGTTTCTTGCCTGCTACAACACATCTTAATCAGCTCAAAAAATGGCTGAATAATTAGCTGATGATTCTTATCAATGTTTTAAAGTAGGAAATTCACAAAAATGTACAGAGTCCACAGGATTGCAAATGAGATCCACTGCTCTAAAAAACCCAGGTAGCTTTAGGTTCATCACAGAGCAAGGGAGGTTTCTTCCAGGAGCTTTATTTTCAAAAACCAAACTGATCTGCTTGCTGCAGGTGTTTAGATAAGGTTAATTTATGACTCGTCTATATTAAATATGCATGATTATTTGGACATATTTAACATTAGGGCTGGTATCAGATTAATTGATTGATTTGAATGGTTTCTAATCTGTTCACTGTTGTATTTTGTCATACAAATACTGACCTAAAACACATTTTGCACATGAAGAAAAAAAAAGTCTTAAAGCACACTGCCATCACAAATCACACAGTTTCACATAACTTGGATACAGAAGTCTGAGGGTTACTGAGTTGCTGTAAGAGGTCAGCATTGGGTCAGTACTGGGCATTGACTGATACACAGAGCTTTTATATTATCAAATCAAAAAATAGTCAGAACATTCCTAACTTAAATAATACTATATAGAATAAACCATTTTTCCCACCACAGCATCATAGTAAAGGTGTATGGCAACCCATACTCAGAATTTGTGCTCTGCATTTAACCCATCAAAGTATGTACACACACACACACACACACACACACAGCAGTGGGCAGCCTTTTTTGCTGCAGCACCCAGGGAGCAGTTGGGGGTTCAGTGGGTCTCACCTCAGTCATGGTAGTGAGAGTGGAAGAGAGCACTGGTTATTTGAATTAAACTCCCCCACCCACAATCCCTGCCAGACCTGAGACTCGAACCCACAACCTTCAGGTTACAAGTCTGACTCTCTAACCATTAGGCCACGACTGCCCCCACATGCAGTTAATAGGTACTATGCCAGTTAAATGTGAAGCAGTTTAACCTGAACAGTATTTTGATGTTATCTGTGACAGTGTCACAAGGCAGTGGCAGATGGATGTAAGTGTGAGATGTTTATTAACAATCCAAAATAGTAGATGATGCAGGGTATTCAAAATCAAAATGAAGGGTAGAAGCAAAAGAAAGTGAAAAACCAAGTATTACAAACAGAGAAAACAATTTTCAGAAATACACACTGGAATGGTAAAACCTTGCATGGATAGGTGATGAATGAACTGGTATATATACACAAAAGCAAACGAGAGTAAACAGGAAACAGGTGAGTTCAATAGACAGGTGAGTGAGAGCGAGTTAATGTTTGGACTGGATTAGATTATGAATTCGAATGTTATCTACTTTTCTATTTTTTTTTAATCTCTTTAACTTCAAAATAGAAAAAAAAGTTGCTGGTGAGGGAATGACTGTTTATAGCTGCTATAATGTAAATGATAACAGGAGGTAAGTTGTCTCACAGACACCATTAAATGTAAGTACAAATGGTAAAGTTATTCATTGTTCTTTAATAAATGGAAAAAATTTAATAATTAGCAAATTGATGACAATAATAATAAAACACTTTGGAACATGCTGTTAAATATATTATATAATCAATATATAATCATGGTAATTCTGCTTTGTGGCGGGCTACATCATACCCCCTCATTGTTGCGTTTTTTTTTTATATAACAACACATGCTGTCATGTTTTATTCCTAATTTAATGCACAATATCCAGCCAAACAAAAAACTTGAGCAACAACCCATTCCTTTTTTTTTTTCATAATTTCTAGTAGAGTACCAGTGATTTAGAACTGTAAAATGTTTACAAACTGTTACAAACCTCCTGTGTTTATATAGTGAGTGAAGTATTGTGGCTGAAACAAAGGCTTGGTGAACATGAGTAAAGGAGCTACCGAGTTGTGCAGAGTTGAGTCAGGACAAGCAGATGAGCTGCACGCAGGAAAGCCTGCAATGGGGAGAGAGGTTCTATTAACTCTGGCCTTCATGGGTCATCTTTGTTTGGGACCCGAATGGATGTCACTGTCTCCCTTGTGTACCCATATGTGTTTGATCCATTAAGGCTTCCATCACATCACCTAGCCACATTACTCACATTCAGAGCTAATGGATCCTCTGTTCTAGTCACCCAGGGTGCAGTTTGTGGGCTTTCAGAGGCTGCATGTCTCCAATGATACTGAAGGTAGAGAAGCACAATGAACATCTAGCAGTGCTCTTTCTACCAAAATGAGCAGCTTCTTTACCAAATAGCCTATGTGCAAATAATTGTTGTTATGTTGCACCTTCTTCAGATTACAAGTGAAACACAGTATAGTATGCATTTATGTAACAGTGTTTGGTAAAGACACTGATGCCTGCACTGAGGACATTTAATGACATACCAATCATAACGTAAGGATAGATGGCACTAGCAACCCAATCTCTCATAGGAACTCTAACAAATGAGAGCATAATCATTGGATTTCACATAATTGAAGTCAATTAACCTGACCCTTGCCCAAACCCTAAAGTTCCCCCCAAGGTTATTTCTTCATTCATTCATCTTCCGTAACCTCTTTATCCTGGTCCGTGTCATGGTGGGTGTGGAGTCTATCTCAGGAACACTGGGCAGGGAGGCACCCAGTCCATTGCACGACATTGCACACACACACACTTATTCACACATAGAGGCAATTTAGAATAATTAGTCCACCTACTGAATTGTTTTAGACAGTGAGTGGAAACTAGAGAACCCAGAGGATCCAGGAATCCCGGATCAAACCCATGACCCTGAAGCGGCTTCTCCGGTTTCCTCACACCTCCCTAAATAATGCCGTTAGGTCGATTGGAGATGCTAAATAGCCCCTAGGCTTATTGCATTGTGTAGTTGAATGGACTGGTATCCTGTCCAGGGTGTAGTCCTGTCCCTTCAAATGATCCTGGGATAGGCTCCGGATCCACTGCAACTCTGACCAGGATAAAGCAGTTCCTGAAGATGATTTAATGTCTATTCATACACCCTGGCATTTTTAATGAAAGGAAAAGTGTAGATCTTCCCAGGCTATTTTTATTTTTAGTATTTTAGTAGTTTCCTCGGCATTACAGTTTATTAAACAATTTATTATTAATTAATATGTTATAAAACTTAATATATTATTCTAACATATTACATAAGAGACCACTTTTCAGGCAAAAAAACATAATGAAGGAAAACTTATAAGGAAAAGCTATGTGCTCATTCCCTTATAAAACTGCACACATTGTACCCGAGACTACAATTTTTTTTAAAGCAAAGGATCATCACACCAAATATTGACTTTGTTTCATTTATTAATGTTTACTGCTCTATAGTTTATAGTATTTTTTTTTACTGTAGAAACATTTAATTTAATTAATTCTGAAGGCATCTTTGCTCTAAAGCATTTCTTTGCATGTGCCTAAGACTTTTTCACTATAATATATATATATATATATATATATATATATATATATATATATATATATATATATATATATATATATATAGTATAAAATTATATTGATATAATGTGATACCAATTAACTTGAAGATGAACAAAAACAAGGGGTTCTAAGGGGTAGCTTTCAACAACATATAACTGTGTGTTTTCACATCTCTACTTTCAAACAGATATTCTTATATGTCAAATTAACAATATTTGGATTTGTTTTAGAATTTGTGTGTGTGTGTGGGGGGGGGGGGGGGGGGGGGGGATATTATTTTTTTCAAATATCTTTTCAAATATTTATCCTGGCACTTATTTTGTTAGTGCGATCATGTGTGTTCATGGTGTAAGGTGTTCTTTGATTGACAGCTTTGCTCTCTCTTGTTTTTCAAATACTTCCTATTGCACATGGGTAAAATCTGACACTTCCAAAAACAATGGCCTTTGAGGATTTTCGCAACATTTCAGGTCAGGTTTCCGACTTTTAACTACAAAGGACATGAATGGCCTTGGATTTAGTCTGGAATCGGTAGAAGGGATTAGAAATGGTAAGAAAACCTGATCCTATTTTCGAGCAGTTTCAGTTTTAATAAAGATTGAAAAGATATTTTGTCTTTTGTGGCTTTTTGACATTTATACATCTGGAAGATTACAAAAATGTGTATGATTGCTATAGACATGGAGTTAAACATTGCTGTTTTAGTCTACAAACTTACAAATCCCAGTGGGAGGTTGCTATATCAACTCAGAATGGATCACATCTCAGATAATTAATCACATCACATCCAAACTGATTTTAAAAACCACTTTTACACTGTGTGATTACAGTGGTCTTACAGGAATTCTATAACAGACTGTGTGATAATTTATTGTTCCTGTCAGATTATTTGATGAAGATCCTCTAGTGATAGACCTGCGATTAAACAAAATTACTTCATTTTGCTTACGCCATTAATCAGTGCAATCTGGACTTGTGCAGTCCAGAGATTGAGGTAATAAAAATATTTTTTCTGTCCATTAGCATCTTTCGGTTATGTTTCCCAATTGCCACTTTTGTATTTTTTAGCTGTCATGTAATCTTTTGCCATCCTCCTATTGTCAACATTTAGACAAGTGTTATAGCAGTGCTCACACTCTGAGATTTTAATTTTAAAAAATTTCTGACGCTGCCAGAACTTCATCAGCTGTCTTTAGTCGTGGCAATAATTCAGCCTCTGATGAGCATGTCACATTATGCGTTCTAAGACTCAGCTTGTGACGTTATAATCTGTAACAGCAAAATCAGGCTGAAAATCGTATGTGTAAAGCATGCAAATATCCAGCGACAACTAAAAATCAGTATGTAGGATAATTTCTTTAGATGTATTTTCTAGGCTGTTACAAGCAAGAATCAAACATTAAACAAAAGTGGGGCACCACATGTGAACACACACACACACACAGCAGTGTGGCAGCTGCATGGAGCAATTATGAATGAGGAACCGATTGTGATCTTGACGCTATTACAGGTTAGCTGTGTGTCTCTGCTGTGTTATGACGAACAGGAGCCGGCGCTTCCCATGGTGGGGAGCCATGAAAGTGTGATTCACCTGTGCTCCGGGACGGGCGCCAAGCCAATACCTTGCCTGACTGCCAATTCCTTACCAGCAGGCATTCTTTACACTTATTACACATATGAGTCAGAGGCAGAGAGAGGGAGGGAAGGAGGGGAGAGACAGAGAAAGTGAGAAGGGAGAAAGTGGGACCAGGAGGAGAGCAAACAGGGGGAGGGACAAGGGGGAACACACAGTGTGAGGGGATGAGTCATAAAGGTGCAGCAGACTAAATAAGGAAAACAGAGGGAGAGAGCAGGTGAGGGGGAATGAGTGATGGAGAGGGACTGAAGGGGAGAAAAAGGAGAAGAGAAAAACACTAAGGTGAAAGGGACAGTGATATGAGGAAAGCAGTACATAAAAATGAAAAAAATTGAGAGGAGGAGAACAGAGTGAGAGAGAAAGAGAGACAAACAGAGAGAGAGCGAAAGACAGAGACAAAGAGAGATAGAGACAATGGGAGACAGAGAAAGAGAGACAGAAAGATACACTGAGAGAGACAAAGACACCAAGAGAAAGGGAAACCAGGAGAGACACAGAGAGAGAGAGAGAAAGGCAGAGAGAGAGATAAGGAGAGTGGGAAACATAGAGAGACAGAGAGATGGAGACAGAGAGAGAGAGAGAGAATCAGAGAGAGAGAGATGAAGGTAGACAAAGAAAAAGAGACACAGAGAGATGAAAACCACGAGAGATACAGAGAGAGAGAGAGAGAGCGAGAGAGAGGAGTTTAATAAGCTCCAGGCCTTCCCAAGCCACCCTCAGGAGCCAGAGCTTGATTTGATTTAGCGGTTTTAATCTTCTTTTAGAAATGAGGACCCTTCTTTTTGTCTTGCATCATTTTTAGCAGGCGTTTCCTCCAGCCAACCTGAGCACTAATCATATTAAGCACTTCCTGTTACAGGCAGGTAGGAGGGGAAAAGACAAACGTTTTGGCACTTTAGAAGATGATGGAGAGAAAGACAGACACTAGCGCTGTGGTGGAGAGACACAGAGCGGTCAAGGACTCCACCTGCTCACTTTGATCACAGACCATGGCGAAACTGTTCCATTAAGAGTGCTCACAGTTCCCTGTTAAACACACCTGCATTCTCATGCATACTCCATGCCTAGAATGTGTGACATTTTTCATTTCGAACGTGCTGAGCGACTGACAGGTCTAATGTGTGTGTGTGTGTGTGTGTGTGTGTGTGTGCCATGTGTTGCGGTGATAAGAAGGTGAGATGAAAAATGGCCGTCTCATATTCTACAACGTCTGACACCTGTGACTTCAAGCAATACTTGCACAATTATGATTAAAGGTTGGGTGAGACTACACACACACACACACACACACACACACACACTTTGTACTTTCATTTAGCTTCCCAGAGCGCTGGGTCTCAGGAGAGATGAGAGCATAAAACGCCCACTCTCTTTCCCAAAATCATCCTCCTCTGTTTGCTAAGACTTTAACATGGTCCAAAAATTCACACCCGAGCATCCACACACATTCTTTCTAATGACCATACCACAAGCATATACACACATAGATGAACACAGCTGCGGCACACAACTTTAACTACTTCAAAAAGACATTTGTAGAGCAGCCCACGCTTTGTGTGTCTGTGTGTGTGTGTGTTCAGTTCAACCAGTGGAAACAAGCAGTATCTAGGGATTCATCTCATTTACTGTGTTAATTAGAGTGCAGCAGCTTCACAGCATATCCATCTCTTTTCCCTCAGCTGCTTTATCTTGTATTTACTTTAAAGTTCTTTTCAGGAACATACGAAGCATGGTGGCCGAACTGTGTGTTGTGCGTGTGTATCTTAGATGTGAATGAATGATTAGATCTTCAACTTGGAGGCATGTGTATTTAGAGAATGGGCTGCTTTCTTTTATCTGTTACATTGCATTTTCCCATAAAAGCATTAATCAGATTTCATAGCTCCTTTCACCTGAAGGAAAAATCTTTGAAACTTGAAATCTTTGATTCCAGCTCCTCATCTGAAATTCTGCACATTCTTCAAAATAAAGGTAGAAACCTTTCTGCAAACACTCGACTCCTGTCCATGATTCTTTGTTCAATTTGATTCAGTTCAATTTTATTTGTATTAGAAATTGTATTTTTGTTGTCAATTGCCACAATGAGCTAAATAATCACGCATTTCCACCACAAAGATTCCTTGACATAATGGTAACATTTAGGGGCCAAATTAAATGTAAAAAAAAAAAAAAGTAAAGTTATTCTCTGGCAACAATGTAAATAATCTTTACACTTTTAGAAAAAAATATGTTCCATTTAGCTTCCTAAATGTAATTTTAGTGTTGATGAAAACTCTCAATGAAACCCTTAAAATTTCTACGTGGAACCCTACAATAGATGGTTTACCTTTCAGAAAACGTTCCAAGAAAGATGAAATCCTTAAACATACAAAGGACGCTTGAGGGATTTTTTTTTTTTCTAAAAGTGTACATCAACACAAAATGCATTTTTTTGAATTACCTTCCAGAACTATGTAAGGGTATTATTATATGAGAACCACACAGTTCCTTGACAAGTTTCTGGCTTGCCTGGTTTGCATTCATTTTTGTTGTTGTTGTTGTTGTGGTGCAAATATGATGTTACCATTTAAACCATCTGTGTCTGCTCAAACCACCCCAATTGCACATGGACAAAAATTTAAGTATTAACTATAAAGCAACTAAGAAACTAATATAGCGCAGGTGTGAAACTGAGGCCCGCAGGCCACACACAGCCTGCTGCCTTGTTTCATCTGCGCAAAAAGCGCCAAAATTAATAATGAAACTTTTAACTACCACTCAACATGTTCACACTAACTAGAATTCACAGCAGACTGGTAGTGTAGTGACCTCTTGCATTCTGCACGCAACACTGTACAGCACCAATGGACTCACATCCCACAGTGTTGAAACACTGGTTAAAATCAACACCCATCTGCTATGTGTGATACAAGTCAGACCGGCATCAAAAAAACAATCAGAGACCTGTCAGGCGTTGGCCTTTAGTGTGATTTAATGATTCATTCCAAATCCTGAAATGTATCAGCCAGTGTAGAAACCTACAAATATGTATACAAAAGGAAGGTTAATGAGAGACATGGAAGACTAGAACATGTACAATATATATTCAAAGCAGAGATAAGCCCATGTGAGTTCTTCTTAAACCTCCTTCTTAATGTTATATGTTTTCAGTATTTGGAAAACAGATGTATCTATATGTTTAATAAATGTTACCTAGTTGAATAGTTGGTTTTAGCCCATCTTTTTCATTAAAAAAACCCTATCCTACTTTCAGAGCCAAGGCTATTAGTGTTAATCAACTGAATAGATAACATCCTATAGATGAAATGAATAGTCTTTCATCAGTGCCCTTGAAGGGCTAACAAAAATGCTGATGTGGCCCAGGCAGAATTGGAGTTTGACACCCACTCAGTACAGTAATGTCATTATGTGGCCATTCAATTTGCACTGAGGAAAGATGTTCTGCAAAAAAAAAAAAAAAAAAAAAAAAGATCCACATCTTAGTATGCTCTTGCCCCTTTTGCCAGCCCACCTCTAAAAACTTGGGAACAAAAGCTCTGCAGAAACATTGTTCCTTATAGGGGTATACATAGTGACACAATGCAGCACGATGCAAAAATGCTGACCACGTGATCGTGTTCTTTCATGGGGAGCCTGCAAGATCATCTGCACTTGTGAAGACCAATAGCCCGATAGCTCCAGATTGCAACAACCAGCACCTATTATATGTTATATGGTTACACAACAAGGTTCTAATAGTTGAAAAGAGCTCTTCATTAGCTTTCAAACAATACCAAATTCCACAGATATTAGGCATTTTGGCTGACTTTGGAGCTCTGTATCCAAGTCCTCAGGTCAGGCACTTTGTTTATTCAATTAAAATTTTGGGGAGAATTAATGAATTTATTTATACATTTTTAAGATATGGTGTAGTATAATTTGTTTACAATATTAAACCTCTGTTCATAGCTATTTTTGATTTATTTAGCTTTATACAGACAAAATGCACATAGATTTGTTTTGTTTATGATTTAGAAATAAAAAAGAAGTATTTTCTGTCATAATTTTTTCTTCATTCATATTTTCTTCAAAATATTCTGAAATTGGAATTGAATCGAAATTGTGAAGCCAGTGTCATGAAATGAAACAAATCTTGACTAGAGTGTATTGTTACACCCCTACTTCCTTATGCTGTGCACCATTAATATAAAATACTTGCAAGTAATTGTTAAACGTAAACCGTAAAAATGTAATTCTGTGAAGCTCGTTTTTGACCAATCACCAGTGTTTGAAGCTCCACCACAGAAGTTTCCAGTTATCAGAAAAGCACCTACCCTGGAGCAGGAACTAAAATTGGCTCTGGATCCTCCAGTGGAAACATGCCTCAAGTTTCTAAGTTCCCGATTTCACACACACACCTCAACTCAGAGGGAGGCCATGGGCGGGCCGACTGAAATTATTTACACGCCACATTTACCCTTGACGCTGGCAAGACTGTAAATAACATCTGCCAGATGACTGTCCAGTGACAGCATTCTGTTATTGATGATTGGAGGAGATTGCAGCTCACAAAATCATAAGCATGAGAAAGAGAAATGAGCACATGATACGGACTGTGAGAAACGGAAATGTAGCAAGATAGAGAGAGACCAAATGAGAAGAGGAAATACTAGAATTAGGGTAGAGATTGTTCTGCATGAATTAGCATGGCCATGGGGAATTAGCAGCCCACCTTCTCGCCCCTGCACTCAGCCCATTAGATAAGAACAGAAGACTGAGTGGAGCAGGTCTCCAGCGTGCCCCGGCGCTAACGCTGATAAATGAGCCGTTCTGTGCAGGCCAGAGGTCAACTTTACTTGTGCACTCAGAACAAGATCTTCATTCCTGACTGAGCTTTAGTGCATTAATAACACAGCGGCCCACGTGTGGGGGTCCCTTAGACATGAAGCAGAATTCTGTGGGATCTGGTACAAAGCTGCAAGGTTTTAAAAAAGTTATAGAAAACTAATCTTTCACACATTAGAGGTGGTATGGTATGAATAAAGAACAGGGACTATTCTGTGTGTGTGCCTGAACAGCGAAAAAGGTTTAGCAGCAAGGATTTAACAGCATTCTGTTGGGATCAATCTACTCTCCCTCATGTTCCCTGAGCCAAACATGTGGAGCCAATCAGCAGTTAAAAAAAAAAAAGGAGAACTTTCTCTGTGTCTGATTTTCTCTCTGTCTCTCTCTCTCTAATAACCACACCCAGCATCATAAGGTAAGGATCAAATATCTTTGCTTTCAGGCTTTGGCCAAAGAAGTCAATGTGGAGACACCTTGTTCATGCAGGTAACTTGCTACATCTGGTCATAAGGTACTTTATTAGAATGAGGCCAGCCAACCTGCTGCCAGTCGCTTCAAACGCACCTTTAATGAAAGAATGAAAATGGAGACGATCTGAAGTTAAAAGCAAGGTCACACTGATAAAATGCTGAACATTTACAAGAAACTTTTATGAGCTTATGAGTGTGGAGGGCAAAATAAAAATCCTAAACATTTCATTGACTGTCACTTCTTCGGTTTAAATAAATCCACCACTGTACAGTTAACTCTATTTCACGTTATGTTAAAGCTGAACGAGGACCAGAGGAAAGTCAAATGAGTCTTCTCTGTGCTTTGGCTGCAAAGTGTTTATGCAGCTTAATCACTTCTCTGCCTGGTGAACCTCTAAGGCTGGAACTTCTAAAGACCAGCAGGCTTTTACATGACGCTGAATCGGGTTGATTAATTTACACAGAACGGGAGTGTTTGTATATGATGTGGATTTCCCTTTGCAATATGTATGTGTGTATATGCACAGTAAAGGCTTGGCTGTTAAACAGCAACCGGGTCCACTTTTGTTAATCTCGAAACACTGTTATTGTTTCAGTCGCTCATTCATATGTATGTGTCGTGATGTGAGAATGTGGCCAGAAGTCATTCATTTTCTTTACAAGTTGGTAATTAACACCAACGCACGGCAGACCAACCTTTGGCAATGCTAAGTGGGAAAGGCGACATAAAGTTGAGGCGAGTTTATGCAAATAAAGTGAAGAAATGAGAAATGAGAAGCAAAGTGATGTGGTGGGAGCTGAGGACAGGCGGGACTCAGGTCTTTTTTCATTTCCCCCAACATTTTGCCTTCTAATAGGTATTTGTTCTTCAGTGAGATTGAGGAGAAATTGATGTTTATGACTGGTACAGAACATGCTATTTCCCACCTTAGGGTGTTCCTGTCTTAGCTTGAAAAACAATGGATGCTCAAATTAGTGAGTAGTAGTAGTAGTAGTGTGTGTATATATATATATATATATATATATATATATATATATATATATATATATATATATATATATATATACAGTCAGTATTTGGACAATGACAGCGTTTTTGTTATTTTGCTTTTATACACCACCACAATGGATTTGAAATAAAACAATCAAGATGTGATTGAAGTATATATATATTTCAAATTTTCTGTGTGTGTGTGTGCTTGTGTTATTGGGTCTAGTGTGTTGATAAAGTATGATTAAGTGAAAAAAAAAGAATGATCAAATCATATTGGATTGGTTATGCATATTGGATACCAGACACTTGCATGGTAAATATCCAAAAGTTTTATATAATGTATATAAAGAAGGCAAAATCAAAAGCAAACAAAAATGGCCTAAATATCCCCAGACCTCCATGATCATCTTTTTTCCCCAGCTTTTCAGTTATGCCAGTTATTGAACACAGATACTCTACATAAAAATGAAAATACATTGCACTGAACTGAATAAACTTTGTCAGGCTGAGACATCTTAAAGTCAAATCCTGCTCTTTCCCTTTGCTAGTACAAGTGTCCACATACAGTATAGCAAGAATACAAAAATATCCACAGTCAGCCATAAACTGTCTCACTTTAAGCCTTCACTGCGTTATGCATACACTTCTTCAAGTCTCTATTTAAATCACCCAGTCCTTAAACTGCACACCAGACACATACCATCTCAGATAATCTATAAAATCTACAATTACAGTGATCTATTCTCTGTGGAGACTGGAAGTCACAGTGTGGGGTTGACGGACAGCACTTAAGTCAAGATCATGTGTGGGTTTATGGAGATTAAATTAAATGGACTAGTGAGAAGCACACTGCCTGCCCTAAGGAGCATTATAGTCCAGAGCAGAGAATCCAGGACCCTAGAGACACTGCAGACACAGAGTCTCCTCACTGCGCGTGTTACGGTAATGCACGCAGATAATGTTGAATATAAGGTGCAGACTACAGCCAGTGTGTCTGCTGTATGCACAGGTGCATCGGAAAAAGGGATGAGTTAAACTACAGACATCTATGATTAAAACTGCAAAATGCGATACATATAATTATAAGTCAAATATGCAAATTATAAGTTTAATAGGCAAATTCATTACAGTTTGCACAACTCAATTCATATGAAACATTACAAAGATTAAAGGTAGGGCTAACATTCATACCTTTTCTTATGACTTCATTCAAATAAAATCACACAAAATCCAACCACCTCTCTCTCACTCCTTAACTTCCACAAATATATTAAAAAACATAACAGTACTTAACTAATGCTTTCATAATGATGAATTAATACATGCACTAATCCTTAGAGCATCAGGAAATAATGAAGCCTATACCAGCTGAGTCATACGTATATGACTAGGCATTAATGATACTAATGATAATAGTTAAGTATTAATATCTTGTTAACTCATTTAATGATATTAATTCAATTATGTTCATTAATATCATGACTTAAGCAGTATTAATAAAGGTTGACCTAAACTTTAGGCTGGTTACGTAACTTGGGATAATTCGCAGTTCTACTAACAAGTTGCTTTGAGATCATACTTTATGATCCAAATCAAACCACGTTATTGGTGTGATGTTACAAAAATTAATGTGATGATCAATGCAAACCCAAAGTAATGACTGTGGCATATAAGACTAGCTGTTAAGGCCTAACTTAACGTGATTTTAGAACAGTGTATTATAAACTATATGTTTTATACCACAGAAAAAAATACAATGTGTATTTCATTTTAATTTATAACATATCCTGTGTTAGGGTTTAGTTTATAATTAGGGATGCTGAAAAATAAATATTTAAAAGGGCCTCAAACATACATAAAAGCCTATAATTAGAGTTAACCTAAGATACAAATTTTTCATAATGCAAATGATCTTTAATTAATACCGCATAAGTCATGACATTAATAAACAGGAAAAGTTAATGAGATGTTAATACTTAACTATTACCAATATTGATGGTTATGTACTATTGGTACTATTGATGGTTAGTACTATATGTACTATGTTATTCAGATATATGCTTCATTAATTCCATTATTTATTTTTTCATTCATTTTCCTTCCTTTTTTTCTTGGTGGGGGTCATAATGGCGATAGACATTCAGCCATCCCTATCCCCACAGCCACAGATTTCAGCTCTTCCTGGAGGATCCCCAGACATTCCCAAGCCAACTATGAGATATAGTTTCTCCAGCAGCTCCTGGGTCTGCCCCAAGGTCTCTGTCCAGGCTCAACCAGGAGCCTTGTAAGGTACCCAAACCACTTCAAGTGGCTCCTTTCAATTCAGAGGAGCAACAGATCCTCTGCAACCCTCCTCATGGGCTCAGCAACCCTGTGGAAGAATCTCATTTCCACCACCTGTACTCGTGACCATAGGTGAGGATAGGGACATAGAGTGACCACTTAGCAGGGAGCTTCATCCACAAACTGAGGTCCAGGTTCACCACCACAGACCAGTACAGCGACCATATCACTGCAGCCTGCGTCTACATGGGTTGCCACCCATACTAGTCTACATGAGTTACAGGTACCTAAGAAAACAACAAGTGTATGAAATGAACTGACAGTCACTATTCTAACAGCAAGTTCAATTCAATTCAGTTCAATTTGGTTTGTATAGCGCTTTTAACAATGGACATTGTCACAAAGTAACTTTACAGAAATATAGAAATTCAGGATATAAATTTTAAATTTATAAATTTATCCCTAATTCTGTGTGACAGAAAAATATCAGTGAGAATCAAGGGGAAGGTGTACAAGACAGTGGTGAGACTGGCCATGCTGTATGGTTTAGAGACAGTGTCACTGAGGAAGAGGCAGGAGTCAGAGCTAGAGGTAGCAGAGCTGAAGATGTTGAGGTTCTCTTTGGGAGTGACAAGGTTGGACAGGATTAGGAACGAGTACATCAGAGGGACAGCTCATGTTGGACGTTTGGGGGACAAAGTAAGGGAGGCCAGATTAAGATGGTTTGGACATGTTCAGAGGAGGGAGAGCGAGTATATTGGTAGGAGAATGTTGGACATGGAGCTGCCAGGCAGGAGGCGAAGAGGAAAGCCAAAGAGGAGGTATATGGAGGTAATAAATGAGGATATGAAGCTAGTGGGTGCAAGTGTTGAGGATGCAGAAGATAGGGATAGGTGGAGAGTGATGATTCGCTGTGGCAACCCCTGAAGGGAAAAGTCGAAAGAAGAAGAAGAAGAATCCCTAATGAGCAAGCCAGAAGCTCTGGGTTATGAAAAATGTGAGTTTGTCAGGAGAATGTTTTTTTTTCTGAATTAAGTGTACAGCAGTTATGCTTATTGGTTTAAAATCATAAAATGTTCACTTGAAAACTATTGATCTTTCATTTAAAAGCTCAAGACCTTTGGACCCTGGCACAATTGAACCTATGGTTGATCTGTCCTTGGTAAATTGTTAGTGAATTTTCTAACGAAACCATTTCAACCATGCTCTGTTTTGTGCAAAATATGGTGTTATAATCTACAACACATTTGCAAGGATACTCATAAATTCTAGAGCTAATCCTTTCTCAATGTTAGTGTTGACATACTTACTGCAGCTTGCTGCAGAATGCTGCTGAGGAAAAACAGTGTTTCATGATCTCTACATCTGAGTCTGCTCTTCCTTTGCATGGTATAAAATGAGCACTGTAACAGTTTACTGTATTTACATCTTCAATCTCTGCTGCTTACAAGTCAGGCTCACAAATGAGAGTAATAGCTATTTGTGATTCTGCCTGGGGCTCTACATTTGGAGAAAGGTTTCAGAATGGGTGGCCTGTGCTCTGTACCACACTATGAGGAATACTTCCAATAAATACCATGAGATAAAATGAACAGGAAGGGAATCATGGGTCTCTGGGGAGAGAAAAGACAGGCCAATGTCATAGATGAAGATTGGCTTACAAATTGAGTCTAATGGCTGTTTGTCTGAATTGCTCCAGCCCAAGCCTGCTCTCGTTGCTCCCTGTCGGGGTAAGTTAATAATCGGGGGACCTGGTATGACATGCCCCCCTATAAAGGTCCAAATTGAGTCATTTGTGAGGGAATTTCAGCTCTGCACCTAATCAGTCAGTGTTATTCTCATATCATGATGGCCAAACTAAAAGGGGGTAATTGTAGGAGGCAAGAGGAAGGATGAGGAGATGGCCTTTCAGGTCAATTGAAAAAGCTCAATATCTGCTGATCACAATTAGTTGATCAGTTTTCGGTCTCAGAGGTCAGAAATATTGAATTAAACAGAATGGATTTGTTCACCAAGTGCATTTTTTCCATTAATGATCAATAAAGCACTATGTGCTAGGGTCATACGTTATCCTATTGAAGTACAAAGCCGGTATCAATGCAGCCACCTCCTGAAGATGGAAGGTAAGCACTGCAAATACCAGTCTTTTATTTCCTTTGATGATCAAATTTAAAAACCACAAAAATGCGACACACCAGAAATCACTTTCGCCAGTAAAGCCTTCTCCAGTGTTTATCACAAACACCAACATTCAGACTTCTTCCACTTATCTGCCCACTCCAGTTGTATCATGTCCAGATGTCAGACTGCAATTCAACATGACAGGAATCAAGAATACATAAACTTTGTCAATCTGGCAGAGTTTATCGAAACCACAGCACGGTGTGAGTGTAATGCTCCAATTATAAACCAAGCTAAATAAGGTCAATTAAGGCAGTCTGTGCGACTGTCTGAGACAAGAGGAAATACTTTGGCGCTACAGGCTTTAATGATTACACTGTGGTGTTTTAGTTTTTAAGGGTTTTGCTTTTAGTTGAACCCTCATCTTATATAAAAGAACAAGGGGATAATTGTAAAAGTTTGAAATAGGCCGTGTTGTTTATCCATTACCGAATTGAACTGAAGTGCAATTCAGTTAAGCTTAATAAAAACAATTGAATTGAATTAGGTTGACAGATGGCTAGATACTTGGATCAATCTTGGCATTGTAATCGCAAAAACTCATTAGAAATACAGCATAAATAAACTTTTAACATAAAATATGGTAAATACCTTTGCAGGAAACATATTGTAAATTAGCACCATTAAACTACATTGACGATTGAACTGTGGTGATGAATCTTAAGTCCTTTTGTAGGTGTGTGGCCATGGTGTGGTGGATAGGTGCAAGGCTGGTAGACTAAAGTAGGTGGGCAAGTAGAAATGCTGGATGTGCTCTAGCTTACAGAGATAGACTGGACATGACTGCAAAGACACATACTACACATGTCAGTATTATTGATGTATAAATAAACACTTTAAGTAAAGTAAGCAAGTTAGTCAATAAGTTACTATTTCCTAAAGATGTGGAGTTCCTGCAGATCAGAGCTGTGGTTCCATGATATATACAGTCAGGTCCGGAAGTATTTGGACAATGACAGAGTTTTTGTGATTTTGCCTTAATACAACACCACAATGGATTTGAAATAAAACAATCAAGATGTGATCATAGTGTAGACTTTCAGATTTATTTTAAGAGGTTCCATAAAAATATGGCATTTACCATTTAGGAATTACAGCCAGTTTAAGCAAAGTACTTCCATTTTCAGAGGCTCAAATGTATTTGGACAATTGACTGACAAGAAGAATTAATTGACCAGGTGCGGTCCATTCCCTCGTTACTTCAAGACAAATGAATCAGATAAAAGGTCTGAAGTTGATATCAGGTATTGAGTTGGCATTTGGCAGCTGTTCGACTGGAGCTACCAATATGAAGTTCAAGGAGATCTCAATGCAAGTGAAGGAGACGCCTTCATGAATGTAAATACAGAGGGTTTACAACAAGGTGCAAACCACTGGTAACATTCAAGAACAGGAAAGCCAGATTAGACTTTAGATGCCAGAAAACATCTAAAAAAGCCTCCCATGTTCTGGAATACGATTCTTTGGACTGATGAAACCAAGATTAACTTGGGAAGAGAAAAGTAAGCGAAAGAAAGGAACAGCTCATGATTCCGAGTATACCACATCATGTGTCAAATGTGGTGGAGGAAGTGTTATGGCATGGGCTTGTATGGCTGCTAATGTTACTTTGTCCAAATACCTTTGAGCCCCTGAAAATGTAGGTACTTTGCTGAAAATGGTTGTCATTCCTAAATGGCAAATGCCATATTTTTGTGGAACTTCTTAAAATAAAGCTGAAAGTCTACACTTCGATCACATCTTGATTGTTTTATTTCAAACCCATTGTGGTGGCGTATAAAGGCAAAATCACAAAAACACTGTCATTGTCCAAATACTTCTGGACCTGACTGTAGATAAAGCATCCGTAAATTTTGAAGACATTAAGCTAATGATAATCATCATCAGCTATTAAAGTCATTTCAGTTGTTTTAATTAGCATATAGTCATTGTGGTCTTTAGACTAATTGATTAAACCCAATCTAAAGCATAATAACTAATAAAAATGAATGTAAAGGTAATCTTAAATGAGGAAAAGTGTGGTTAATGTGATGCATAATGTTTCCATTCCATAATTTAACACAAAAGGATTCCCCTAAGCTTTCTTAGTCTTGAAAAGGGGTTCTACTTGGAACCCTCTCTAAACGTTGTTGTAGGGCAACAGATGGCCCTCTTTATGGGGAGCAACTGATGTGTGTGTGTGTGTGTGTGTGTGTGTGTGTGTGAGTGCAGATAAAAAAGAGTTTTCTCTGGGCCACTGGTTACTCTAGAGATATGCCTGGATGCTCTTTAACCAAACAGAACTTTCCCATCTGCCCAGATACCAGATGATGAAGGCACAAGGCATTCTGGGTCTGGAGAACCTCCTCAACTTCAAGCAGACTTGTAAGCAGACTTAGACTGTGACCATATGGGTGACCACAAAATCCTGAATATCACATACTGTAATAATTATATCAATACTTTTAATGTCATGCCTTATCATCCACAAAACTGATATACAGGTGCTGCATGTCCCATGAAAGTTGGTGGACACCTGACTATCACATTTATATGTGTTTGTTGAAAATCCTATTCCAAATTTAGTCCCGCTTTGCTGTTGTGATAACCTTCACTCTTCTAGGAAGGCTTTCCACTAGATTTTGGAGTGTTACTTGTGGAGTGTGGGGATTTGCCCATTCAACCACAAGAGCGTTAGTGAGGTCAGGTACAGATGTCAGACAAGGAGCCCTGGGGCACAGTCAGCGTTTCAATTTATTCAACACAGGTGTTCAGTTGGGTTGAGATTAGGGCTTTGTGCAGACCACTTAAATTCTTCCAGTCCAACCTTGGCAAACCATGCCTTGGACGTTGCTTTGTGCACAGGGGCATTATCATGCTGGAACAGATTTGGGCCCCTTAGTTCCAGTGAAGGGAAATTGTAATGCTACAGCATTGTAAAGACATTCTGTACAATTATGTGTATCCAATTTTGTGGCAACAGTTTAGGGAAGGCCCACATATGGGTTTGATGATCAGGTGGACACCTGTCCAGGATGGTCAGGTGTCCACAAATTTTTGACCATATAGTGTAACTAAAGGGTCAGTCTTAGTTAAGCATTACACTACTTGAATAAATTGTATGAATTTTACTGATGGAGAAGCCACAATGGTGCAAAAAATATGAAATCACGTTCATGATCAGTGTGAGGCAGAATGACATTCTGGTGAAGTTGTTCAAATTCCACCCACATCCAAATAAATAAGTTCCAGGCATTTTATTCTCAGCCAAGGGATGGCTGAAAAAGATAATAACGTGTGGGAAGACACACAGCCAGTCACAATGATGCACAGTTAAGGATGAATATTCTGCTGTTTTGAATAAACAATGAGAAAAGGAATTTCAGTGGTGGATCTGGAGACTAGCACCAGTGGAGACACTGGGTGCAAATGCAAGAATACACCTAGCTGGGACATCAGTTCAGCATCTTAAACACAAACACACATACACACACACACTCTCTTATTCACAGACAGGAGCATTTTAGCCTCCCCAACATACCTATCGGCATGTTTCTGGGAGGCGGGAGGACACCAGAGAACCCAGAGGAAATAGACAAGGAGTACATGTGAAACTCCACACGATAGCAACCTGAGCTTAGTTTCAAAGCTCAGGATCAAAGCTCAGTGTGTGGGTGCTTCAACTTCAATCTCAGCAACACTACATATGTCACAATAGCTGACGATTTCTCTAGGTGTGAGTGAGTGTGCATTTCAGCAATGCATTAGGGCGCAAATGCATATACCATATGTTTACATGTTGGGAGGTGCAGGGATGGGGAGGGTGGTTATGGTTTTATATCTTGGTGGGTATCACATGTACCTGCAAGGATAGGACTATCTGACAGCTTTGAAGTTGTAAGGTGATTTGGCTGGTCCCCATGAGGAAAACTACTTTTTTCCTTTTCCTTTTTTTTTTTTAAATAAAAACTTATTTAAAAAAATAAAAGAGCCAAAAGATTTCAGCAACCAAACTTTTTGGTTGCTGCGGTTAAGTTTAGGGTTAGATTTAGGTGCATCAAAGCATTAATTAGCTTCATTAATAAAAATGAAAATGTCAATGGATGGTTCCCACTATGATGATAGCAGGACAAGCATGTGTTTGTGTGTTTTTGTGTTATTGTTAGTGTTGAGTTGTTCAGAATACAGCAAACTGTAAAGGCCACGAAAAGGTCAAACAACACATGAGACAAGTCGTTTGATTTGCTATTGGCTGGAAGAGAGAGAAAGCAACAGAAACAGATTCCAATGAGCTTAAAAATGTTTGTTAAACTAACTTCCTGATCAACTCTCCAGCTGTTGGCTTTTTCAGCAGGGCCTAAACCCGTCACACTATTCCCTGTGAAACACAATCTAAACTTACTGAGCTATCAACACAGAGCCACTTGACAGGCCAGTAAAGTATTAAAAAACAAACAAACAAAACAAAAAAAAAAAAACTAAATACACTGACATCTCATGCTGACATTTAAACCCAAACAGGTTTTAAAGAGTGATCTGTGTTAGGTCATTTATGTATATATATTACACAGCGTAGTTTGCATTACAGGACCACACATATCTTCAGCTACTTAAAGGAACCTAAAGAGGTCAAACACTGGGACATTTCTTCTTCCCGAGCAGGGCCAGTGGGCAGATAAGTGCTGAAGGGAGTGCACATATCAACAAGCAGTTCCATTTCTGTCACCGGATATATACAAAGTGTTTCTCACAGCAAAGCAAACACAGCAGTAACAAATGAGAACAGTCACATCATGTGAAAGCGATCTGCAAGAGTGAGGGAGAATGGAAAAAAAGAATGATGGCACTGAGAGATAGAGGGATAGAGTGAGAGGGGATAAGTTGTGATGAAAGTTTGGATGATTCCAAGGAGACAGAATAAATACAACATAATTGAAGGAGGGAAAAAAGGGACAGAAAAGACTGGACGAGAGAGAGAGAGAGAGAGAGAGAGAGAGAGAGAGAGAGATGTAGGTCAGACAAATTGACAGGTAATTAGGGAACATCATGATTATCATAATATATTTTTTTGTGCCTTGTATGACAATGATCTGAGCCAGGGTACAGGTGAAAAGGGGCCATTTTTCAACCCTCTTGAGGAAAATGAGAGCCTGAAACAGAGAGAGTAAAGGAGATGAGGAAAAATGGAGAAGTGCTGTCCACTGGAAACACAGACTCAGTGGAAGCTGGAGGACTTAAAAGAGACAGTGTCTATATAAGTAAATAGTAAATAGACATTTTGAGGTTTGTAAATAGAGTTTTTGTGGACTTCTTGTGAAAATTAATAAAAAAAAAATAAATCACTTGACATGGCAGTTCCACAAAAAAAGAAAAAGGCCTACAAACATGTCCACAAATTTACCCTCAAGAAATCTATTATATGAATGTGCAAATTGAAATCCCAACACACCCCTTTCCTCTTATAACCTAAACCTGATATCATGCAAAATTCAGAAGAATTTGAACAAACAAAAGTGATTTCACTCGAGTCCATACCCTAATCCTAACCTTAAGCTTCATGTCTTTTTCAAAATTGTGAGACCAATTTATATAAACAGAGATAATGATAGAAGACAAGCAACATTTTCATGACCTGCATTTGCCTATTGGAACATAACTGGCACTTACATTTTATGAAGCAATAACGTTCACGTGTTATATGGTCAATACTAACTCAGACTTTCAGCTCCTCGTGTTTCTTCAGACAATGTGGTCAAATTGCCGCAGTTACAATTTTCACAAATTGACCACTCTAATTAATTCTCCTCAAAGGATTTAATTATAAGAACTCACATAATAAAATTTTGGGTAACTTTAATTTTGTGGTAGTTCTGTCAATATTAGTTGAAACATACTGCAATCAGAGTTTAATTTATACTTCACAGGACTGCAAATGTGACTGTTTTATTAATGATCATGTTAATTTTTTTAATCACTTCTGCTCCCCTGAGATACTTGTATAAAAATAGCAGTGATTTCTCCTCCTGCGCCTTCTGCACTTTAGCCTCATAGTCAGATTGTTAAATATCAGATCCAGTGCTGAAGTAGAGGCAAAACAATGTGTTAAACATCCAATTACTTACAGAGTGCACTGTAAATCTGATACTGAGAGCTGATGAGTGCCATTAGACAGAGAGAGATAGAGTAAGAGCACACATTCATATGGGATGGGGCTATGGAGTAGAGTAAATGAAGAAGAGAGTAAGAGATAGTGATAATGAGGGACTGTTGTAGAAAGAAAAGGAGAAAGCACACAGAGGAATATTGTAGTAATTAATACCTAGGCCTAGTCATGACCTAAATGGCAACATTTTGGAGCCTGCTGTACTAGGATATATAAGAAGGCCTAAACTTGTTTTAATATTATAAAGTCATTCAGCTTGTATTTATTTTCTGTATCATGCTAATACTATGCTATTAGTTCTCTATGCTAAGTACTGTATTATATTAAATGTTTGTCAAATTCTAGCTAAAGTAAAAAAAAAATAAAATAGGTCTTCAGAAAAAAAAATCAGGATTTTTGCTTTCATTGTGTATCAATGAATGTGTATAGATTGCTGTATTAAAACATGCTTTTCCTTAATTAACCCAATGTGATTTTTATTTCCAGGCTCAGTAGCACATTCCTGAAGATAAATTATAGTCAGTTTGAACAATATAAAATGGATATTGCATTGTTTTTATTAATTACCATAGGAGTGCATTACAAGCAGCGCCAGAGTTTTCCTGCAACAGCTCAGTTACCACATCTGGGGTAAAATGTGCTTTAAGCAGGTTCCGTAGTGGGTGTTTACTGGCTGTGGTCCACTGACTGACTGACATTTTCTAATAGTCATGTTAAATTCTTTTCATTACCGTCTCTTTGTGGAGTGGTAAAAGCGTGTGTCCTCTTTTTATATAAGACAGATGTGCATTAAGGCTCATTAGGCCAGCGCTGTTAAATGCTCGAATCAGGAGGTGTGGATACATTTTCTATAACAGCAGCTCTGACAGTAGTTCCAGTGGTAACATAAATTATAGGTTTATATTAACATGCTAGCTCTAACATGATTGTTTTTACAGTAACCGCTCATTCACAGGGAATTGTATGGCTGACATGCCATATAATCTAATCCTAATAGTAAATAGATTAAGAAAACTGATTGTTATTTAAGAAAGAAAAATATATGATCATTGATTTGGTGAGGATTTCTGTTATTTTGACATTTATGAAAGGAGGCTGATGAAGGAACAACTGTTTATAGCTGCTATAACATAAGTGATAACAGGATCTAACCCATTAGATTAAATAAGATTAAATGTAAGTATAAACGGTTTTGTGTTGGTTATTAATAAATTAGAAATTGGCATATTGATGTTGTATGAGAGGAATAAACCCCCTTAGGCCATGCTGTTATAGGAAAATAATTCACGGCTTTGCATTGGGCCGTATCACACCACCCCGCTGTGACATATTTTCTTAGCATGGTCCATCGTGTTTTATTCCTTATTTAATGTAGGGTGTCCTCACTGTGATCTATGTGATTTAAAACAGCTTTCTTAGTGTCATGGGATATACTGAAGGGCTACATCTAAAACATATAATTCTACGTAGCTCGGCTCTGCCACTATGCAATGTACACATATACCACACACACACACACAATCACACACACACACACACACCTCTGAGAGATATTGAGATCAGTGCATCTCTACTACATCATCAAACATGATGCCACACACATCTTTTAACAAAGCCCTGTGTTTATAAAATGCTTAAACATTGTTAGTATGATTGCCTTTAGTTTAACTGATTAAAGCTCTTTGGGGTTGTTAACCTGAATGCAGATTTAATGTCTTCACATAAATACAAGGCAATGCATTAGACTAGATGAACAGTTCTGCCATCTGGAAGCACATGATGATGTAATCTGATAGCACAGCTGAACAGCATTTGCAAGTGTCAAGGTTGGCTGGAAATCAAATCACCTGGAGTTGTTGCGCAAACGTAAAGTCAAACACGCTTCTCCAATTGGTCAACTGAACACTAACTGTGTGCAGGTAAAAGCATCTGCATTACTTTATTTGCATTTGGCTTTGATAGTGAGAGGTAAAATCAGCAAATGAGAAGGCTAATCTAACTGCACTCACTGTAAGTAGAGTAAGGTTTAAAAAAAAAAAACTAAAATCTAAGTACATAAATTGATGGGTACAAAAGGATGAAGTGAATGTATAACTCAGAACACCTGGGAACTCTATTATATAACTCAGTTGGTAGTACATATGAAATATATAAGAGAGGAAGGATGGAATGTGTGAAACTGTAAATCATTTCCTTGACTGGAGATGGAAAAGAGGGAAAAGAGGGAAAGCAGTGGGAGATATGCCATGGACATACTTAAATCATTTCCAATTCATCAGTAAGTCACATGGTAATTAATTCCAAAGTTTCTTCAATGTTTCTCTTAGTGAAACCCAACACTTACTTATCATCTGTTGCCCTCCACACCACCCACATGCGGGTCAGGCCGATTTCATTCAGCTCATTATTCAAGTCAAATGTTGAAGACGACCCAGGAGTTCACTCTGGAGTTGACCCAGGACAGAATTCTGGCACAGCTTTGTTTGAGTCAAGCCCAGGAGTCTGAGAACATGAAGCAATCAAGAAAATGAGCATAATCACACAATAGTTTTAATTCTGCTATTTTTACTGACTATACCTAAGAGCCATATTATTAAGAATATAGTATGATGTTATCTTATTGGCATTAAAACCAAGTTAAGATTTTAATAGTGGTGCAAAAACAGTTTACTGAAGGTTTAGAAGCACAAGTAAATACTTTGTAAATGTCACACAAGTATGTTCTCTAGTTATAATGGCACTTTATAGTTACTCAGAATGGAGGTGCCATTAAGAAATTTGGGCCCTGTGACTTGTTAAGGCATGAAATTAGATCTGATTTGCTATCATGAAAAATGTGAAAAGGCTGCCAACCTGCACTCCTTATTGCAACTGGCCATGACTGTAAAAGCTGCTCTTCATTAAAATAGGTTCCATCTAGCATCCTAAAGAGTTCTTCAGAATTTCGTTCAGGAGGAAACTCTTAAAACAACAGGGCTTTTTTTTTAGAAAGATAGAAATACTAACCATCCAAACAGTGCTTGTCTGGTATGTTCCATTGATAAATGTGGTCAAGAACCATCATCCTTCACAGATCTTTTTTTCACATCAGCAAATATGCAAGATTATCTTTTTTTTACTGATTGCTGTTTCAAACAAAACTCATTAATAACTTGAAAGATGGGACTTTTCAGTCCTGTGACTTTATCTATATCTACAAATGAAAATGTGACATGTCAGTGAGATTGCAACCTTACAGATTTTAAAGCTTGTGGCCATAAAAGTGTACAAAAATATTAGACACTCCGTGACCTGAAGATGAGACTCAATTTAATGTAAAGCAAGTGAAGTAACTAGGTACCATTTGTTAAGGTTATTTTAAACCTGAAATGGAAAACTCACCAGTTCAAGTATTGCCACAATTTTGTTTTTTTTCTTGTTGTTTTTTTTTAATTACGCTAGCTTCATGTGGTAAGAAGTGTAGCATGTATACTGTACATATACATGTAACTGTAGCTGTTTGGGGACACTTGGGGTGAACAAAGATCATCCATTAGAGAAAAAAAAACCCTGGAGGTGTATATCAAGCCCCACTGCCAGACAAAAAAAAAACCCTAATTCACATTTACTGTAATCCATTATCCAAAACTAATCCTCCCTTCTCTCAAACATTACCGTACACCTGAGATAAATGAAAACTTGACGAACCAAATCGACCTCACAATCTTGACTGTGAACATGAGCCTGATTATACCAGTATATATAATACAAATATGTTATCACCTTATACTTTTAACACATGAGGGTATGACCCCAGGCTCTTCATAGAGGGTGACCAAGTTCAGGGCTATTCTGTATGTTCTTGATTAGCCATGTCTAGCTGGACTGCCGGACGAAGGCTGTGACTGGCAAGTATGATCCTGGAGACACTAACCAGAGCCAGGCTTAAACTGAAACAGAGCGCCATAATAACATTTCCCCACACCAGGATGAGATTAACTCATCTAAGCCTGGCTCCTCCATGGAGAATCTCTTCCCCTTCTACTCCTAATCAGGCAGTGATATATGATCGTGTGCTGACAAGCTGATTTTTAACACTTCACTAGAATGAATTGAGTTAGCTGGCTCGGGTTAGTATTTGTGTGTATATACATTCTGCACTGGTTTTTATATGGTTGAATTTACACATGAATCTCATAATGTGTATACAAATATGCGCATGGTGTGTGAGAGTTGGTGTGTGGAGTGTCTGAGTGTGAACGTGCCCTAGCATTTGTTATCGCTTGGTCCTAATTTAGTACCAGTATGTTAGGTTATTTTCCCTTCCTGGGTTTTTGTAAACAGGTGATAAGATGATATATTGGTGTGGTTTTCTTTGACTACAGCCTACAGAACATCAGAGGTAGTGAAAGCGCACAGCAGCATGAGGGTCAAGATAGGGGAATTAACCAGCCAAATTAGCTGCTAGCACTTTAACAACAAAACAAACCTCTCTCTCTTTCAAACAAACTCCTATCACTTGCTCTATCTTCTTCCTCTAAAGCCTCACAGGCCACCCAGCGTCAATAACATCATATTCGTTTTCCTCAGCCATGTTTCTCTAACACTTTTCCTCAATTTTTCATTTGGTGTGAGCTGGCACTCATTTCAAGTCAAAGACATTTATTCACCCAATTTCAAGTGCTAAAGAAATAAACAGACTTCAAGATGGTTGCCATTGTAGAAAGGCAGGAAAATAAACAAATGTGTAAGAGTTAGCTGCTGGCTCAAACAGTGGGTGGGTTAGGTTCCGTTCTAGAAAAGAGCTGCATAATTTTAGCTATGACAAGGAAATTTGTGGGTCTTTGATGAGCATGACCAAAAGATACACATTTACAGAAAACTTGTTTATATGTAAAGTGGTTGAAACCATGTTATATCACTTTTCAGTCTTGCCATCATGGGAAAACAACTGGGGAAATTGTCCCGAGCCACATATCAAATAGGGCTATTACACATGGATCCCCTGAGCCCTGAATGTTCAGTTACTTACAGCAGAGATGGCAACAAGAAATTTGGGCTCTGCCAGAGGCTAATGCCATTTTAAAATACAATCCAGTCAATTAATTTTATTAAAATATGTTGCATAGACCATTGGTTTTTGTCTAAGGCCTAGGCATCATGCACAATAGGCTTGTGTCACCAATGTAGTTATACAACTTTAGGACCTTAAGATAATTCTAAACATATGCTGGTCAAAAACAGCATTGTTTTGCAAAGGACCATTTGTGCTCTGCTGCCATTTTTGCCTACTTTCTCCACTACTCACAATGCTAATGACATTAAAAAAAACAAAAAAAAGGAAATACTAAGTTAAGGGTAAATGTTAAGAGACATGAAATGAAACATCACTCTCTTGTGCACTGGTGCTAAACAAGAACAATATAGTTAAAACAACTGACAGCCTGTCAGCTTAACAAAATCAGAGTTTTTTTGTTAACAAAGTGCAAGAAAGTGCTACAAGCTCTATCTACAATGTAGCTTAACTTATTGCCGAGTGCAGAAAGCCCTTTATAGTGGGTTATGAAGAAGTGCAACGTGAAAGTCTTCGCTTTAATGTGCCTGGAAATATATGCAAGCTTTTAACAATGTTAATCTTACCAAAAAACTTTGATTTGTTTGGCAAATGTGAAATCATAGATTTGTCAACCAACCTAAAGCAGCATGTATCAGGCAAAGCACACATTTGATTTTGATTTGATCGAGCATGATGACAGCACTGATGCCACTGACATGGCTCTTTCTGATGCTAAACAAGTGCTGACCAAAAGTTACCATTGCAATGGGCTTCAAATCTCCACAACAAGACTCACATCACACTTGACAGCAATTCTTCAATCCAGCATCATTGTTCCCATTAGAATGATTAACTGGTGAATGAAATCTGCAAAGTCTTTATTTACACAATGCTGCCAAGCATTCAGCAGCAAGTGCATAAAACATACCTATTCAGCTTTGTGTTCAGTCACTTGACTAGTGTTAGTGGTGGTAATCATGTAGGCCTGTTATTTGTTTAGTTATATTATTACAGAAAGTCTGTGGCTTGTGACTGCATATTTTTTTTCCTCCATCTGGCCCCTAACAAGAAACGTTTGGGCACCCTTAATATACCGCTTTATTAAATGTTCAGTGTAATATAGGGGAAGTTGGGAAGAAAATAAACCCAACCTCATCCATCCATCAATGTCAGGACTTAGGCTGAAAAAGCTGGTCACAATGACTGGACCTCGTCAACCACAAAGACAGCAGTTGGGTTCACAGTCCAGGTGGATGAACTTAAAGTCTAACCTGAAGACAAGAATCACTCAGTAAGATGGATTGTCCAGCAGCGCTTTATCATGAACATGAGAAGTGGTGCCCTAATTGTGTAAATAATGTTCTGGTGTTTGAATGTTCTCCAGCACATGCACTGATTAGAGACTAATATTGTCATCACACTCAGATTGAGCTGCTGTACGTGGTGAGGAATGAGACCTTCAGCACCCTGGTGTATCAGTAAAGTTTCTTGTCAGCTTACTCGAGACACCATGTATAAATAGGGTTTTGAAGATATTATTAACATGTCATTGGTTGCTAACTTATCATCCCTGCTATAATTTATAGTGCTAAAAGTCCAAAAAAAATGCTAATTGATATAAATGTTGAGGCATGGTTGCATAACAACTCTAAAGCATACAGTGAGGTGACACTCTTGTTTATGGATTTAAGATGAATGAAGATTTCTGTAATTGAGCTGAGCAGCCCAGGCCTCCACTTCCCCTACGGCTGTCACGAATCTGTCACCACACCAGTCGTGCAATCAGCAGAATCTATAGGGTTTCCTGTAGCTGACCCATGCCACTCATTTCAGTCATGAAGGCCTGGCTAGTTTCAATACAAGTTTGCATTATTTTAATTCTTTTTTTCTTACTGTTTGCCACAAGGTAAGGAATGAAGGGGAAAGAGGAAACATAGGCTTTTTGACATCATAGAAGAAAAATAATAAATATGTGAATAGTTAACAATGTAACTGAAGAACTCAAAGGAGCCCATGAGGGGAAAATACCAGCACTCTACAGAGGCAAAGCAATGTCTAATCACTGTAAATATTGCAGACATGAAGGTTTGTTCTACACTTACCAAAAAAGAAAGATCTAAAGCAAAGTATTAAAAAAAATACTGTAGGAGATCCGATAAACATATGACAAAAAAATGGTCATACTTCACCATCTTTAGTTTTCTAAACATAAACCATCTTGGCTTCCGTAGCAGATCCTCTGTTACAGTTTATCCAATCACATGCATTTATGTGAATTATTTAGCTGAAGGCAGTTCATTGGACCAGAAACTAGGTACAGGGCTAGAATAATGCTAGAAAGGGGAGAGATTTAACAGACTTTTATAGATTTTTCATTTTATTTACTCTCTCTGGTCTGATTAGTGAACTGAAGACATGGCATGTTTTTTTTTTAAGTTGAGGAAAAAACTGAATATTGAAACAGATGTATGTATGTGTTTATTCTCCCTGTACCAAACTCGGAACAGATATGTCTCACACACCATGGTGCTAATTTAAAAAACAGCACCACTACAAAACAGTGCACTTTAAATTTTCTTATTTCTAATCATAAACTAATCATTAATGGTTAAGCATTACTAGTTTGTCAGCATCTGAACCTTTGTAACTGGACCTGTTACATTTTAGTTGAAATTTCTTTAGGAGAGCTCAGAGGTGAGAAAAAGGAGCAAAGAAAGAAAACAGAACAATAATTAAGAAATTAGGAGACAACGATTAATGACACTTCAGCTTGGCCTTGTGGGAAAACCTAATAAAACAAACCAAAACAAAAAAGTCAATTCAATAAAGGACATTACATACAAATTTGATCACTGATAAATGTGATCAAAACAAACAAAGCTGCAGCTCATTTCTATCAAATTTATCAGTAAAATGAAACTGAAAATGAAATGCCTGTAACCTCCAGAATAGCACATTCATTTGAAAAATCAGTGGCTGAGAGTCTGAGAGAGCTGTATGAGTGGTAAGGATGACTTTCCATGCTCCCCTGTTGGTCAGTGATGGCTTCACCTGTTGGTGTTATACAGGACAGAATTACAACTAAATTTAGGGGGGAATGGGTTTTTAAAAAAAAGACCCTGGCACATACAATTAAAAACCTGGCACATACAATTAAAAACACTTGAGTGTTATTTTTAAAAATACTTCTTCATGTAATCAACTGTGTGAATTTCATTATCCATTCGGTTACGCTTGGCTTTATAAAACTTATCACTGGCTTGCATCACGGCTGCTGTGTGTGCACCTTATCTTAGCTACTTCCATTAATGCTACACTTGAAATACTTCAAAGATTACATATATCAAAACTTCACATTTATTTTATTTTGGACATCTTGATTTAGTTATGTTATTAAGAAGTTTTGAGAAAGAGGGAAGGAAAGATAGATAGACAGATGCACAACAAGCATTGCTGTATTAAATTAGACTGGTTTTGAGATGTAAGTGTTACTTAAGGGCAAATATTTGTGTTTAAAGCCACCAAAGGACATTGAAGGTTAATCCCCCCCAAAGAGAGGAAAAGAGAGAAGTACAGGACCTAACAGAAAGCATCCATATGTGTACAAGATGAGCTAAAATAAAAGACAGATTAGGCATCTGTGAAATTAAAAAGGCAGAAAGAAGCTAATAACAGCACACACACACACACACACACACACACACACACACACACGCACACGCACACGCACACCAGCTAATTATTATAGGGACTGCATAACACTAGATAAATATTCAACTACTACATGTGATTATGTTTATATACATGCATTTGTGCATGTTTAAAATAAGGTGGTTTCTTAAGGGTTCTTTCAATGGTTAATGGTTCTAGCTTTCAAACTGGTTTTTACTTGAAACATTTTCTAGAATGGAAGCCTTCTCTTTTAGGGATCTACATAGATCTCCTTAGGCTATTAAATGCAAAGAATGTAAATACAAAATTTTCATATAATATTTGAAATCCCCTGTTCTGATTTAGACTCTTAGAAAAAAAGATGGTAGGAAAACCATCTTTCTTCGAGTTCTAAATAGAGCCTTTAATGGTTCCTTCAAAGGACAAGATGAAATCCTCTTTTGTAATGTTGTAAATTGAACCTTTATGGGTTTCCCAAAAATGAAAAATCTGTTTCTAAACAGAACCTTTTTTAGTAGTGTAGTTTCCCTTTCATATCTTGGTATTTCTCCAGATTCTCTCATTCACATGCACATAGATATAGAAATGTTGAAATCATAAAATGTCATATGTCATACTATGTAATACAAAAAGTCTTTCCAGCTGAATTTTTCACTTGCTGGTCATATTTTACTGAACCACACATGCATGGTTTAATATTTGTGTGCAACCTTTACTAACACTACAGCATGCTGGGAGAAAGGATGATCAGTTACAGAGAGCAGATGCTGGGTTCTCACACACACACATCTCCTTTAATCATCTTCAATCTGCCTTTCCCTCATTTTTTCCTCATCCTTCTCAGTCGGACACCGGAAACTGGTTTTTTCATTTTATGTATTTTATGTTACATAACCGCACTCTTTCATTCCTGTCACCACAGCTGTCTCTCTTTAATGTCCTCCTGTCTCTCATTCATTCTTTCTCACACACGTCCACACTCTGATCTGTGTGCTTGTCGTCTCCACTAGAGCAAATAAATTCCCTTCAGCTGCTTGGTCATGCAACATTTGTGCCAAAGCGGTCAAACTCAAAGTCATGCAAATCAAGTGCGTCAGAGCCATGTATATAAATCCATAAACCAATGATCAAAGTGCAGAACTTCATGATTACACTCATCTTCTCTTTTGATGAACACAAAAATCCAGTCAGGACCCCCTGCCACTGAGCTTGGACATCCTAAATAGCTCCTGGAGTGAAGGAGCAAAGTGCAAAGCTGGTTTTGTTTTTCACTCTCCAGCTTTTCCTTGACACGTTGCAATCCATGCTGGAGTTTAACCCCTATGAAACATGAAGCATGGCTCAGTGGCATTTAATAAAGATCTCTCTGGCAGTGGATCGGACACCCTCAGTGTTGAAAACGTGGAGGTCCCAGAGGAGTCCATGACCCAGATCTCAACCCAAATACCCTCATTCTTATGTAGTCCCATCCCTCCTCTAAACCCAAATGGTTTCTGTCTTACAACAACTTGTGCTGAGACTTTAACTTCAATTCAGTTCAATTCAATTTTATTTATATAGCACTTCTAACAATCAATATTGTCACAAAGCAGCTTTACAGAAAAGTGGACGGATCCCCAATGAGCAAGCTAGACACGACAATGGCAAGGAAAAACTCCCTGAGATGAAGTGAGGAAGAAAGTTGAGAGGAAACAGACCCATGCAGAATCAACTTTATATTGAAAAAGTGCCATTTTACACATTCACAACTGACTGCTGCTGTAGCTTATTCATCCATCATGACAAAAAATAAAGGTTTGATTTTCCTTGATATCTCATCTCTCTGCCTGTCCCTACAGCTGTTAATGCTGTAATAAATTACTATTATTTGGTCCAGGAGCTCGGAGATAAGATGGAGGTTTGATATTGGACTATAGTTTAACAGCTGAAAGGGGCCAAGGTCAGGTTTTTTTTTTTAAATCAGTGCTTTGATATCCACTAGTTTGAAGATGTAGGTATTTAAACGCTGCTAAAGGAGGTGTTCATTATTTTTAAGACAGGTTTGATTGATTCTGCTTGTATTTATTTAAGAAAACATATCGGCTATAGTACTTTGAATGCTTTGAAGATGAAATCAGTACAATTATTTCAATTTGTTGAACTGAAGTAAATGATACTCTACATAACTAGGTGCCACATTGCCAAGAATTAACACAATTATATGAATTTTCCATGTTTTCAATTTTGTCATGAAAATATAGTCATCTTTAAAACATACTGTTGGTATTTGTGCATCGGTGGTGGTCTTATTCCTACAGGCATGTAACTGAATCTGAATACATTATCCCAAGTGAACAGATAATTCAATTCAATTCAATTTTATTTATATAGCGCTTGAACAATGGACATTGTCACAAAGCAGCTTTACAGAAATAAGTGGATTCACAAAAAATATATTGTAAATATGTGAATTTATCCCTAATGAGCAAGCCAGAGGCGATGGTGGCAAGGAAAAACTCCCTGAGACAATATGAGGAAGAAACCTTGAGAGGAACCAGGCTCAAAAGGGAAACCATCCTCATCTGGGTGCAAAGGATAATGCGATTATAAATAAATCCCTTCTATTATTGTGTACTATATGGACAAATAGTGCAATTGTGCAACCAGTAAATTCATTGCAGTTTTTGCAAGAAGTCCAGCTGGTTAAAATCTATCCACTGTCCACTGATGGAGTTCTGAGTACGAAGGTGCTTGTGGCAACTGCAGCCCCAAAGCCACTACAGCAATCGCAGTCCCAAGCCATTACAGTACAGCTCCCCATATGTGATCCCCAAGCCATCTCCACAGCCCCCAGGTGGCACTATCCCCAGCAATCCAAATGGCTCTTCAGGCTGTCTATATGGGGCCACCCCCAGCAGCAGCGAGCGAACTCAACCGATGAGAACTCCAACCAGAAGTAGGGCATCATGATGGGTCAGGCAGCGAGGAGGAGCAGAAGGGGTCAGCATCACTGGCATTTCAGAAGTAGCATGTGTAGATCGACAGAGAGTGAGGGAGAGAGAGAGGGAGAGATTGTTAGGTAAGCTTTTGTCCTTTAATGGCTAAGGACAATGTACTTTTCATGCAGAGTGCAAGCAAGGACTCCGGCAAGACTAGCTATGACAGCATAACTAAAAGGGAGAGCCAGAAGCTAACACAGACATGAGGGCACCCTGGGACATAAGGCAGCCAGCCACTCCACCGTCGACAAACCTGAGTGAACGTGTGAGAGTGGGGGGGTGACAGCATCCAAACATCCCAGTTCACCACAAAACTCTATGCCTGTGAACCCTCCAGACTTGCCTCTGTACCTAAGAAAAAACTATTCACAAAAGGCTTGACGAAACAAATATGTTTTCAGCCTAGATTTAAACACTGAGACTGTGTCTGAGCCCCGAACACTAAGTGGAAGGCTGTTCCATAACTGTGAGGCTTTGTAAGAGAAAGCTCTACCCCCAGCTGTAGCCTGCACTATTCGAGGTACCAACAAATAGCCTGCACCTTTTGATCTAAGTAGGCATGGCAGATCATAAAAGACCAAAGGTTCGCTCAGGTACTGTGGCGTGAGACCATTTAGTGCTTTATAGATCAATAGTAGTATTTTATAATCAATACGAAATCTGATTGGGAGCCAATGCAGTGTGGATAAGATAGGGGTGATGTGGTCATATCTTCTGGTTCTAGTAAGGATTCTTGCTGCTGCATTCTGGACTAACTGGAGCTTGTTTATGCATCTACTGGAACAGCCAGACAGTAAGGCATTACAATAATCCAACCTAGAGGTAACAAAAGCATGACCTAATTTTTCTGCATCGTGTAGTGACAATATATTTCTTATTTTAGCAATATTTCTGATGAAAGAAAGAGATGGTTATATTATCTACATGAGTTTCAAAAGAAAGACTAGAGTCAATAATCACATAAAGGTATTTTACTGCTGCACATGACAATGGTAATGTGTTCTAAACACATACAGATATGAATAGGTTTCCTATTGGGATTTATTGTTTTTTCTTTGTTTTTTTTTTTAAACTAGAGGTTTGCATCACTACTACATCAATCCTGCAGGATGCAACAAAAAAGTTGCACAAGGAGGAGGTTTTTTTATTTTCATGTAGACATGAGCAAGCAGCCAGATATGAAGCTGGTGTTGCAAAGTGCATTCATTTATTCATTCATTCTTTTATCCTTAGTAACTGCCTGGTAAGGGTCATGGTGGTTTAAATTAGACTTTCTTGTTTGTTTATATTTTGGGAAATAGAACCAAATAAATTTGTTAGAAAATATCATGAGCAGGTACAAACAAAAATAATAACTGTGGGATTAAAAACAGTCCTGCTCACATCTCTAATTGAGACCAGTTACTAATTTGAGACACAAACCATGTTCACAGTGCTGGCATTTCTAGTTCTAGGTTTTTTTGTAAGTTTTTTCAGTGTTTTCCAATGCTTCACTGTGATATTGTTGCTAAAAAACTTATAAATATGAATACAAATATGAATATTTGGAACACTAAACATATACAGATACAGATAATTGCATTGCCCAACACTTCTATATCCCTAGTTAACTTTAGTACTTTATTAAATAAAAATCTAGCCTTTTTGATGTCTTCTGATAGGATGGTTAGATATTCTGATATAGTGGCAATAAGAACCAGTCTCCAGTTAAGAAGGAGTCTGTGTTAGCACACAGACTATCCATAAATGTTGTAATGTGTTGAACTTTCACTGGGAGAAATTTGAGTTTGGACTTCTAACATCTGAAAATCAGATAACGTTAGGTGTAGACGTATAAAAATGTGGTTTTGATGGTGCAGTTTGTGCAATGAATATCACCTAAAAGAACGTGAAACTCTTACACTGATTTCACCAGCATTCAGGCTCGAGTGGTCTTGAAGCTCTAACTTGATGCAGATGGATATTAAAAAAAACCCTCACTGGAGGCAGTTTAGACATTTCAAGCCCTTTTTTTTATATATATATATATATATATCTTGGTGGGGTCAAAATGTCACTATAATAGAAATATATGACAGTTTTGACCCTGTGAGGACTTTTTTTTTTTTTTTTACGAAAACTGCATTCTGTATTTTTTTTTTAAAAAAACTACAAGATTTCCTTTTGGTTACTGAAGTTAAGGTTAGGTTAATTAGCTGCCAATGGCCAGTGGAAGGTCCTTACAAGGATAGATAGACAAATGTCTATCTAAAAGTGTGTGTGTGTGTGTGTGTGTGTGTGTGTGTGTGTGTGTGTGTGTGTGTGTGTGTGTGTGTTTGTTTGAGAGAGAAAGAGAGAGCGAGCCTTGGCCTCATTACTCACCCACAGTGGCATTCCAAGTACTAAAAGCTTTTTTAATTATGAATTCCATTAGTCAGTTTTACACACACACACACACACACACACACACACACACACCAGTAACAAGCTGAAACAGACACAGTGCTCACATACACAGGGTGGAGGCTGAAGCAATTCATAGCAATGTTAACAAATTCACACCAAATTACTATTTTACTCATTTACACCTGATGTTCCACTAGGTCTTTGTGGCCTAAACTTTTTAACGCCATATGTGTATTCTTTTGGCTCAAGATCACACACCCACCCACCCACCCACACACACACACACAGGATTTAATGGTGAATTTGTTGTATGGGCACAATTCATTACCTTTTACACTGCAGTCATAAGGGACATGCATTAGGTTTGCATGATAATCAAGTCCATGTAAAGCTCAGATCAATAGTCAGATGGGGTTCCTGTCATTCTGAACACGTTATTCATTATCCTGTGTATGAAGCTGGCCAAGGACTTAAATGGCATTCTCTCTCTCTCTCTCTCTCTCTCTCTGTCTCTTCCCCCCCCCTTCCCCCCCCTCTCTCACACACACACACACACACACACATACTGAGAGCTTCACTCAGTGATTAAACCACAGGAGCCTCCACAGCCCCCAGAGGATGAGTCACATACAGAAGAAGTGAGTGCACTGTCTTTCATCAGAATGGTATATTGCCATATTTGACAAAGGCTTCATTAATGAACAAAAAGGCCTCTCCAAACCACACACCAGTGCACTGCATTAGTTGGATTTATATTCTATGCTGGCAGGTGCTTCCTTTCTGACCACACAGAGCAAAAGCAGTTCTGCATGTGTGTTAGAGAAGCTGAGGTCTTTTCTAATAAGGCCAGTTTTTGTTGTCCATAACCTTTCAAGAGAGAGAGAGAGAGAGAGAGAAACAACATAAAATGAAAGCCAGTAGATTTCTAGCTATTCCTGGATAGTGTGTTCATTTTCATCACTCAACATTGCCAAGAGCCACCTACATTCAACTGAGGAGGTCATCTGACTCATATTGCAGATGACCAACCACAGACCAACCTTCCGAGCCAAAGACACCTTTACAGCCCAGTATTTTGTCACAAACGAAAATTGCACATTGTAAAAGAATTCTTTTGTTGTGAGTAGAGATCAGTGGTCTTAGAAAGCATAATGTGACATTCTTGCTGGCGGCCTATTAAGTGACATTGCAACCATAGACAGTTCATGACAATGTTCTGGCAGTGTCAGAAACCTTTTATTAAAATCGCAGCTGCTATGATATTCATTTAAGAGCAATCAACAGGAGGATGGCAAAAGATGAAACTCACAGGACAGCGACAAGTGCAAATACATGTGCAAATACAAATTAATCACTTTAATGGAAAAAATTATCTTATTTCAAGCTCACTTTGAAAAATGGGCATATTATGTTGTCTTTCTTTACCCAGCCATGAACAGCTCCACACTCCTCTTCTTCACATTTCTCTAGGCATTACTTTGGTACTACTACACAGAGCGATTTTTTCTGTTTATGCAAATCCCTTTTGTGTATAATGAAGCATAATTTTCTTTAATCACCGGTCTAGCATTAAAGAATCTTCATAGTCATGAAAATCATGAAATCATGAAAATGTTATCGCACAGTCCGTTATAGAATTCGGCCAGGATTTTATTGAGATCATCTCATACAGTGTGACAAGTAATAATCTTAATTGGCAAAGTCTAAAAAAAATGATTTCCTCACACAGTACATGTCCAGCTTTGATCATTTTGTTAAATAACTACATGCCATAAGAAATGCTACAGTCAGAATTGTATCTTTAAATGTAATTTAAAGTTCCCTTTTAACTTTTAGAGGTAACAATATGCTCTTATCTGCTATAAGATGCTATAATGCTACAACTTGGGCCCCCTGAGTGGTGCAACAGAAAAGTGTTCAGCCATCTGTGACCAGGAGTCAAGAGAGCAAAAATTTCTCTCCTGTCAATCACAGTGACACTAGCGAATCACGGGTGTCGGTTAGTTCATGTATGTAGAAGAGGGCAGTAGCACTTTCCTCTGAGTGTTTTATGGTGCAGCAGTTTGAAAGCTGTAGTTGGCTGGCTTCATGTGTCTTAGAGGAAGCACATTTCTAGCCCTTCCCGGTTGATAGGGGAGAGGTGGCTGGTGAGAACTGCCAGATGACCAAATTGGGGAGAAAATGTAGGAAAGAATGTTAGAATTTGTGGTGATACATACAAAAGAGAAACATGTTTCAGTTCAGGAATGCCAGTAGCTTTTTAGAACGATATGTAGTGGAAAATGTAAACAATTTCCCCCATTTGAAGGGTTTCCCAGACTGCCATATGAGACTAGTAACAATAATATAATATTATTGGCATAATGTGTTGTCTTTTTTACTTGTAGTTATTTCTGAGACCCTAAATGTGAATTTGTGTGTGAGGTCGGAGTTAACTCAATTCCCCAGCACACACAAGAAGGCACTAATCTAATTATCACCTATTTCAGTAGAGTATCGTTTCTGTTTGACCCTTGTCTCCAAAGGTCATGGCTGCTCCCTGTTTGGGCTGGATTGTCTGTGGTTAAAGAGGGCTCTCTCTCTCTCTTGCTGGCTCTGTGTAAGTGCTGACATCCTGTTATTGTTGTGTGTCATATAACCACAGTACCAGGGCCTCTTACAATACTCCCTCCTTCACTCGTTTTCTCATGGAGATGACCACCTTGTTCTTTGGCCTGTGGAAGAGATAAAAAGAGGGATGGAGGGAGAGTGGCAAAAGAGAGAGACAGAGAGAAAGCAAGACTGTGGTTATTATAATGGCTGCACTAATGCACTAATGCTTGATGTTCTTGTGCAGAAACACGGAAATGACAGTATATTTAAGAACCAGTACTGTCTCATCTCATTTAATAGGATGTTTGTCTCATTAAGTAGGCCTGTGCAATAAAACTATTGTTGTTTTAAAAATTAATATGCTTTAAATTATTAATGAGCTTTTAACTGCTGTAAAAGGTCATTCAATTTGACAGCATTTAATGGTGAGAGCCTTGATCCTGCGCACTCCTTTTGAAGCAGCGATGACAAAAGAAGAGCAAATCAGATGAAAGAGGCACCAGCTCTCTTAGCACTGCTGTCAAGAGTGAGGGATAAAAGACATCATTAGAACAGAGAAGAGCTCTGACAGATCTGCTTTGTGAGGAAGCTATAATGCCTATAATTCCAAAAATTATTATTATCTCCTTCTGTGTCATTCATTTACACACACTCACACACACACACACACATATATATATATATATATATATATATAAGGGTCTAAAGGTTTGAGACCACATGGAAATTCGGGATTTCTTTTTTTTTCATTTAAAATTGGTTATAAACAGGCTTAGAGTTCTGACATATATAAATCAAAGGTAAATGTTCAATATCTTGAATATGTAATATTCAATATTCTGCACTATTTCTAGGTCCCTATTTAAATGTAAGCAAGTTTGTGATATTGAGCATGTTAACTGCTTTGTTCAAAAGGTCACATTTTCCTTATGCCTAATCTCTTCTATTGAAGCATGTATTCAGACGTCACTCCGATGGATTTGATCTAAAATAAATCATAAGGTTTTGCACAAACTTGTAAAGTCCATGCCAGCTCGAGAGCAAACTGTCATTAAAGCAAAAAGGGCACATACCAAATACTAAGAAAGTCAAAAAGTTTAATGTACACTGCCCTCCAAAAGTTTGGAAACGCCTGAACAAAATAGGGTTTTTGGGCAATATCAGCATAAATCCTCTTTAGTTAGTGACCATTTTGCATTGATAATAAGGGACAACACTAGGCATCCGAGCAGTCAGTTTATTCAAACATTGACTTGATATATTACTCCAAGCCTCCTGGAGGA
>CM040987.1:7848369-7876011 GCA_022985145.1 Pangasius djambal
GTTTCCAAACTTTTGGAGGGCAGTGTAAATATTTCAAAGATCCTACTTTTCGCTCAAGTTGTTGTCAGTAATATCATTTGTAATGAAAATTGTTGTATTAAATTAGAAAAGAATGTAAAATAGAAGCATTTTCACTAGTGCTCTCAGACTTTTAGACCACATCAGTAACTACAAAGGATTGTTTTTACCCTTTCAGTTTAAAAATAAAAAACATTTTACATTGTCAGGACTATCTTACTGGCCCTAACAAGAATATAGGTTACTCCTGTTTTCTTTCTGTTTTCTTACACAGGCAGGACATTTTTGTTCTGACAGTTCACATACACACACATGCACACAGGTTGAGTGTAAACAGACAGGTGTCGTTGTTGAGCTCCACGTAAGATATAATTGACCTGAATTAGCCATCACATCCAATCAACCATGCTAATTAGACTAATCTTGTACTTACTGATTGCACAATTAGAAAGAGACAGACTAAGTGAGAGAGACAGAAAGAAGGTGAGAGACTAAACTGGCATATAATACTAAATCCTACTCCAAAGCAGTATGTAGTATGAAGTACAGAAACAACAGTACACCAAATATACAGAATGACATACTACTCAGGCCAAATTTTCAAGTATGTGCAATTCTTGTGCACACTGCATTCCAAAATGCAACACGGTTACTTCAATTTGAATAAAATAAATGTAAAACAGAAAGAAAGAAGGCAACAGGAATAGCTATATAGTACAGGGGTCACACTGCTAAAATTGGAATTTTTATCTCTGTGTTTCATAATTGTATAACTATTAATAAATGTTACATTTGCTTATAATTATATTTTAATTATTCACAGGTCATTATGAGTTATAAAAGTTGTGCAGTACACCACACGGCATTATAATAATTAATGATACTTGTGTTACAATATAATTTTAAAAAATTTTCCAAGGAATTACCTGGAGTGTATTATCGGAGCTTTATGAAACATTATTATAAAAATAATGAGTTTATAAAAATACTTTATTAACAGGAATCATTACGAATCTACAAAGAATTATAAGCAGAGATATAATGCTTTATAAAAAGTGAAGCTTAGTTTATTGCGAGTTTCATTAATTTATATTTTACAAAAGATTCTTGCACATGGTAAATGCACATGTCCTACAGATGCAGTAGATAGAGATTAGGTTGAAATACACTGGAGAATTCGTCAGAGATATTTGTTCTTTAAATAAAGTTGATTTGCCTGCACAAATATAGTAAATGCTTATGTTCTAGACCACTAGAAACGTGTACAGGGAACGAAAATGAAAAGCAAATATGTTAATAGTGTTAATTTTCCATTCCAATGTGATTTCAAGAAAGCATAGTCTAAACTTAAACGTTTTGCTAATAAGCTTACATTTGTCCAGAATTCAGCACTTCCTGCAGTCCTGGCTACAGTAAGATATGATGTTAGATAGCTCCTATAGTCTGGTTTTTGGAGATGGGGTGATGGCAGAAATATCCAAGGATGCTATGAAAATGTTAACAGTAAATGCATATGTTTCTGGTTAAATGAAGCTTTTGGTTTTATTTATACCCTAAACTTTCTACAAGCAGAATAGGCTATCATATGTAAAGAATGTTATTAACCGTTCTTTTATTTTGAAATCCTAAAGGCTTTATATTAAGTCTGGATAATCAAGTCTATGTAAAGCTCAGATCAATGGAGTCAGATGGGCTTTGTGTCAGGCTGAACACATTATCCATTATCCTGCTATTTTTAAAGTAGGATGGCGAAGTAGAGAGCACTTAAAAGAATAAATATTCCCAGCTAATGGCACATTCCTATATTGATTATGTTGAATTGTGCTCCTGAAATCAATAAGAGCCACCAATGAAGCAGACTGGGATACGAATGTATAGTGACCTACATCGGGGTAGGGCACAGAGGCTGAAGAGAGGGGAAAAAGGGGAAAGGACTGAGGGAGAGGAGGAGGGAAGGGGAGGAGTGAGCTGGAGGGGGTCATGTTCAATGAAACGAAGAAAACATGTCTGTAGAAGACAGCATCAGCGTCTGGAAGCAATTGACGAGAAAAGGACAGAAGGAAAGAGTGGGGAAGACCTAAAGCCACCAATCAACACTGTTTAACCTCTGTTATGCCCCTTACACTCTCCCACGCTGTGTTTGAAATATTACTATTAAAGGTGACAAGAAAAAAGCACAATAAAAGATCAAAGTTCGTTACAGAGCATGACTTGCAGTGAATAAAAAAAAAGTATTGTGAGGACAGAGAGCTTGTCTTTCACTTACCTGAGAGGAGGAAGTGGAAGCCAAGGAAATAGAGGATGAGTTCATGAAGCCTGATCCTTAGAGAACAGTAAACATTACAAACACTCACCAATCTTCCATTTCTCAGTACATTCACACTTCTCTCTTTCTGTAAAATGACATCTTTATTTTCAACAATGATTTCTCTACTCTACCAAATCCCTTCTCTCATATTTACATTTTTTACATGATCTTTAGACATTTTTATAGATACGTATTTATTATTTATCAATGATAGAAGGTTATTATTATTGTTGTTGTTGTTGTTGTTGTTTTTACTACTAGTTCAAGTTCTTTATTTGTCACATACAGAGAGTAATAATATATAAAATTCTTGCAGTGAGATAGTTAATTGCAAGTTCCCAAACTGTGCAAATGTTACAATGAGCAAAGACACAAAAGGCATGTAAGACATGCAGGACACATGAGACACATAAAACATAGGGCACAACAGTGCAGGACAATACAACCCCATTTCTAAAAAAGTTGGGACCCTTTGTAACATGCGAATGAAAACAGAATGCAAAGATTTACAAAACACATAAACCCATATCTTATTCGCAACAGAGCATAGACAACATATGACATGTTTAAAGTGAGACATTTTACTATTTTATGAAAAATATTAGCTCATTTGGAATTTAATACCAGCAACATGTCTCAAAAAGGTTGGGCAACAAAAGGCTGGAAAAGTAAATAATACTAACAAGAAACAGCTGAAGGAACATTTTAAAATTAGTTAACACGATTGGGTATAAAAAGAGCATCTTATAGAGGCAGAGTCTCTCAGAAGTAAAGATGACCAGAGGTTCACTGACCAGTGAAAAACTGCACGGGCAAGTAGTGAAACAATTTCAGAATAATGTTCCACAACGTAAAATTGCAAAGAATTTAAACATCTCATCATCTACAGTACATAATAATCATAAAAAGATTCAGAGAATCTGGAGAAATCTCTGTGCATAAGGGACAAGGCCGAAAAGCAATACTGGATGCCCGTGATCTTCGGGCCCTCAGATGGCACTGCATCAAAAACAGGCATGCTTCTGTAATGGATATCACTGCATGGGCTCAAGAACACTTAAAAAAATCATTGTCATTAAACACAGTTCGCCGTGCCATCCACAAATGCAGATTAAAGCTGTACCATGCAAAGAGGAAGCCATATATAAACATGATCCAGAAACGCCGCCGTCTTCTCTGGGCCAAAGCTCATTTAAAATGGACTGAGGCAAAGTGGAAAACTGTTCTGTGGTCAGATGAGTCCAAATTTGAAGTTCTTTTTGGAAATCATGGACGCCGCATTCTCTGGACTAAAGAAGAGAAGGACCATCCCACTTGTTATCAGTACTCAGTTCAAAAGACAGCTTCTCTGATGGTATGGGGATGCATTAGTGCATATGGCATGGGCAGCTTATACATCTGGAAAGGCACCATCAATGCTGAGAGGTATATACAGGTTTTAGAGCAACATATGCTTCTATCCAGACTACACGTTTTTCAGGAAAGGCCTTGAATATTTCAGCAAGACAATGCCAAACCACATACCGCACGTCCTACAACAGCATGGCTTCATAGCAGAAGAATCCGGGTGCTGAACTTTCATTTTCACCAATTGAAAATATTTGGCGCATCATGAAGCGAAAAATACGGCAAAGAGGACCCCGGACAGTTGAGCAGCTGGAATCCTATATCAGTCAAGAATGGGACAACATTCCACTCGAAAAACTCCAGCAACTCATCACCTCACTTCCCAAAAGTATAAAAGCTGTTGGTAAAAGAAGAGGAGATGCTACACAGTGGTAAACATGGCCCTGTCCCAACTTTTTTGAGACATGTTGCTGGCATTAAATTCCAAATGAGCTAATATTTTTCATAAAATAGTAAAATGTCTCACTTTAAACATTTCATATGTTGTCTATGCTCTGTTGCGAATTAAATATGGGTTTATGTGATTTATAAATCTTTGCATTCTGTTTTTATTCGCATTTTACAAAGCGTCCCAACTTTTTTGGAAATGGGGTTGTAAATTGCAGGGAAAATAAAATTACATTTCTTTGTTCAGAATGCACATTGCAATATGCAAGTTCATCTGATATATGCTTTACACATTATGTATGTGAATGTCCTGATTTGGTGTGTGTGATGTGTGTGCTGTCGGAATGAATGATATGATATAAGAGTCCAGGTAATGGAAGGTGCAGTTGGGTGTATGGGTGTGTGTCCATGAAACAGAGAAAAAAGAAATTATGCCTGATTAGAGGTCCCATTGAGAGCCCTAACTGATTTAAAGCACTTTACTGTTTTACTACTAGTTACTATACTATACTATACTATACTATACTATACTATACTATACTATACTATGGGTCAGGAAAAGACAGTAAGAAAGACACATATGAGTCTTTTTCTCTTGCAATTGATACTATTGCTATAGTATTTCTAATCCTGCATGTTCATCCCTCACTCTTTCAGTTTCTTAGTGGAGTAATAATGTGTGTGTTAGGATGGAAGAAATCATATCACAACAAAATTTCCACTGGGGAAAGGTTCAGCTGTAATAACTGTCATCATGTCACTTTAGGTTTGACAAAGGACACAGCACTAATAGAAAAACACCCACTCCCAAATAGTGGCTCCAGTGGGATCCTTCTAGTGATGGTCAGCAGTGGGATGCCCTGTGTTCCCTCCCTTATAAATGCAGGACCGGTTTTTGAGAAAATATATACCATCAGAATTATTTATTGAGGCCATAAGATCTGTGTTAAATAATACAAAACTAATTATATAATATAAACATGTGTTAATATTGCATTTATATTACAGTCAAGCAAATGAATAATTAACATGTTTGTGGTCTTGACATAATTTTAATCTAATTTAATCCAAGTGACCAGTCAATTAGGCTTATATCTATAAGAAAGGCAGAAGGGTAACAAAAAATGAAAGGAAAATGAAAAACAGCATAAAGAGTTTTAGTAATATGCTACTAAGTTACTAAAGCTACTTAGTTTCAGCGCACCTAGTCAGAGATTGTACAAGACTCTGGAACTCTACTAGAGTAATGAACACCATTCTTCCAAAAGATATTCTCTCTGTTAATGTTTTGATGATGGTGGTGGTGGAGAGCGCTCAATTGGATTGAGATGTGGTGAGTGTGAACACAATAGCATATGATTTACATCAGTTTCATCCTCATCATATCAGTGAGTCCTCATGCCCTGAGGATGGGGTCAAGTTATCCCGGAAGAGACCACTTCTATGAGAACAGAAGTGTTTCATCTGAGGATAAAGATGATCAGGCATACACAGAACTATAGATAAACTGTACCTCCGAATAGTGCCTTTACTTTTTTGGTGTGACATTAGCTCCCTCTAGAGGACCCATCAAGTTTTCTTTTCACGTGCAGTGCATCATCATGATTGACTGCCCTAGCTACAGTTTCATGTTTTTCTTACCCTAACACACCTGATCAAGGACATCAAGGGTTTAAAAAAATTAGATGATTAACAGAGAAAAAAGGCTTCGTCTAGTATACTTTAATGGTTCTTCGATTTGTCACTCTGGAGGAACCACGTAAATGTTTGGGAGAAACCTACAACAGACAGTTTCCCTTTTGGAAAAATGTATCCAAGTAGAAGCACTTTAGAATGCTAAAACCATTAGCCCATGAAGAATATTTCTTTTTAAAGAGTTTAACTAGCATTATATTAAATCATCCCAAATTTAACCGAACCAAAGTCTAGCATGTTTTGGCCGGCTACCAGTTTCCAATACACAGGCTGAGCTGCTCAGACTGGTAGACCATCTTGGCCAGATGGTAAGTGCTATTAAACATTTTCTGAATTACTGCTACTAATGCAACATTGCAGAGAGTTTAAAAAAAAAAAAAAAACTCTAAATCAATTACAAAAACTCAACATTTATTGATCAATTTAGTAATAAAGAAATAACAAAACTGGAAAGTAACTTACCCAGTGCAAAGATGGTCTACTAGTTTGACCTGCTTGCTCTGTGTTTGGCAACTGGTAGCCGGTCAAAACAAGCGGGACTTTTCAGTGGGGTATACAGATATACAATGGGGCCCAAAAGTCTAAAACCACATTGAAAATATGTTTTTTTTTAACTTTAAAATAGGAAATAAACAGAAGGTTTTAAAATTTTTAAATATTTAAAACAAACAAAGTAAATGTTCAATATCTTGAATATGTAATATTCAAGATTCTCCACTATTTCTAGGTCCCTATTTAAATGTAAGCAAGTTTGTGATATTGAGCATGTTAATTGCTTTGTACAAAAGGTCACATTTTCCTTATGCCTGATCTCTTCTACTGAAGCATGTATTCAGATGACACTTGGATGGATTTGATCTAAAATGGATCATAAGGTTTGGCACAACCACTGTGGAGTCCATGCCAGCTCGAGAGCAAACTGTCATTAAAAGAAAAAGGGGACAAACTAAATACTAAGAAACTCAGAAAATTCGTGTTAATATTTCAATGATTCTACTTTTTACTCAACCTGTTGTCAATAATATATTGGTAATTAAATTTGTTGTATTAAATTGGAAAAGAATGCAAAATAGAAGCATTTTCACTAGTGCTCAGACTTTTGGACACCACGGTATACGCTACACGGTTCTTGATATCACAATTATGATAATTTATTCATTTTACTGTTTGAAATAATTACTCAGTTCGAAAATGTACAGACAAAATGCCCCACGCTACCACGTCAATGTATCCACTAGGTGGCCCCAGAGTTCTGCCAAAAAGAATTATTACTCCGCTTCATTCTTGTGTCACATTAAAATATAAGGTCTCTTTTTAAGATTGACAAAAACACTCATCAGAAGCAGCAGGAAGAATTTCTGTTTGTGTGTTTATTTATATATATATATATATATATATATATATATATATATATATATATATATAAATAATTTGCTTGATGTGGTGGTTACAGAAAAATACTGTAAGATGACAGAAATACACAAAAGTGCCTCATCAGGTAATGCCAATGTGAATAAAGGAAATTATTTGCTTTTATGTGTTAAGACTTTTTAAATACTTGTCTGTCACATGTCTAGTACAATCTTTTTAGCTTTGAATTGTTCAGAGATGGTTTCAAAACACTTCTCTCATGTGATCCCTTCTGTAAAAGTGTTTAATAACCCACCCTTAATGATGGATATAATTCAGCTCATCAGTTAGCCTCAGACGCTAATAGATAACTAAGAAAGTGTGCGATTATTCTATTTGAGTTTATGTTTTATGATGGCTTATTTGCAAGATGAAACCTCTTTACAGGTTTTTATGTGTGTGTGTGTGTGTGTGTGTGTGTGTGTGTGTGTGTGTGTGTGTGTGTGTGTGTGTGTGTGTGTGTGTGATTCAAAGTGCCTTCATCATAGTGATGAAAGCTAAATGCTGATGAAAGCACATTGTCTGACTCTGCCTAGTCCTACTGGTGGCTACATAAAACGCACACACACACACACACACACACACACACACACACACACACACACATCATTCCCTGACTTTCTTTAGCTTTCCATCTGATGACTGCTAGCTTATTTTAGACCCAATAAAGTCCTTACGTCTTCACTGTATAGCCTGGTAAACACATACACACACACACACACACACACACACACACACACACACACAAAGGTAGACAGACAAACTAGCCTGTTCTCAATTAAGAAAAAGAAATTAGCATTGAAATAAATAGATTTTTTTGCTTTGCCAGGATTCCCCTGTGTGCTCGGATGCCATGGTGCACACACAAACAAATGAGTGTGGCGCATAACAAATGCACAGTAATCAGCCTGTGTGCCTCTGCTTCGCTCAGATATTAACAACGTGATATTTAAATTAGTCTCACAGCATGTGACTCCACCGATATGAGGCTCGAGCCTACAGTTACTTTCCAAATCAATACACTCCAACTAATAGATTCTCAGGGGGAGCTCTGTATAGCTACACTAATTAGCCATTTTATAGGCGCATGTACCACATAGGTCACTTTGTAGATCTTTACAAGTGTACAATTACTTGCTGTACCTGCTCTGTTCCTATGTACAGGTTATCAGCTCTCCTCTACCATGTACATCATTGAAACAGGATGACCGCTGACTAGATATTATTTAGGTGATGGATTATTCTCAGTGATTTTGTGCATGGTGCTGCTGTGAGTGTATCAGGTGTAGCAGTATTACTGGTTTTTAAACTTGTAGGTGGCCAGTTAAAGGATAGGGCTCTTCTTTTTTATGTGTTAATCATTCTCTACCCTTCATCAATTCGATGTTTTCTACATCAGCACCTTTGCTGGACAGATATTTCTGTTAACTGTTTCTCAAGCCTGACGTAACACTGAAGAGTTTACAAACCACAGAAACACTCATGCATCTGATCCGCTTCTCCGTCAATGTCACTGCTGCACTGAGAATGATACACCACCCAAATAAGATCATGTCAGTGCTGATCCTGTGGATCTTTCCTGTGATGAATAGGGCGAAATTGTGCAAACCTGACTAGAATAGAATAGAATAGAATAGAATAGAATAGAATAGAATAGAATACTTTAATGGTCCCCAAGGGGAAATTTGGTGTCACAACAGCCACAACACAAGAGCAACAAGGAAGACTAAGACTTAACAGTTCACAAGACTTTAAGTGTGCACAATAAACTTACAATATACCACAAATAAGAAGGAATAAATATATACATCTAAATAGCTTCCCAGGTTATACACAGTCAAAGATTCCTGTACAGATTAACTGTATGAAATATATTGCAGGTTGGAAGGTTTAAAACTGTACATTAGACATGTGTGATGAGCAGTTGTTGTAGTGTGTGTGTAAAAATGTACAGTAGTCATAAATAAAGTCACAAGTAAGGTGGCTGTGCATGTGTACGAATGTGCAGTGACCGTATGTAAAATGAAGGGAGAGACAGAGAGGAGAGGAGAGACCAGCTTAATGATGATGGGTATCTGAGGTGTATCTGAAGTTAAGAAGGCCGATAAAATTTGTTCACGACTCAAATCACATGTTCCTGAACGATATGCATTTCTTGTAACAGAAATCAAAAGAAGTGCTGTGGGAAGACAATTCATCTGTACGTACGCTTTGACAGATTTATCTATTATCTCAACAACTGCATGTTGGTAAGAGTTACTCAAAGAATCATACCTAAATTAGCTAGAGAATTAGGGTAGCTAGTCAATTTTCTCCACAAATATTAGCCAGCTATGTTAGCTTACTAGATTAGACTATTAGTTTAAAAGTCACTGTCATAGCCAGACTGAATTTTACAAGTGTATTGGAAAGGCATATTGGCATATTGTGCTCTTTGTGTCATATATAAAAGTAGCTTTGGTTATGACCTGTTACATCACAACCTACAATGAATACAAGGAAACATGGAAGCTGGATGAAAGTGCTTGGTTGTGCAGCATGAGCAAATCTCCAGTCCTCTTGTTAGGACTAAAAAGTGTTATACTTCATTACAGCTTTCATATTATTTCAGAGAAAAGGAAGCTTACATTTTGTGCTCATCCTGTGGTACTATATTAAATCGCCAGCAACAATCTAATTATACCAGCAGTGGAAACAAAAATCACTATGTTTATAAATATTCATCTTTAGAGATTACTTATGGAAAGTTACAATGTTATGAATATGGCGCTTTAATTTCCTTTTTTTTTTTTTTTTACTTTATGGTGCTTGCTAGTAGTCCAATACAGGCAGTTCTCTTGCTAGCCATATGACATTCAATACCCCAGCAAATAGTTCTAACGCTATTTACTCAGGTAATGCTTGGCAGCTCCAAAGGCTGACATTTCAACATGCAAACATATTTTAATCAGGTGCCTATGGGATGCATATTAGTGACAACGTTCTGGAAATAATGAAACACTAGCTAAATAGTGTACTGCCATAGTGCACTGGCCACTTTCGTGCAAGTAGTTTGTTCACACTGGGAAATTCAACAAATGTAGTGTACTATTAATTCTTGTATTATATATTATATTTTATACAACAGTTAGTTCCAGTCTACTAATTTGATCGGTCAAGTGGCGTTCCACGAGTGCCCATATTTCCTATAACCACAGTGGGACGTTTCTGTGTGTGTATCACGCTGCTTGTCTGTGTTCAACACTTAAAATTCCACTTACTAGTTCGAAATGGTTACTACAGTCATGTTACCGACATCATCACATGTCATGGCAAATGATATTTTTCAGGAATATACCTTTTGACTTAAAATATGAAATCTCGTCAGATGTAAAGGAAGACATGTAAAGGAAGAAGGGACGCCGATTTTATCGGAAGCACCTTTAACGGGATTGTACAAATCAATGTGAGCTAGCTAGCTAGCCGATGGGGTATAAGTTCTTCGGGATCTACTTCCGCTAGCAGAGCAAAAATAAACCAAACATTAAATATCATTTACTTGAGATTATTTTCTTGTTTATAGAACTGTTGTATAAAAGCAACATCGCACTCACAATTGTGTGGTTATGCTGAATATCGGCGCGGCTGTCATTAGCTACAGCACGAGCCTGCAGGGTGCTACAGCCTAATTTTGCTCATGTGATATTGCTTAAATAGAGCCTGGAGAAGAGGGCCTGGTCTATGTATTGGAAGTGGATGAATCATCAGAAGCTGTTGCACCATGAATTGGCTGAAGCACCAAGTAAGAATGCCATATCACTGAAAACATAAATCACCAGGAACTTTATAGTGCACTATTTTTGGACTTTTACTTAAAACTATAGTTGGGAACTGGTGGATCAATGGTTATGAGTTTGGGCTACTGATTAGAAGGTGTGAGTTCAAATCCTAACACCATCAAGCTGCCATAGTCTTTGAGCAAAAGATGTCATAGGTCTTTGAGCAAAACCTTTAACCCTCAATTGGTCAGTTGTATCCTGTCTCAATTCCAAGTGTCTATGGATAAGAGTGTCAGCCAAGTGAGCAAATAGTGAGGAATATCTAATGAACTCCTAAAAACAACTCCACAATGCACTGTGTTAGTATCCAAAATAGGGTAGTCTAGGTGTTCCCTAGAGTAAATGTTCCCAAATTTTTTGCAGAAATGAAATCTTTCCAGTGCTATTAGTGACATTAGTCAATACATGTTGTTCTTCTTTCGGCTGCTCCCGTTAGGGGTCGCCACAGGGGATCATTGGTCCACATATTTGATTTGGCACAGTTTTTATGCCAGATGCCCTTTCTGACGCAACCCTCCCCAATTTTATCCAGACTTGGGGCTGGCACAGGGAGTTCCCTGGCTGGGAATTGAACCTGGGCCACGGTGATGAGAGTGCTGTGGCCTTCCCACTAGTCCTCCAGGGACCCAGATGTTAGTCAATACATACCATTATTTATTTGCACCATAAATTGGCACTACTGATGAAATTGAGATTAAATACATTTGATTCAAGAGAAGTCAATCCATTTTAGTGTGTATTTGATGGTGATCTTCTGTAAAATTGTGGACCATAGCCTTATAGACAGCACACCCATAATGCCTTTGCCATTTGTAAGATTAGGGAGTCAGGATCATTTCAGAAACAGGGCCAGTTTAAGGTAAAGGAACGCATCTGTGATGAAGAAACTAATTCACAGTTCTTCTAGTGTTTTTACAAAGAAAGAGTGTATGTTCTCTGGGAATTTAACAGAGAAGCATACAGTTTTATAGAGACTCGAATAAGTTTTGTGTGTGCATGCGTGTGTGCATAAGAATAGGAATATTTGACAGTTTTGACTTTGTGGGGACATTCGGCAGGTCCCCATGAGGCTCTTTTACAAAAACTGCAGCTTTTAATTGGAAAAAAAGAAAGAAAGAAACCCTTTGGCTCTTGGTTACGTTAGTAGAAAGTCCTCACAAGGATAGTAAGGCAAATATAAGTGTGTATATAAGTTATATAAAATATAAGAGAGAGAGAGAGAGAGAGAGAAAGAGTGAGAGAGAGAAAGAGTGAGAGAGACAGTGTGTGTGTGTGTGTGTGTGTGTGTGTGTGTCACAGGCTTGAGAAGGGGCTGTTGGGGGGGGGTTGAGACAGGGTTTAAAACGGCGCCGCTTCATGTAAGCGCGTTTACTGATAGAGTGCGCGCTACTGTTAGAGGAGTTTCCGTGCGCTACGGTCCGTCTCGCTCCCGTCTGGATCCCTACCGTGATGCTGACAGCGAGGATGAGGAAGACGCCCTTAACTCCCTTAATTCGTCACCTCTGAGCGGAGTAAAACTGTAGGCTGCTGATCCTGTCCGCGTTTCACGGAGATGATGATAAGGTGTCCCACCCGCAGCTCTCGGCCACGCTACGGATGTCGTCTTGCGCCCCGGTGGCGTCGCTGAGTAGCGGGGAGTCACTGTGCCAGGTCCGGTCACACCGGGAAAGTTGCGCTTGAGAGTGCTTTGTGGGACATGGGAGCACGCCTGGGCCGTGTGGGATACGCTGGTGAAGGATCGGCGTCCTGAGTGGCGAGCTGTTTGTTGGTGTCGGGAGAACCAGGGTGCGTCGCACCGGCGCCATGCGCACCGAGCACAGCTTCGTTTTGCTGCTCCTCAACGGGACGGCGTGCCTGGTGAGCGGGGACAGGGAAGGGGGCGCGTGAGTCCGCCAAGGGGTGCGGGAATTACAGAAGTGCAAATGTGTAGTCTGTGTGGTCTCTCCATGAGTTAGGGTTGGCACATGCGCTGGTGACCAAAAGTGTCCACTCGCTGCGCGATGGTGCATCTGGATGAAGTGTGTCTGAGCCAAGAGAGAATATGACTTCCCTATAGCCTGAAATCCCGAAATTAAATTCCAGTAGGCTACTACTGTTACTATTAAGTCATTACGAATTCGGATTAAACACCTACACCACCAACAAGGTAACTTATTAGCTTTCGAAATCTCAGTTACATGCAAACGCAGTGGCGCATAAAATACTACAGCGTCCAGATTTCCTGATATAGTCACGCGCAGTTGATCTGAATCATCTGTAGAACGTGAAGACAGCAGCAAGCCGTTTTAATCCACTTTCCCCCTGCAGGAAAAACAAGTGACCCTGGATTTTAATTCCCATTAAGGACAACAGAAATCCTTTTCAGTTTAATGGCGACACGCAGGGAGATTGAGCAGGCGCCCCGCTCTGCCCCGCTGTCTCGCAACCCAAAATTAATAAAGATGACAAATCTCCCTGAGTTTAATTACAAAACACCTACGTGCGTCATTAACCGCGGAGCTGAAGCGCTCGAGGGAAACGGAGCCCGGCCACTTTTGCGCATTAAGATAGGCTTATAATCAGCTAGGCAATACCGGCAAAGACACTAATAATGTAATTAGCCTAATTATTACACGGCTTCTGGTCGTTAATTTGCCACGTTATTTAAATTGGAGGAAGAGGCGCGCGCGAGAGACAATGTTCCGCGCCCCCGCGCGCCTCAGCATGGAGGCAAGGGTAATTCTTTCCGCGCAAGGCAGTGATAAATTATAAAGTAATTAATGATTTTTTTCCCATTATACTATAGCGCCGCGATTAACAGACATGCGGAATACATTAATAAATCACCATCGATTTTGTAGAGACTTAAGCGAGCCAATGGACTGCGCCAGAAAGGATTTAAGAGCAATTCTCTGCGCTTTTGCAGAGTTCAGTACATCCCAATAAACCATAACTGCAATAACATATCAACGTTAGAATAGAGCACTAAATCAATCACCGTGCGCTCTCAGAAATAAAGGTACCAAACTGTACTTTTGCTTGTTGCTTAAGTGGTACCATAAAGCGTACATTTTTTGTACCTTCAAAATGTATTTATGCCATTCAAAACAATTCAAAGTACATACCTGGGCTGTAATGACCACTGATGTACCTTTTAGGCTTTCAAAAAGATAATTAAAGGCGTACACCTTCCCAGGTAAAAGATAGTGTACACACTAAAAGTGCCAAATTGTAGAGTACCACGTCAATGACAAGAAAAAGTACACTTTGGTACCATTAATTCAGAGAATGCACTGAACTGGAGATATAAATGCAAAACCAAGCGCTACTCAGAGACAATCCATAGCTATAATTTTCCCAAAATTCATATTGTGCACTGGGTTTAAAGCTTGCTTAGAGTCTCAGAAATAAACACACCAGAAATAAAGCTACTTTTCCTTGTTGCCAGAGTGTTCCCATGAAGTATACATCTTCTGCCTTTAGCATGTATCTTTCACCCAAGAAGGTGCATGTGGTATACCTTTAATTATCTTTTAGAGTAAAGGTACATCTGTGGTTCTTAAGGTCCAACTGTGTAACTTAAATGTTTTAATGGTACACTATATTCATGTTTTTTGGTGAAAAACACATCATAAAGCTACAAAAGAGGAATCCTTGTTCGTGTCAGGCCAGCAACAAGGAAAAGTACAGTTTAGAACCTTTATTTCAGAGAGTGTACTGTTGTCGAAAACCATTTTAAATAGGCTTCCTCCCACTACAGTCCCCTTTTAAACAGTTTAAATAGGTTTTCTATAAAGGCCGCCAGGCAGTCGATTACAAATTGTAGGCAGTTACTGCATTAAATTTGTTTATAGCGGTGTTGCCAGTGCGGCATCTCTCTCATTACCACCTTATTAAATTAATTCAGTTACAAGAGGCAGTGTTACAGGAGCCAGGCGCCGACCTGCTGCAGAGTAATGGGTGAAAATAAACTAACCATGCTACCCAAATTGGACAAGTCTGTGCAGGGCATGTAGGTGTGTGGGTGGGATTGAAAACAAGAGAAAGAGAGAGAGAGCGAGAGATTAAATGAGATCTTCCCTTACAACACAGATCCAGGTCAGCAGGACACATTTGAGTGTAACACATTTCTGTACTGCAATTTTAGTCCAATACGTTCTCAGAAATAATGGCACCAAACGGCATGCTTCCTCGTTGCTGGGGTGATAGAGGGTGCATCTTTTTCTGTACCTTTATTATGTATCTTTTTTCTAAGGAAGGTGCATGGAGTGTACCTACATATAACTACCTACTTATAACAGCCCAATTATGTACATTAAAATCATTTTTAAAATACACTATATTAATATACTATACTCATATGAATGTATAGTTGTAAATGTTGTCCACTTAGGCCTGATGCCTGTTATGTCCACTTACATCCACTGTACAAGTAGGTCCACTGTTTTTTGTAAGCACTGTGGGTATCACTGTAAACTGGCGACAAATTCCTTGTATGTACAAGTATTCTGATTCTAATTCTGATTCAAAAGATCAGTACAACCGCAGCAACAAGGAAAAGTACCATTTAGTATGTTTATTTCTGAGAGCGCATGCTGAGGGGCAGGTGTTTGACTCCAGGTAACCTTGTGCTATAGAGTATGGACTAGTTCATGCACAAAGGATGCAAAGACGTGTATTTTCGTACTCAAACAATCACACAGAACTATTGCATCTCTTATCATAAGTGATTGCTCTGTATATGGACAGACACACACACACACACACACACACACACACACACACACACACACTCACACAGACCACTATACATAAAGTTTAGTATAAAGTGATCAAATACTTCTAAATGGCACACAGCAGACCTGATGTCAGTAAAGTCATAATCTCAGCCGCACTGTACTACCACCTACAGCAACTGTGCTGTGACTCAGCTATTCTTTGAGATCCCAGGTCAGGCTTGTCCTGTCTGTCCAGATCTACCCATCTTTAGGCCTCTATTCTTTACCCTATGCTAGATACACCTCTTGCATGGAGAAAACCATCTTACTCACAAGTGTATGGACTCACACATGAATATATTCACTTTAACTGCTGGCTGCAGGACACACTTGTACTTTTCTTGAAACCCATCTTCAAACACACCTTTCATTTCGAGTATTATAAAAGGAAGTGATTGCACTGATGTGAAAAGAGCTGTGAAAATGTGATGGTATAAAAACAAAGATTGTGAGATAGAAGCACCCCCTCAAAATACATTGTTAAGTCGAAGAAAAACAATCATTATTTGTTGCTTTGTGTGAGAAAGAATGGTTTTACATTATGTAGTCACATCAATCTAATTTTCACATCAATTTAATTTTCAAACATTTCAAATGTCGAGTCAATAATAATATATAAATTAATAATAAAAATGACATTTAAGAAAGCTAGTTTTCCTGACATTTCCTTATAATGCAATTTAACTCTGGATTCCTGCTGTGGTCAAAAAACTATTTAGTGATGTTTTGGTGTGGTGGCTATTAGAAAGTAACCTAAAAAAAAACTTTGCACATCAATAGTAAAGATTCAGAAATACCACAGATTCTGGGAGAAGATACAACACATGATATCGACAAATGTACACAAAGTCAGGTTTAGTAGTTTTATTTTTTTTGTGCTATGTCAGTTTAAGAAGCACCTTTTTGATGAGAATACAGGCTGAGGCTAGAAAAACACAGTCTCCATTAAGTTCTTAATCAATACTAGGCAATTGTTCAGAAATGTGCCTGAAAATGAATGAGACTTTTTATGAAAGGAGTATCAACAAGCAGAGATAACTGAGTGAATTTGTTGCCTTAAAGATCATAAAATGAGCAACAAATCATCAGAATAAGTACATGACCCACTGTCCACAATTTCTGATCCGCAGCTGCTCATCTGTCACCATGAGCTTCCAGACACACCCTGATGATGTCACCACCGTAAAGAGATGGAGGTTTGAAAAGAAAAAGAAAAAAACCCCGGTCTATCCAGATGGTGGCAGATGTTGCTCTTTGAATAACCCGGACCCAGCACGGGCGCTATGAAAAATGACTTGTCTAAGCGACACTCTCAAAATCTATTTCATATCCAAAAGCTCCTCAGACGCAAACAAATCTGTCCCCCTTACCCAGTTGCCATCTGACACTTCTATAATTTTATGAGCATAAAATGACCCACCAGCCATCAAAATAAGTACATAATCTGTGGAGTTTGATCCACAGCACCCATCCACTGTCCTCCATTTCTAATCCACAGCTGCTCATGTAAAAAAGCCTGACAAGTCACTATGAGTCTCTAGCCATACCCTGATGACATCAGCACATGCCTCTGTTACTCATATGATCCACCATTTCACATGTTCTAGTGCTGTCCCTGAGTTAGGACTAGAGAGAAAGAGAGTGATTTCATTAGACAGGCATCGACTTTGCCTGCTTAGAGTGTTAAATGGTGTTGATTTATGCACAGGCACGGTCCCGCTGACCTCGGAGCTCCTCGCTCTGGACCTGCTCACTCCCCACCCCAGAGGCAAAGAGCTCACAAGCAGGATTTCCCTTCGGAGTCTGTACAGGGAGACGCATACCCGATATCTCACAGACGAGCCTGCAGAAAGAGCAAAGCAGTTTGATCACATTTCCTCTCTCGATATAAAGCATATAGAGCGCAGACACATTCTTACTGCACATACAAGGAGAGAGAAACAATACATCTCTGTACCTGCCAAGAAGGGAGTCTAGATTTTCCCCAGAGATGACAGTAAGCTGTCAATCAAATAAACACTGAATTGCATTCACTCTTTGTAATAAAGCTTTGGAATTCATTGGTGTCCTCACCTGGAAAAAATGTACTAATAGTACTCGGGATGGTTTTAATAAATAGTGACAGATAATCAGTTCTGAAGTGTCGGATCGATGGCAACTGGGTGAGGGTGGCAGATTTGTTTGCATCTGGCGGCTTTTGGATATGACATAGACGTCGAGGGTGTCGCTCTGACAAGTCATTTTTCATGGCACCCTTGCTAGGTCTGAAGAGCAGACGTCTGCCACCATCTGGGTAAACAGAGATTTTTTTTTAAATCACCATCTCTTTACACATTACTCTGACATCATTCAGGCGCAACAGAGGCATGTGCTGACATTTCCTGCTTCCAGATTAAACGATACACATCTCGATGCATATACAATATGATACAAAATCTATACAGTTCAATAAGTAAAACTTGGATACACATCTGATTCAATAAAGTTCAGTTCTGGAATGATCCAATATGAATTAGTTCAGTTAAATTTGACATGTAGTGAGCTCTGAAAGAAACTGCTTAGACTTGCGTTACCTGTTGCATCTTTACCTGCAGGTTCCCTTTCGGTTTGCATTACTCCATGCAACCTTTGTAATATAGCAAGGTTTGTGGTGCTGCCAGCATATTTTATGGGCAGTGTTGCAAGGTTTGCACATACCAGTGCTTTTGTTGAGATTTCCTGCTTAGCTTTTGTTGAATCCGAAGTATTTCCTTCGGTGGTGTGTTGCAAACCGTGTCCACCATTCTTCTGTGTGGGAGCGAAGATGAATTTTGAAGATCTACACCTACACTTCTACACCTCGATTGTCAGGCTTTGACTTGACCAGCTGTGGCTCAGAAATGGTGGACTGGGGGTGGGTGTTCTACTTCACACTCCACAGATTATGTACTTATTTTGATGACTAATGGGTAATTTTATGGCCTTTACATGAAGGCCGTAAATTCACTCTGTTATCACTGCTTGTTTATTTCATCCTTTCATGAAAGTTCTCATTCATTTTCAGACTGGATTTATGGACACTAGTATTGACTAAGTACTTAATGGAGATTCTATTCTTCTAGCCTCAGCCTTTCATGACCATCCAGATTTACTTTCACATATTATTTCCCTTTTCTTGTACACTCAATAGTGGTAGTGAATGAACACACGCTGCTCTCCTGCTCTCAATGAATCTCTAAAACCGTGCAGTTCCACGGCTTTCTGTCAGTCATTCTTTCTCTGTGTGTCTCATATACAGTGTGTTCTATGAAGAATCTTCACAAGCACAAGAAGGACTGGGTAGACAAGAACTCAGAGGGTGTATAATATTCATGAGGTTGGCAGGCCTGAATGAGAGGTGTATGTGTAGGCTGTGGATGTGGAGAAGGTATCTGAGTGATCGATTTCTTTAGTACAATAAGCGAAATTCAATTACGTCAAATCAAAGTGTTCAATCAACACATCAATATGTAAGGAATAAAAAAACGCACTGCTGTTATAGGAAAATAATCAACAATGGGGTGGTGTCCATTTCCTATAGTATGTTCTGAAGTGTTTTATTCCTATTATAAGCACAGTGATTTTCCAACGATTACATTTTTTTACTTATTAATGAACTCGTCATGCGTTTTAATTGCATTTAATGTTATTGAACATCTGCAAGACAAGTTATCCCTTGTTATTATTTGCATTATAGCAGCTATAAACAGTCATTCCCCTAGCAGCCTTTCTCTATTTCTCGCTCTTAAAGTTAATAAGTGAAAGAAAAAAAAACGCAGCTTGTCATGTTACCAAAAAAAAAAAGACAGCAAGACTCTGACTGCAAGACTCTCCCGAGGTGGAAAACTGACTGTTACAATGTCCTGAAGCCCAACATTTTATAAGTGTTAAATAAACATATCTTTAGAGAAAGATGTGCCTGATTAGATGTTTTTCTTTGTTAAATAACACATTTTTTATCATTTTATTATTAAACTTATACAGATTATACAGATTGTCCACCATGTAAGTCCTTGTGAATGAGTTCTTATTATAGAAACAATAACTATAGTATTAATTGCATTAATATAAACCTATTGTTTGAATTGCAGCTGGCACTACTGTCAGAGCTGTAGATGATTGGTAGACCACAGACCTTCTGAATAATCAGTTTCCAGAATTCAACAGAGCTGTGGTATATATTTATATAAATACAGTTATCTGATCACCCATTAAGGCTCACTGTCTGTCTTGGAATGACAAATGAGTAGCGAGTTCACTGAAGACGGTCCTTGATGGGGTTGGGAGTAGGGCATGAGCATCTGGTCTTCATCAGAGAGGCAGTAAGGACAGGAGGGCAGTGGATTATTGGACATTAGTGACCTCCTTGAAGTTGATGTTAATTATTCATTAAGAGTCAAAAGGCCTGTTTTTTGTGAAATTCACCCCCTCCTCCAGTTTAGTCATATGCCTCAGTTGGGAATAATTCATCATAAGAGCATAGCGTGCACAGCATGAAATCACACAGCATGTACGCAATAAGCACTGTCAATACCAGTGTCCACAAATCCAGTCTGAAAACGGGTGAGTATTTTTATAAAAGGATGAAATCAGTAGGTGAACTTATGGTGTTAATATAAAGACCATCAACTGACCCACTAGTCATCAAAATAAGTACATAATCTGTGCAGTTTGAACCACAACAACCATCCACAGTCAAAGCCTGACAATCACCCTGAGCCTCTGGCCACACCCTGATGATGTAAGCACATGCCTCTATTACTCAAATGACCCTCCATTCCATATGGTCTAGCTCTGTCCCTGGGAAAGAGTGATTTCATTTGGCATCACATTGGGCATCATCTTTGCCTCCTTAGAGTGATAAATGGGTAGATTTGTGCCCTCACAGCATGATATAGCACAATGAGTATGCAAAAAACACAGACTGACCAGAGACGTCACAGGTGTCTATTATTGAGTAAAGGTGTCCCATGAAGTATTTTGCTTTTTGTTTGTTTCAGCTTGGTCCCTCGAGGGAGCTCAAAATCAGATACCAAAATTAGGGCCAGGGTTAGCGCTCATTTTGAATTGAGTTATGAATTTGTTGCCGTCAGTGTATGCTGGCTCTCCTAAGACCTGTAGTTTTGGTGCAAGTCTTAGTGTGAATGCTGTATTCACACTTGCCCAAATGAACCATGCCAACTGGGTTCAAATAAAAAAGAATACATACTTATTTCATGAATATACTCTAAATATACATAGTTTTCTGGTTCATATTAAGTTTGACATCTTGTATACAACCAAAACAGTTGTATTTTCTGCGTTCTCAAAAGACATCTAAAAAACTATAAACCTTGTTATCTTAGCATTGTGCTAATACTTCTATTCTACATCTTTTAAGCATTTTTTTTTAATGTTCAGGAACATATTACGTCTGTATGATTGAATGATATTAAAGCATTAAATGTATGATTAAAGAGAGAGAGAGCGAGAGAAGAGAGAGAAGAGAGGAATAAAAACACTGGCCAGCACTTAGGTTTATGAGTGAGAGCTGGGGCCTTTAATTAAAAATTGATGCCATATTAGAGTTGGAGATTTCAATCGAGCAGCTGGAGGAAACAGAGGTGCATAGTGCACAATGAGCTCTTATTAAGAAACGGTGACAAATAGCCCGGGAGAGAGAGAGAGTTAAAAAGAAAGGGCAGAGGGGATGAGGATGAAGTGAAATAGAGAGGATTCAAAAGACTGAAAGAGAAAATATATACTCACTGCTCATTGCTTCTTCTCCTTCAATTACACAGAGTGATTAGAAAATGAAAATTTAATCTCATATGTATTGTTATCAGAGGTAATATTCAAACTTAATTTGACACTCAGGTTAAATTCAGTGCTTCATCAGTGGGACATCTGCGTGTGTGTGTGTGTGTGTGTAGGGATATTATGTATAATAATATGTATAATATAATCATTTTCCAATAAAGGTATGTCACAAAGTACTTTATTCCTCTTATACCTTAGCAATTTGCCAACCATTACATTTTTTTGTTTTTTAAAGAATGACGTCGTACATTTTGTCCATTTATAATTACTTCTAATGTTGTGAAACGTTCATGAAATGTCCAAGTTATGTTTTCGCTTTTGTTACAGCATCTATAAATGTTCCCTCAGCAGCCTAATTTTCTTTCTCTCTCTTGAAGTTAGTAAGCCCCCAAAAATGCAGTGTCCCACACTACTGGGAAAAACAAAACGCACACTCCTCTTTCCTGAAGAGTCTTCCTTGGAAAGATTAAAATTTAAAGTTACAGCTTTACCTATGACAGTTACAAAGCACTGTCATTGGAGACTAGTTTGAAAAATGACAAATTAATCTCTTCTCACAGAAAACCATTTACATAAAGAGTATTTAAATTTGTTCATGTGGTGCGTCCACTATACAAGTCCCTGTGTATTTTAGTACTGTAGATACAATAGCATCTTAGAACGAGCTCATTTATATAAACCTATGATATGCCAGAACTTTTGTAAGGGCTGCTGTTATAGAAAACTAATCAACACCTTCTGACCAATCAGAATCAAGAATTCAACAACACAGTGGTCCACAGCTTTAGAGGTTTCTGAATAGTTCTTCAGATTGTTAAGGGTTCCTCACTTCACAACAGGGTTCTACTTAAAACCCTACCTATAAGACAACCCCTTGGTCACAGTGTTCTACAAAGAAACATTAAAGGTTCCCCCAAACAGACAAATTGAAGATTGATTTATGTGATCAGTGAAACTTTTTTCTAAGATTATACTTTTAAAGTGAAACTAAAGTAATATTTCAACACATTTGACTGATAATTGCTTCAAGCATTTAAAAATCTTTGGATGTTTAAGAGTTCTCAGCTTCCTCAAGAGGTTCTACTTGGAAACTTTTCTGTAAGAGAAACCCTCTGTTTTAGGACTCTACTTAGGTGCGTTAAGGACACCCCCCAGAGTATGTTTTGTTGTGCTAGATGGAAGACTGTAATATGTTATTTTTTTGCAGAAGATAGCATCTCCCTTCCAAAACCACACCCACAAAACATGATTGAAAAGCAAGTAGAGACATCTACATATTCTGATTGGTTGGATGTTGGTGGTCCACATGAACTTTTTTTTTTCTCCTGTTTATAGAGCTTGGAGCACTAAAGATGCCTGAGTTTCTAAGCAGATTTTGTCTTCCAAATATTACAAGACTTAAAAAAGACTAATCCCGCTGTTGATAGCAAATTACATTGTAGGATATTCCTCTGAACCACTCAGGAAACCTACAATCACTCCAGGGAACACTGAATAAAACAGGGATCCTGCGTCTTTAAGAAGATGAAGAAGAAGCCTGTACTTGGCTCAGCTAGTGTCAGGGCGAAACTGGTGTATCTGTCTTTTTTCCCCAATGGCCAAGGGGAAGATATTTCAGAAGATTCCAGACCCAACACACACACACACACTTACATGCACTCTTGTTAGGAATTTTCCTGTCCTCCAAGGCCATGGAGTTGATGTTTTAAAGGTTACTTGCAGATGAGACAACTCCGGAGCTAATTGGAACCTTATTTAAAACCTTATGGAAATGTACACTTCAGGTAAGACTCCCAGTGACATGTTTGCCACCAAAAGGAGTTAACCAAAGCCTATGCAAATTAAGCTATTAAAGAAGCAATTTATGTGTAAATTATAATGTACTTAGAAGGCTTGCTGTTCAACATTGTACTTTAAAGGTTTTAACAATGCCGTGGCATTTTCATGAATTCTTTCACTTTATTTTTATTTGCTTTTAAAAAAAGTTCAACTGAGTAATGAAGATCTGTGCATCAGGAGTACTACAGAACTAAAGTGTGACACTGCTATTCAATTCAAGTCTTAGAAGCCAGCATTAGTCAAAGTCTTAGGTTTCACAAGAAGATGCCGTTCTTTCCAGTCCTAAGAGCTCATCTACTGGCACTTAAACATCAGGGAAAATTTTTAAATATCAAGAGTGTCCTTTTTTAGATCTTGCCAAAAGGCAGGAATGTTGTGGCTTCATTTTCAAGCAGTAAATACTCACACTTGTCTCTTTAAATGCCCTCAGTAGAGTGCTGTAGCTGTGCTTATAAAGGGCTCAGGTAGAAATGTTGTGTGTTTCTTCTTTAATTGGCCAAGACGAAACTGTGTACCTGTCTCTTTAAAGAGCTGTTTATTGCCTTGGGAGCTGACAAGGCTGCATTGGTCACCTCCACTTCCACCCCTTTGTCCCTCTCCTCATTTTTCTCTTTCTCTCCACATATTCCCTCTCTGTCTATTTTCAACCAGTCTCCTTGATTCTTGCTCATTTCCTGTCTCTCTCACTGTCCCTCTGCTCTCAGCGTGGTTTCGTCTTTTTTGCCTAGAGATGCACCTAAAGACAGCACTCGCTAACACTCAATGAGTCACAATTACCACGACAATAATGCAGCCCACGGACCCCCAGAGAGCAGGAGCCCACCTCTCCATATCAGACTTCTCTCCTTATTGACTCATATTGATGAACAACATCACACACTCCAGCAAAAACTCATACTTATGCATGTACAGGCCAGAAGTCACCTTTCTCATTTTATTCCTCATCTGCCTTCATGCCAGTTAATCAGCTCCTTTGGTTTTGCATATTCAAATCTGTAATGTATCACTGAGTAATGAAATTGCATTTGTTAAACATGCTTTCAGCCAACTCTTGGAATTGCTTGCTGGAGCATTACTGTGACTGTGCTTTTGTATGTGGCTTATTGAACACAGTATTGTACTGCTATGTGTTAGGCACAGGCAGGGTTTGAATGAAAGTGAAGGGTTTATTAAATGAAGCAGACAAAACTAAAAGGGCAAACTAAATTCAAAGTCGATAGACAGGCAAATTATCAGACAGGCTTATCTAGGCTAGGCTGAACTGAATAAACGAATCAGACAGGGTCAATACCAGAACAGTGTGTACACAAACAAAAAGCTCAGTAATGTTACTAGTGGTATGCTAGCAGAGAATCTTCGGCAAGATTCAATGAAAGATTGGGTTATTTATATAGAGATTTAATTGGGAACAGGTGACTCTTCTGGGAAGCCTGGGGAACTGTAACTGGGTTTGTAGTTCGTTATTAGGCTGAGGATTCTGGGAAATTGTTTGTGTGTTTGAGCATGGTGTAACCATGACAATGTGGTGCTCTCTAAAATGCAATCTATGGACTAGGGGTGCAACACAATGCAACTATCTATATCTGCTTAGTGCTTTAAAGATTCATATCTGTATCTGTATTCAGATTTAAACCTGAAGAGGGCGTGGCCTAAGCCCAGAGTTTTTTTTTTTAAGTAAATGTGGAAACAGTGGAAAACCCCCAGAGGAAGAAAAGCCAGCACTGTCAGAATCTTCTGTGAATGCTGACACTACATTCAAGTTCATAATTGGCCTCAAGTAGCGATTGTTTTTTTTTTGTATATTCCAAGCACACAGTTTTTACTTTTGTGTGTACCTGTCTAATGAATTTAGTTGGCTCCATTTCTCAAAATCTACACAAATTAGTAGTCTAATTTAAACCACCACGACTCTGACCAGGCAGTTACTAAGGAACATACTTGTCTTTTTGTCTGTCCCCCAAGCTTCATGAAAGCAAAAACCTTTTGCCCAAGAAACATTGTGGGATCTCAGTCCACATGCAGACCTCTAGTTTCAACCAGATACCCTTTAAAATCAGAATGATCAATTGTGTGTAATGTTCAATCCAAATAATGTAAAGTTACATCCCTACTACAGACATATTACCTGCCCTGTGGCATGAAAAAAAAGCCTCACCTTTTGGCAAATCTGCTTCACTCAGCTTGAACTCATACAGATTCCATTCATTCCTATTTATTTATTTGTCTGTTTGTTTGTTTTTTTGTTTGTTTCACTCAACTCCACATCCATATTTTTTCCCTTTTCATTTCTTCCTTTTTTAACATTCACTCTTCTGCTCATCTCTCTTCTGTCTATCCTTCTTTCCATCGCTGAATCAGTCTATCCATTCATCCAGCCATCTATTAGGGATGTGGAAAGATCATTTCAGCTACAAGTTGCAATTCTTAACTATGGTAATGTTTAGATAGTCATACTAATACAAATCATATTTTTATAGTTAGAAAATAACAACTCAGCTTTGACAGTTAATGCAGCTTCAAGTAAGCAATACATGCAAAATGTACTTGTTTTGCAAGTAAACATTCACAAAATATAACACAAAATCTAATATCACAGTACTCAAGAGTCTTTAAAAACCATGATACATGTCAAATCAGTAACTAATATTATGGTTACTGAGTTCTCCACCAGTTTCCATCCACTTATCCATCCATATATCTTTACTGCTTTGAGAACAGGAGTCGTAAGATAATTTAACTCTATTTTAAGTTTTATGAAAGAAAACTTCAATATCTTTTTCACACCGTTTAGAATTCATAATCATTACAACCTCAGATGTGTTTAGCTACTTTTTTTTTTTTACCCCAAGGCTAAACAGAGCATGCAGAAAAGTGTAAGCATACAGTAAAGTTTTTGTTCTTCATTTGAAATTGTAATGTATGCATACCTTGTGCTGTGCATTATAGCTAATCAACAATATAATGTCAGAATTATTGTGATCCCTATTAAAGCCTAAATGGTAGTAAAATGGAGCAACCACCTCAGGCACTTCTCCCTTCCACTCTGCTGTTCAGTTGGCTTCCTCCATCGAACGCTGCCATCTCACAGATGGAGTTAAGGATTACAAGTGCTGCAAAGTCTAGACAGCTGCAATACTCTCAGTCCCACATGGTGTTCCTCAGCCCCGGGCTACATTCTGCCCTAATCTCCACAGAGTGCGCTGCTCAGCCAGCCGAGCTGGAGATCACATTATCTCACCCACAGGGATCATCCCACAATGCACATTTTCCTTTCTGAGACATGATGGTGATGATGATGACCACAAGCTAAACATGACCTTTAGAGCTAACAGCTGAATCGATTGATGAGATGATTTACTATGACATGGAATAAAAAGAGCAATAGAGTTTTGAGCTCAACAAAGACATTAAGCTTATTACTATCATTAAGGAGATGTCACTGAAAGTGGGCATATAGATTTAACTTGCCCTGGCAGCTTTGATACGTTTGGCTCTAGGCAACAGGCAAATGTCAAAAGGTAGATTTTTGTGATTAAGTCTTGCTTATGCTATATGCAAGGAAAGGATATTTTAAGGCAAAGTCTGCCACTTGGGAACACTAAAATGAAGATTTAAGAGGGATAAACACCAGCACCACCATTAATTGAAATGGGAATACTTTCTTTCAGGAAGTATTTTTTTAAATGAAAACCAGATTTGTTGGTACTAACAACTCCAGGGTCCCAGGTTCAATTCTGCACTCATTTTACTATCTGTGTGGTTCTGCATGTTCTTCCCATGTCCTCATGGTTTTCCTCAGGGTTTTCTGGTTTCCCAAAAACATGGCAGTAGGTGGATTGGTGACTCTAAGGGGGCTTTCACACTGTCAGTTTGGTCTGAAACAGAGCACGTTTTGCATGAAAAATTGATATGATAATGAAAATTGACATAAATGCAGACACTAAGTGTCATTCTCTCTGCAGCGCATAATAGCACCAAAATAATTATATATACACTGCCCTCCAAAAGTTTGGAAACGCCTGAACAAAATAGGGTTTTTGGGCAATATCAGCATAAATCCTCTTTAGTTAGTGACCATTTTGCATTGATAATAAGGGACAACACAAACTATGAAAACATATTTTATTAAATAAAATGTTCATGAACATAAACATGAACATAACATAGAAAAATACTCAAATTTTGG
>CM040987.1:7876111-7946806 GCA_022985145.1 Pangasius djambal
CAGGAGGCTTGGAGTAATATATCAAGTCAATGTTTGAATAAACTGACTGCTCGGATGCCTAGTGTTGTCCCTTATTATCAATGCAAAATGGTCACTAACTAAAGAGGATTTATGCTGATATTGCCCAAAAACCCTATTTTGTTCAGGCGTTTCCAAACTTTTGGAGGGCAGTGTATATATATATATATATATATATATGGTGAGTCGCGTTGTGTTCTCCATGCGCGATTGTGATGACGTAAGATGAATGCAAATGCACCGGGGTTCGAGTGAGTGAACTCTCATTGCGGGGGGCGCCAGGAACAATCACACTCAGATTCGGACTGCAGAAAACGTGCCAAGTGTGAAAACCACCTAAATTGCCCCTATGTGTGAAGAAGTGTGTGTGCATGGTGCTCTGCAATGAATTGGTGTCTCATCCAGTGTGTATTCCTGCCTCACTCCCAGTGTTCCCACGATAAAGCAGTTACTGAAAACGATTCATGAGTCGTATTAATATTGTGAGTTTAAAGTTTAGAGCTTTTCAGTGGAGCATATGACTTGGTCTAATTCATAGCAACTAGTCTCAAAAGGTCTAGAATGGAAGGTTTGGACTGGGTTGGTTGACATACTCAGAGTTTTGTTTTTCCTGATGGTCTTTAAAAATAGTGTAGTGTCATTAACATCATATTAATTATGTTTCTAATTTATTTATTACACGTTAAATTAAATCAGTAAATAGCACTTTGTTTTACACAAACAATGCATTGGTATTTGTCAGTGAAACTGGAATTTCTAGGCTATGCTCATGGAGTATAGCCTCCCTTTTTATTGTCCTGCTGTTATACACCTGATTCAACATCCAACAAATCACCCATTTAGCAGCCAGCATGAGTGTATTAAAGTAGGAAGAACACTAAAATGTGCAGGTCAGCTGTACTGCCGGTCCAGGTTTAGGAAGCACTGATCTAAGGCAATGTTTTAAGTGTAGCGGTCTGGGAAAACCCATCAGATGTTGCTGTGGCTGAATTCTGGCAAATATCCAAAAATAAAAATAAAAAATCAGGTTTTGACTAGAATTGGGGTTTTCTGCCTATAACATATTTCTAACACATCTAATTTATGAAAATATAAATGTATAAACTATATAGAAAACAATGTTTTATTGACTTTCTACCTGCTAGGCTTTCTGATCAAAATAAGGAGCCAGTTTAACAAATGCAGCTACTAAATGGCTGTTTGAGAATAAAGGTGGGTATAAAAATAACTAATTATTTGAAAACCAGTATTTGTCAGTGGAACCAGAATTTAATCTTTAAATCCCACTTTCTCCCTTAACACTGTTGGAGATAACCAGACTTTTATTTCTAATTGTGAAGAAGAAACATGTTTCAGTTATAAATTATAAAAACTTTGTTATAATATATGTAATATAATATATATGTGTGTGTGTGTGTGTGTGAGTGTTTATATATATATATATATATATATATATATATATATATATATATATATATACATGTTGTGTTTGCACAAAATGTCTAAAAAAGGTATAGATGAAAAGTAGTAGCTACATATTATTTAAACAATGAGCAGAATTTGCTTCCGGAATTTTGCTAGAGTTTTGCTATTCTCATCTCCAGCATGGCAACGTCAAAGAAATTTTTAACACCACAAATGTTTTTGGCTCACATTTTGTGGACAGCATTTCCTCTCATCACTCCTGCAGTTTGTTATGGATTTGAACACCAAGCAGAAGCTCACTAATGTGTTTCTCTCCATATGCTTCCGTGGTGGCAGATGTGTTGATTAATGGCATCAGTGATTCTATTGATTACAGCCCCTCAATGTTGTTTGTTAAAAATAGACAAATATCTTTTCTGATATAATTTAATAATTTATTGCATTATAGCAGACATAATGTACAATGTATCACATTGTTATAATTTAAATAATTTAAATATGTGTGTATGAGAGAGAGAGATAGAGAGAGACTACAGGACCTTTCAGTGGTATGTATAAAACATTTAAATGCACAATTTAAGAAGGCAACATAAGATTTTTATTATTATTTTTGATTTCTGAATTTGCATAAACAGACACCAGTCATAAAGATATGGGAGTTAAAAGTTTCCCAACTTTGTGAAGTTTAAATGCTGTGTGAGGTTTCTGATGTGTTGCAACTACCGGTATACAGCTTTGAGAACATCCATAACAATAATCAGTCAGGGAAAAATCAGGGAAATTCATTTAATTGTGTACATAAAACTTTAAGCATCTTTTGGAGGGCTTCGACTGAGAGGAATAAAAGGTAAGCAGCTTTGCTGACTAACTTGTAGTGGGTTATGTTTAATGTTAGGTGTCATGTTTTTTCCCTAGACCTTCAAGGTTATAATATAAATTGCAGGCTTGAGCCTCCATTTTGGGGTGTTTTGGGCAATTTCCTTTCACTGTCAGTGGTAGAAATGTATTTTGTTTTTGCCTCTAAGCTTGTTGTTTGTTTTCACTTGTACGTGAAGTAAGGTTTGTGGTAGGGTTTTTAGTTTAAATATACATGTATGCCTCCCTCCTCTGCATATGCTATGAAGAAGATGGCAATAAGACATATTTTATACTAGACCATCAGGATATTTTTGCCCTAATTTCAGTTATTCAGTCAGGATTACTTGAGCTGATAATGTGCTCATTAAATCATGTTTCCATAGAAATTTGTTTGTTTGTAAACACAATTTTCAATCTAAATCTGTTTCTTGCTTTAATCAAATTATTGCACAATCATAATTCAATAATTGTTCTCAGGCAAATGCTTTGTAACTCTGCATTGTCTTAGTAATACTTAGTTAAATTGTAATAGCCACAATTGTTAATATAGTTTTAGGAGAAGATTAGAAACATTAGAACAGTATCTAACAGTCCCTTGAATTTGTGTTTACAGTCCTAAAGGCACAGAGATATATGTATTTACTTATATGTTCTGTATTGATCCCCATTTTCTCCCAAGTTTGGTTTTGCCAATCTCCCCTCTCACATGACAGCTACCAACCAGGGAGGGTGGGGCAAACACATATCACAGGGCAGCGTAAAACACTCAGGGGAAAGCGCTATCTACCCTCTTCTGAATACATGAGCTCACAGATTCCCATGATTGGCTAGTGTCACTGTGATTGACAGTGGAGAGAGGAATGCCTTCCCTCCCGTCTGAAACATGGCCAGTTCTGCTCTTTTGGCTTCTGGCCATGGATGACCGTCGCATTGTCGGGATTCAAAGTCGTGAAAACTTTAGTGGCATTAAGTCAACAAAAAGACAATTAAATTATTAATCAAATTTGTATGACAACTGTATGACAATTAATTGTCAGCCAGAAGTTAACAGTTCTGATAGCCCTACTCCATACTATAAATGTAGTCCTTGTTTGACATTTATTAAAGAAGAATCTGCTTAAAATCCATATTTCAAACCTGCAAGCCTTCTTGATCACTAAATTACTTTTATGCATCTAGCAGGCACTCTAAAGCAAATTACGAGTGAGGAAAAACTGTATTCAGTATCCAAGTTAGGGAATTTCTTCAGTTTCAGATTGCAAACTATAGCGAATATCCAATATTTCACACTGGCTACTGTACATAATTATGCCTCTCTACCACAATATACTAACTGCAGTTTGTCTCCACTGCAAACGACATCAGTGGGCTCTCTAAGCTCTTTAGGTTTCATAATAGGCTGTTTATGTCTAATGCCGCTCTTGCTCCCCTGCTGAGACTGACTCCTAGTGTACTAGAAGTGTCAAATCACATCATGTGTCATCTCTATCTTCTACCCACTGCTGGTAAAGTTGATGTTTTTAACAAAATATGTATGTGGGTGTCATGTCAGTTCTTTAAGTGTTAGCTTGAGAAAGAAAAGATGTCTGATGGAGAGTGCAGAAGGGATGCAACAACCTGAGGAGGGAGAGAGAGAGAGAGAGAGATGGGGATGGATGGAGTGAGAGTGGCAGGGCAGGTGCAGAGGGGAATACCGCAGTTTGTTCTCATCAACCCACCACCCTACGTTTGACTCCATGCCAACCTCGCCTCTTTGAAAAGAGTTAGAAAATAAATGAGAGACATGAAGGAGAGGCCTGAATAGATTAAAATCAATACGTCTACCCTGCCTCTTATTTTTATTCATTATTAATCCAGGGCCAGCAGAGGTCTCACATGGGGGATATCAGAAAGATCAGATATGCTGGCAGGCTTTTCTAGTGCAGGCAGTTTTGGCTGAGCGGGGGAAGGTGGAGCGTGCCACATATCCCCTAGACGGATTAAGCCTGGCTCACACTGTACAATGGAGGCAGTCTATTAGTGCATTCACAGAGTCAAACTGTAGAAAGAGCCCATGGGACAGGCCGTATGCCACTCAGAACTAGTCAAAGCTTTTTAGTGTACGAGTCATTGCCTGGCAGCTATAATTACAGACTGAACATATTTGCCAGCTTTCACAATGCAACAGCACTAATTTGATGATGTACCCAGAATTCCAATATTTTCCTCCAAAAACATACTACTATCTGGCCCAGATGAGGTTGGGTTTCTTTTTGAGTCTAGTTCCTCTCAATGTTTCTTCCTTATTCCATTGCAGGGAGATTTTCCTCACTATTGTCACCTCATTAGAGCAGTAGATCTAGGCCTGGATTTCTTTAATGCTGTGTTGTGGCTATTTTTCCTGTGAAAACTTGAATGGAAGTGATTTCGTAGTTTTATTTGGACACAGCTGAATTCTGAAATTCATCCAGGTTCAAAAAAAGATAGAAATAGTTCAAATGTGTTTTTGGGTTAATATGTGAATTATGTATGAATATTTTTTTTACATTTTCATTCAAGAATGGAACCAGTATTTGCCTGTTAGCTTGATGGGTAGTGTTCTGGTCATACTGTCTTCAGTTACAGTCTGAAAAGGATGAGCTGTCATTTAAGAAGTAAGTTTAATAACAATTCATGAGCATCATGAGGCATATTGTGTTTATCTAGTATCATAAAGGTGGACGGATGATAAGCCTGCAGGTACAGGTTTATCAGACTGACAAATAAAAGGGTGAGAATGAGAGACAGACAAATGGTCATCAGCAAACAAACATAAACCAAGACACATCTGAAGGGGTAAACGTGAAGCATTCTATGGTAAAAACAACACAGCCATACAGGCAGAAAAGATCACAGGCTCAGTGAGACTTGTTAAAGACACAACAAGACTCTGGAGTTATATATGAGGTTTGACTAGTGATCATGTGACAGGCTGGAGATCATGGGAATTCTAGTCTTAAAGATTACGTTTTCTCTAAACTTTATCATTACTGTAGATTATTAGTTTAGTCGAAACTGACTCATAAAGAAAAGAAATAATTTTCGTTAATCTCATGCTGATGTGGTGAAATTCAGTTTGATGTAAAACAGTTTACATACAAAACAATTTAATCACCTGGTGTTTAACTGTTAACAGTAATGTAAATTAGACTTCCTGTCAATGTGCCTATTTAGAAAAGGGTCTCAAAATCACAATGTACATTTATTTAATTAATATAAATTAATATAAATTATTAAAACTATTCAAATATTATGTACATTAGTTAAAAAATTTGTGGTATTTTATAACAGCATTTTCTTTTTTGTAATTTATTATTAAATTGCAGTTGCATTCACACTGGAATTAATTATACTTTTTTTTATACTTTTGTTCAGTCAATTAAGCTTATAACTATAACTTAATTATAATCATTGTCTAGAATTAGTATACATTATACTGTAATTAATTATAATCTATAACCATAACTTACCATATACCATTATAAACATAACTATAACAGCTTTGATAGTGGATGATTTACATAAAAATAGAACGTGAATAGAAATTTTAAACATATTGAAGATTTAAATGGTTAAACATCCTTAAGCATGAGTTATAATAAGTTAGACTTATAATAATGTTAGTTAATTATGATGACAGTTAACCTGGTGGTTAACCCATTTGTAATTAAACCTATAAATCTTACGTCACTGTGCTAAGGAGTCCAAGCATAAAAAAACAGCTCTCTAATACCCAAAGCCACAGCAAACTGCAGCAGGGTAAAACAAGGGCACTGAAATCAATACTATACTCTTTCAGACACGACACCCCACTCGGCCCAACTGTCAACACATGAACAAGAGAGGGACTGCTTTAGCTTTCACATGGCTGGATAAAACCCAAGCCACAAAACCACAGCTTAGGTTCTTCCTTTAGGAGATTGATTTACTGAGCAAAGGAACTGCACAGAGTAATTCAATTTCAAATTCATAACTCTAATTAACCAATGTGCCACCACTCCAAGAGCTACTTTATGAAACTGAAGATTAGTGGATTTGAAATCCATCTAATATTAAGGAATTATTCAAGCAATAAGGGCTTTAGGTATTACGCACATGCCATGGCCAGCTATTAATCCGACAGTTTTGCTGTACAGATATTCCTTTTTTCCTTTTTTTTGTTTTAGTTGAAAATCCGAGCTGAAACAGAGACTACAAAGGAGTCAGAGGTGGATGAACAGAATGAGTAACCGGCAGAAAAAGAGTGTGTAAGCCGGAATTACAGTGAGTGCTGCACACTAATCCTGGATAAGCAAAATGGGCTGGAGTCTGCCTTATCAAGATCAGAGATAGATGCAAAAAGGTGGAATGAGGCAGGGAAGGCATGAGTAAGTCTGATTAAGCTGGAATAAGCCTGAATAAGGAAGGTGTGGAGTGCAAGAGTGGGCACGGGGGTTAAGGCACTGTGCCATGCATTATGGAGGAGACAGATGCATAAATGCAGAGGATATGACTGCTCTGCCAGGGAGAGGACCTCAGACACTCAGCCATCCAGAACACACAGCGATACACAGACTGAATATGCAAAGTCATATAGTCTGATGGCTAGGTCAGACATGGAAGGAAGAACATGTATGCACAAGCACAGGCAGTCGGGCAGAGCATCAGTCAAGGCCTGAGATTTACAAAAAAAAAAAAAGACAACCAACTGTGCTCTCTGCCATCTCTCTCTTTCTTTAGTCTTTACTGAAATATGAGTACACATAGAGCAGAGTTATTATAGTCAGGTGTTAAATTGGGATTTAGGACGTGTGGGAGCGCTCTAGTTCCTTTATAGGTAACAACAGTGCAGAGATTTGCCATCCAGTTTGTGTTATTATAAGGAGTTCTCAACAGTGATATCATGAAAATGTGACTAAAACATCTTTGATAAATCTGTTTCTGTCCTAACAGATTATTAGAACTGACTAAAACTGACCAGAGTTTCCATTTTGGTTCCTTGTTTATCAGTTTTGTCATTAAAATGATATATCTTGTGATTCTTTTCTGTCAATGATAAATAAAATAATAAAGCCTTTCATGATCAAATGCATATACACTATATGACTGAAGGAATATATTTTGCAATTTTGAAGTAAAATCAGTATGAAAATGTATTACATCATCATTATTTTCACTATAACATGCAATAATTTACATTCAATCAAATTATAGTACTGCAGCTCAGATCATCTTCCCATTTTTGCAGAGAAAAATATATTCTAAGCAATTAGCCAAATAAGAGCATTTATGTGTAGAAGATTTATGGCAACTGTTTTAAATGTGTGTTGAGTGTATTCATTCAGTCCTCTATAAAGACCAGAAAAAAAAAAGAAATCATGACATAACTTTGGATCTTGAAATTGTCTAAAGTGAAAAATGAATATAAAATATCGTTCAGGAAATAAAAACTAATGCAAACTATCAAACCCATGCTAAAACTAAACTGCATTTTTGGAAATTGAATACAAAAAAATGTAATTAAGTGAAAATCAAAACTACTTAAAAAAATGAACTGTATTCTGCAAAGGAAGTAAAACACACACACACTCACACACACACACACACACATATTTAAAGCCCTTATACATTTTTATATTTCACAATCAACAGAAAGGACACATTTTTCATTCTATTTAATCTATTGTAGCACATGATCAGGTCAGTGTAGTCTGTCTAATAACACTGAGGATACGACAGACAATACTTTAAAATCCAACCCAAACAGTGCACAGGAACAGACAAAACATGAACAATACATCAAACAGATGCCGCTCACTACTGATGCACTAAGACTACAGTGACATGAAAAGGTACACAGATACACACACACACACAAACAGACTTAAAAAGCACCCACACACTCCATCATGTGATCTGAAGGACAGGAGCTCTTCAGCTGTGCTCTTGAAGGTGGATGGTGTGTGCATGAGTGTTTGTGTTCAAACAGATCATTATCATGTAATAATTATCCATTACACCCACTCACCCTCTCCCTGTTTGCCACTTCGCTAAGCCATGTATATACCAAGAGGACGATAATGTCTTTCTCACTCTCACCTCTCAATATCTCTCTGAAACACAGACTCTCTGAAACACAGTTCCACCTGCTTCTAAACTTTTCATTTTCTCAGTCTTCTTCATTCTCCCTCGTCCTTTAACGGATCTCGTGTAAGGATTCCTGGACACAGAAAGGTGCAGTTTGTAATGTTTAATTGTGTCTAGACCAGTAATGATCATAAAAATTTTTTACCATTGTACTGTAGAGAAATATTGCTATGCAGCAGACTGGACACAAAGCTGCTTGGCTCTGCGTATTATCTGTAAAAAAAAAAAAATGCAACTCATGTGGCATATCATTTCAACAGAGAGGGAGGAGTCTGGAAGACTCCTTTCTTTGAAACTGCAATTCATTTAAAAGGTAGCAGAGGGCTCTTAAAATGATAGTCTGTTCCTTTAAAATAACATTTTATAATATTCAAAAAACTTGAACAACAAAACAACTTTAAGGACGCATAGGGTACGCATATAATACTAGAAATGAAAGAGGAAAAAGACAAAAACTTGGCCAAAAAAATCAAAATTGCTGCAAAATCATTTTAAAAAGTTGAATCCGAGTGGGTGAGTCTGGAAAAGACTTACAAAAACTAAAAAACAAGCTTCATTATAATTCTTAGCTTCATAAAGCATTTTTAATTGGAATCTTTTCTGAAAGGGATCCTCTGTAGAGTTCCACACAGAACCTGTAAAGGTCCCCCCAGAGAGACAAATTAAAGAAATCATTAGGGAGCTAGATGGAGACCTTTTTTCCATGCTTTACTATATGATACACCTTCATATACCAGACATTTTTTGCCACTTTTTTCATCGAAGATTTATTAGTCTACTTCTCAGACCATATAAATTTGCATATTATTTTTTATCTGATGGTGTGGCATTGACTACCTGGCGGATGCAAGTGCAGATTGTAGTTTAATGTAGACTGAGTGTGAGGACTTAAATACTAGTGCTTCTTAGACTCGAAATGTCAAACAGGTGCAAGCAGTTATGTGACATGATAGTGAGGTGCAGTGGTGGATGGGAAACGTAGTTCAGTGCTGATTCCAGCATAACCCTGACAGCCTCATATTTATTTGATGAAAGGATATTAAATTAGACATTTTTACAGACATACTACATCATCAAACACAGCAGCACCTGGTAGTTTCTAAAACAGGCTTTTAAAAACTGTATATCAACTAAAAATGCACATATATTTTCTAAAAATGCAGTTTCTATACTAATCACAAACATCATCAAAAATAATCAGATAATGAGTTAGACATATTAAATAAAAAGAAATACAAGAAATACAGGACCTAATATCATTGTCTTCATTATTCTCTATTTTCTATTTGTCTTTTTCTCCTGCCAGCTTTGAATTATGTACTGTCCACTATGTTTATGTCCACTATGTCCACTATATTTTATTAAAATATTAAAAGTCTTAATTACACATTTGATTAAATTTGATTAGATTAGATTAATTACACAAGATTACTTCCCCTCTCAAATACTGCATGAACTCTCTCTCTCTGTCTCTGACTCCCTCTGTTTCTCTCTCTCTGTGGTATGGTCCTGCCCTGTACAAGCTATGAGCAGTAAAGGGACTGTTGGCCTTCACATGCAATATCATGCAATATAGTGAGATATGGACAGTGGAGATTGTATAAAAAAGTTAAAATGGAGTAAGCTTATGAACTATATTGCTGCTGAGGCAGTATTTGTGGCATTTGTGGTATATTTAAGCTAATTTATGTCTCTTTGTCTTATTTTGTCTTCTTCCATATCAACCAAACCATGGATTTTTTTTATACCTCTTATTTTCTCCCCTCTTGCACTTTCTCATCATTTTCTCTTTCCACTTTAATCATCCCTATCAAACAATTCCATGAAATCCCCACCAATCCCCCCCCTCTATTTCTGTAGTTGGTTTTGGCACAGGAAGATCGCCACTCCTACTCTTCGCTGAGTCCTAAGTCCTCCTCTCTTGCAGAACCCTCTAAGACTCTGAGTGTTCTGGGCGGTCAGGGCTCTGTCTCCCCCCTCAGCCGCTGGGTGCTGCACAGCCGCAGTCGAGCAGCCAATGCTTCAGCACTAGAGCTACCCTACCGCTCACCTGTGCCCTTCTCCAAGCAAGAATTTTGGGAGATGCTGGGTAGTGACCTCCTCAAGCCTGACACCAGCTCTGACGATGATGCCTCAGCAAGCTCTCGTGTCAAGCGTCGTCCCATCGTCAAGACAGGCAAGTTTAAGAAGATGTTTGGCTGGGGCGATTTCTACTCCAACATCAAGACAGTGCGTCTCAACCTGCTCATCACTGGCAAGATTGTGGACCACGGTAATGGGACATTCAGCGTCTACTTCCGGCACAATTCCACAGGGCAGGGCAACATCTCTGTCAGCCTGGTACCACCTGTAAAGGCAGTGGAATTCGACCTGGAGCGCCAGAGCGTGGTGTACCCTAAGGACTCCAAGATCTTTAACTGCCGTGTGGACTACGAGAAGGTGGACCGCAGCAAGCGCACCTCACTGTGCAACTATGACCCATCCAAGACCTGTTTCCAGGAACAGACCCAGAGCCACGTCTCCTGGATCTGCTCCAAGCCCTTCAAGGTCATCTGCATCTATATCTCCTTCTACAGCACAGACTACCGGCTAGTGCAGAAGGTCTGTCCGGACTACAACTACCACAATGAGATGCCCTACCTTCCCTCTGGATAGAAGGGAATGGGCAAAGGGGGCAGAAAGACAGGGATGGGATTTGAGAAGAAGTACAACCAAGGAGGGAGGGATGAGGAGAAAAGAGCATGAATGAATGATGAGGTTGGAAGTATTGATGTGGGAGGTGTGGGTACATTTTAAGTTGTAGAAAAGCCCTTTTCAGGGTGTACATGGGACCTTTTAGGGAATTGTACCTGTTTGGAAAAGACCCCTTTGCAAACAGAGCATTTTTCCATGGATTGTGTTTGATCATCTGTAATATTTCTAAGGTGAATGTAAGGCATTTTGCTCCTGTGATAAATTTCTTTAAAGAAACTCTCTAAAAAAAACCTGACAAATGTGACTGCAAAGCTCAACATATGCAAATCAAGCTCTCTAGTGCAGGTATGCGGGTGAGAGAGCACACTAACATGAGGCTTTGGTGACAGGCAACCCCCACCGGTGCGCTTTTTACGCATCATCGGGCCTACATCAGGGCAAGGTGACATACATATCCAAGAAATCATAAAACAAAGAACAATTACTATGTTGATTTCAATACGCCTACTATGCAGATGCTAGGGGTGGTGTTCAGGTTCCTAAGGACAAAAGGAGTCTATACTTTCAGTGTATAATTCAGGTTGAACTCTCCAGAACAGCACATGACCTCTGGGTATCCTCAACTGCAAGTGTTCTCAAAATAAAAGAGGAAAGAGAAAGAAAGAAATGATTAAGACAGTAGAGCATGCAAAAACATGGCAAAGATAAGTGAAAGAGAGAAAATGCAAAAGTGAGAGAGGGTTTAGGACGCTTTTTAATTAAAAGTGAAGCAGAGAGAGATGTTGAGTATGAATTGCAGCATCCGCTCTATTGTTCTAGCCATATGAGACGGGGAAAAAAGATTACATTTTGTTGCTGACAGGACTCCTGATTTCTCAGCATGATAAGTTACCCACTGAATGCAAGATTGCTCCATCCTTTTCTGCTAGAGTCAGCCTGTAATCTGTGATTAAAAAGCAGAATATTATGGCGATAATTATGCATAATTTAAGACTTATTTAAAGACATTGTTAAATGGATTGGATACATTCAGATATTCATTTGGCCTGGGAAATCTTTTGACAGGCCAAATTACTGCATTACACAAATCAGCAGTCAACTTGACCTTCAATAGCTTTGTGATTTAACGACCATTTCTGTTAAGGTCATGTTGTAATAAACAGATTAACTTTGATAGTGGTTGAGGAGGTCAGAAAGCGAAAGAGTATAAAAATAAAGAAAGGAGGGGGAAAAGAAGAATGGGAGACAGTAAAAGAACAGTGATATAAAATGTGTCTGTGATGGTCAGGGAGTTGACAAACAGAGAAGAAAGTGGTCAGGGGGTTGTTAGAACACTAAGTAAAGAGGACAGATGTAGAAAAGGAAAAAAAAGAATATAATAAGCATGGCTTGAATGATGATGCTAAATGCAGTAACAATAGCACAGTGTGGGACATCAAAGCATCATGCGGAAGAAAAAAATGGAAGAAAAAAATTAAGAGAAAGAGAGAAGGAGAAGGGAAATGGCAGACTTTTTATGAGTTTATAACTAAAAGCATGTCTTGCCTGAAGAGAACGCCAGCATAGTGTATCCCCCTCAGGCCTGCACATTAGTACTGATATAAAGGCAGGAGCATTCTGAATGCTAGGACTATTTATGCTCAGTTATGAAGCCCTGTACCCATTCCATTTATCTCAGTCTACTCCCTTTCCATCCTACATAGGTTCATTAGGAACTGCTCATGGAGCCATTTTTAAATGTTCTATATGAGTGCTTAAAAAAAAAACTAACTCAATCAAATATAATACCAGTCTTACTACACTGTTCAGATGCAAATGATCAATAACTTTAATGGTCTTTCACTGTTTATACTCAAGTAGTGGCTATTTCCTCATCCGGTTAGCTCCATTATGTCCCTCATCAGGTAATTCCTATATCAGAAGCACAGATACATGTGCAGAGATATACACACTAGGCCTGGTGTGGTGGTTCTGTCGACTCTGAAGCCTGCATCTTAACTACATGCTAAACCCTTCCAGTTTAACTACCTGCTAGGGTCCTCCAGTTTAAATAGACTCTAATCTCCTCCAGTTTAACTACACTCTAATCTTCTCCAGTTTACATACATGATAATCTCCTCCAGTTTAACTACACTCTAATCTCCTCCAGTTTAATTACACTCCAATCTCCTCTAATTTAACTACACTCTAATCTCCTCTAGTTTAACTACACAATCTGAGTAACTACACAAAATGGGACATGCTCATTCACTCTTGCTTACTCTTACACCCCACACACATTCACACAGCCTTTCACAAAAACATTCTTTTGGTTTTACATATACACATACATTTGGAAACCAAAAGCATACTCTTGGCAAAATAATCTTCGGGATTTGAACTCTCTCTCTCTCTCTCTTCTTCTCTCTATCTTACCATTAAATACTGCTTCTTCACCTTTCCTCCCTAGCAGCTGGACCCACATCTGTTACATGGTACACACATACATTGCCTAAATGTTAAAAAAAAAAAAAAAAAACTTCATGGTTTAGGAAATTATTCAGATGCAGATGCAAAAGAAAGGGATTTGTAATGGTCAGAGCGATCTATGTGGGACTTTATCTTCAGCAAGTAAGCTAATCCAGCTTAATTATTTTACCTAATGTAGCATCTGTTCTTTACTCAGTCTGTTCTCTGAAAAACAGATTTTGTCATCGAGCGAGCTGTCATTTGTGGACAGCAATTCAGCAATAGGCCTCAACCGGAGAGTGAAAGGAAAGGATGAACTTGTGCTGTCACGCGCTGGTGGGTGTTGCCAACAAAAGGAGAAAAGTTCAAGTGGTGGAATGTGCCAGTTGTCATAGCAACCGGCCCCTGTAAAGTGCGGACGGAGCCTCGGACACTTGGCTCTGAACTGAGTTAGCGCTCAATACAAACTGGAACTGAGCTCTCATATGGCAGATGGTACTGTCGGTACTATATAAAATACATCATTATATAAATATATAAATATATATCCTCACAAACCCAGCAGTGGGACTGGATCTATTGTATGGGACACTCAAGTAGACTCTCTAGCTCATTTAAGGTTTGTTTATTTCTCTATTTTTTACATTGTTTCTTTTCCATGTGCATCATGTTGATGTAGTGTATGGATGATAATGGTGGCATTTATTGTGGTTTTCTGACCTCTGGAAAAAAAAAAATCAATAAACTAGACAGGTGTGCTGAATTTCCCTTCTGAGTTCCAAGGGCTAAAGCAATTTATTGGGTGTCCAGGCTTATGCGCAAAGGGCCAGTGTGGCTGCAGGTTTTCATTCTAACCAAGCAGAAGAACATCAATCGTTTGAAGACAAATCGATTGAGTAAACAAGTAAAATCAGGTGAGCAGTTAAGGTTGGACACTACTGGGTTGAAGTGTCTTCACATCTCAGCACTGTTTTGACAATTATATGACAAAAAGCACATGTCAACAATGAGTGTGTCAGAAATGTAACAGATGCTGCCTACTCAGTACTGTTCTCAAACAGGAATCCATCTATCCAAGTCCAAATCTAATGTTTGCTGATTTTTTAGGGCAGCCTATATTGCCCTATGTATCCTAGCCAGCATGGTATCATACTTGCAAACATGTATCAACTCACATGACTCAATTCATATGAAAAGATAGGAAGGTTAGGGTTAGGTCCTTGAGCAGGATTAGCATTTGTATTTAGCATTTAGCATTTTCTCTGAAACTAAACATAGTCATGATTCATTTTAATTGAACCAATTATTTTTATGAAATCAGGTTGATCCCAGGAGCCAATACAATACTACACCAGCATTGTAGGGAACACTGTACAGTTTATGCTGTATGTTATGGTAAATTATTTTTTAGTTGATTCCACAGATTAGGATGTTGGTGCAGAGGGTAGCATTGCTGCCTCACAGCACGAGGCTCCGGTGCAATCCTGAGCTCGGGTTAATGTCTGTGTGGAGTTTTGTATGTTCTCCCTGTGACTTTGTTAGTTTCATCTGGGTTCTCTGGTTTCCTCCCACTTCCCAAAAGCATGCAGGTAGGTGAACTGGCTATGCTAAATTGCCCCTAGGTGTGAATGAGTGTATAAATAGGAATGTAAATGTGTGTTTGCATGATACCCTGCAATGGTCTGGCATCCCAGTGGTCTGTACTCTTACCCAGTGTTCCTGGGACAGGCTCGCAAGGATAAAGCGGATACTGAAGAGGAATAAATGAACAGACTTTTTTTCTGATAGAAAAATTAGCTGCTGAGATCACAGATTATGTGCTCTATTTTTCCAGCCATTATGTAAATATTTCATCATTCATTTCCATCAAGCCTTGCAACTAGCAAACATAAATGTATGTTAACCCACTTACAGTTTGCTTACAAATCCGGCAAGCAATTATTTGTAACTGTTTTGACTTAATTGTAATTTTATTTCTGATAAGAAATCAGACAAAAATTTAATTTACTTATTTACTTAATTACTAATGGCTAATGTTACTACATCATCAGGTAGCTGTCAATAAAGTCATGATGTAATGTTGCCTCCTGCATTTGGTATGTTCATAGCTACGAAAGCACAGGCAGCAAAGCGTCAAGGTATCAAATCTTTTATCTGCCTTCAGTTTTAGAAAGACCTGATGTGGAAGTCTTCATTATTACTGCATTTGCATACTCCAATTGAATGCCTACGGCAACACAGAGATCGGACAAAAGGTGCAGGTAATAATCCATAGGGAGAAGCATGCGAGTGAGAGAATGAGAGAAATTGTGTTAGGGAGAGATTAATGGCACAATATTTTACACAATCTCTGTACCAACTCAGGCAAATTTCATTTGCTCCTTCTTTTATTCTATCATGATATTTTTACCTTCTTTCCATTATATTATTTCCCCACTTCCTGCATTTTCTTAATTTATATGTCTGTTTCTGTTTTTCTGACTTTCACACAATTTTTGTGTTTATGATCATCATTTTGAGGTGTAATTGACTTTAAATCTGCCTTGCACCTTAATTAAATCTCTGGCTACTGATAACAAGCAGATGAGTTCAAACTGTCAGCACACAACACAGCTTAAACAAGATCAATTATAGCCTGGTTATGGACACCTCCACCTCTCTTCTCCATCTCACTCACATCCTTACCCCTCTCTCTTTTTTTCCTCTCTCTCTTTTCTTTTAGCCATCACTTCCCTCCTCTCTTCCGTCCCTCATGGCAGACACCCCCTTTATTCCCCTGTAAGAGTGCAGCCTGCCTCAGGATAACCTTGGATGAGAATGATGAAAGGAGGGGAAAAAAGTCAACAGGAGGGAACGTAGATCTAATTTGGAAGGTCGGCTCCCACTCAACGCGACGTAATGTAATTTAAAAGAGCAGAGTGCCTCCGAAGCCAAATAACCTGCAAGAGATCATGAACGAAAACATAGCACAGAGAAAAAGAGGAAAAACATAAAGAACGGCAGGAAAACACAAACGAAAAAAGAGAAACTATTGATCAAGAAGAGTGAATCCTGAAAGCTTAACAAATGATTTGGCTTTAAAGGCTGAATAGATTTAAATCTACAACTCAGTCTTTTAATATGAAACTAATGAGCAGTTTAAAGCCAGATGATTCAATATTCTTAGGCTGTACTTTTAAGTCAGAACTTTTCCTTAGCATTTGTGTACATCCTACATGAAGCCTACCCCAATCATATCACCTTGCATTGAATATTAAATGGCTTGTTTGGGTGGTTATAAATTCTAACCCTCTAATGTGGTTCTACTTGGAACTTTAAAAAAACAAAATCCTATATAAGGCAGCGGTTTTGCAGTCAACCATACGTTAACAACTACTGTTCCCCTAATCCATGTATCATCATTTCAATCCATATCCATTTTGAAATTTAAAAAAAAAGTCTTCTGAATTTACCAAGGTATTGCTTTGGCAAGGAATTAATTTGATCATTTTGAATCTTGGCCTATATACTGAAATGTAGTACTATATATACTATACTATATACTGTATATATGTTGACAGTTCATCTGTTTTGACCCCAAAGAAAGCACAAGTGGATGACAACCTCCAAGAAATGGCAGATAAATTGAGTACATTTGTTGAGCCCACAATATAATTGTGTTTAATAGGCATATGCAGTGGGAGATTGTTGGCTTAACAAATTTACCTTATTTATTGATCTGGCCACTGCCATTTCTAGAAGATTGTCATCCCTTTGTCCCTTCCTTCTCAAGTTGTGTTTTTGGCAAAACCTGCAGATGCTCATTTCTCTACAATAATTTAAAGCAGCTTGGTGTATGTCATTCTATCAACTATGTCATTCATATATGGCTCCAACAATGCCCTCTCTACAACCTATTTAGCTACTTATTCAAGTCCTCACACTGTATCTTTGCGTGCTAGAGACCTTTGCATTTGTAGATGAAATCAGTTGGAAAAAATGTGCCTTTTTTAAATTTTCCATATTTCCCATTTTAATGTTAAGAACTCCAATGTTAAGAAAAAACTCCAAAAATTCATGTTTGGTTTGCAGAAATACAATGGAAGAATGAAAAAAAAAAGTGTATTTACATTTTTCACAGATTCCCCTTATACCTATTCAACAATAAATTTGGCTGCCATCTTAATTAAATCCTACCAGTGTTTTGTGCCAATCATGCGCCCTTCTTATTTACCTTATTTCATTTCTTAGCTCCACCATAATCTCAGCTCCATCATGACCTTCCCATGGCAAACGTCTAATTATAGTACCTTTTAAGTTACTCTATTATATTCAGAACCACAAAAGGGCCATGCTAAAACCACTGATACACTATGGGGATTTTGAAGAACAAAAAAACCTTTACACCACTTACAACAAGATCCAGCATTGCATAAAATCTTGCTTATTTTAGCCTTTGGTCCAACAGCAGGTTGTCAGCTTCCAGAGTGGCCAGAACAAAACAATGTATCATTTCTGCTAATAAATGGACATACAGGTTCAGAATCTCAGCAAGTCTTCCATTCTATTCTCCTGTTCTATTCACTAGAATTAATCATTCCAAAGTAAAGAAAGTAATGTGATTTCATGCAGTATTTTTATTCTGTTCTGCTGTTCAGCATGTTTGGCTGATTGTGCTGCACCTTTACCTGCTTTAACTTTAACTGTTCATTTCTAACCTGAAACACTAGGGTTAATCTTATTTTTTCATTTAAAACAGAGCAAATTTGATTTAACATAGTGATTTAATATAGTCTCAATTTATTTTTAAAAAAAATTCCCTCCTAGTTGTTCCATACAAAACCTGTTAAAAGCCCCTTTAAGCATTGTTCTTTGGAAAATACAGCACTGTAAAAATCTGCTGTGATGACAAAGGTTCTTGCAAAGATGGAGTCTACCGCACTGGAGTCAGGAAGCTCTGCTCTGCCAGTAAGCTAGTAGGTAAATTAGTCACCTATATAACACCACTCAATAACTCTGATATAACAAGTCCAAAAGATAATAAAGTCACTTGCCTATAAGTCTGCCGTCTGATGAACTGCTAATCACTTTATGACTTTCGATAAACAGGGTGGGTACAACTCACATCATGAAATTGGCAATATGGCACTGCTCTTGAGCTTGGCTAATTTCATTTTCAAATAAAGATATTGTAAAGTAGATTTAAAATTATCTTAATGCAGAAATATTCTCTACTTTAGACAAGGATTCTTGTGTTTTCTTACACTTTAAAAAACTGAGACCTGCATGTGACTTATATATATCATATATATAATCTCTCACAGTAGAACCTTCTAATGGCTGATGCTGGTCCTGAAGTATCTGCTGTACTGTCATGTTTTAGTGTTTTCCCTGATCTAACATACCTACTTCAACTCATAAAGGCCTGTTAATTTGCTGATTTAAAATTATTTACATGTACTTTAGTACAATTGGCTGAGACCTTTATCCAAAGCAGCTTACAGTTGAGACAGGATACAATTTTGAGAGTCTGTATTGTAATGTCAAGGGGATGGACAAAGAAAGAGAAGTACAGCCAATAGTGATTTTAATGTAATGGTCCCTTGCAACTACTATAAAGGAAATACTGCATTACTTTATACAGTAGGTTATATCAGCTTATAGGTATACCCGGGTGTGTTAAAACAGCAAATCCACTAAATTGTGTAGTGTTGAGGTTGATGAGGTCTACTGTGAGATATTGGTCATATACAGAAAGAAGCAAAACGACTCACAAGGGGTGACATCTCTAGCTGCCTGGAACCATACCAATGGCTCAGTGCACAAATTAACTAGCAAAGGCATTGAGAGATCTGGTTCTGGTTTGAAACACTTTATTCCAATATGTTATACTAATTTAACACACAATCAAAACTTTTCCTACCAAACGAGTTGGGCTTTGATTAATTCTGGTTTGATGTTGCTCTGATTCCAGACATCCCTGTCACGGTCATTGATATAGTTTTCTCTCAACACAGAAATAACAAGTAAATTTATTAAACGTCAAGCTCAGAACAGGAAATATATGAGTGTTAAGGAAAGCTAATCATCTAGTACAGACATGTCAAACTCAAGACCTGCGGATGTGGCCGGTGATACAATTATATCCGGCCCCCGAGATAATTTGATATGTCTATTATTAACGGCCTGCTGGTAAATCGCAGTCACACCACTCATACTACAAATCCCACAATGCACTGCAACATCTGCCACTCAGCGAAGAGCTGTGAGCGCCAGCCCCTCATCCATGCTGCCTTAATGACACACTCATCAGTGGTCAGCGCCTATACAGTGACATTTAAGCTAGCCCCCAAAAAATTGCTGTAATTAAAGAATTTAACACAAGACGGCACTATGTGACGAAACATCAGGACAAGTACAAAAACCTGGACACACAGCAGAAGCAACAGAAGGTAGAAGAGTTTAAAAGAGTCTGATGTCATGCCAGAATATGTTCACAAAAGCAAAATCACAAAGTGAAGCTGCTGTGAAAGCTAGTTTTATAGTGGCAGAAGAGATAGCCAAATCAGCCCGGCCATTTACCGAGGGGGAGTTTTTGAAGCGCTGCATAATTAAAGTGCACAACATCTTTACCATAGTCAGTTTTAAACTGTTGAATAAATGTTAATCCTGTTTGGCCTGCAACTTAGACCATGTTTTAAATTTTGGCCCCTTCTGTGATTGAGTTTGACACCCTTGATCTAGTACATCTAAATTAATGATCATTGACAAATTTATTGGACATCTAGAGGTTTTTATGGCAATGCTATCATCAAAAGTATGGAGTTTGTCCAACTGTGCTCAGCTGCTTGTTTTCTGACCTTAACATTTTAATGACTTTTCATTAAAACTTCCATCAGCTGTAGTGGCAACTGGGAGGACAAAATTTGGTACTGAAACAACACAAGCCATTTTAGAAGTACACTCCTGCATTGGTTCTACATTGCACACTATACTGTGCATGGTCTTGGGACTTCCTGACTGATGCTTTACTGAAAGCTTTTTGTAACCTAGCACTCCACCAACACGGCAACACCCTCAGAAAACTCCTGAATTTCAAGCTGTTTCAGATTAAATAAATCATGATGATATACATCAACCTAGAGTCTAAAGCTCTATTCAGTCCGGATTAGTTTTAAATTGGGAGGTGGCTAATTTAATTATTACTGGAGTATCTCTGGAATTTTAGTCCCGTCCAAATCTGTCACGTCAGTAATCTTTATAGACAGCGCATTCCTACATGTGGAAAGATTCTGTTATATCCTGTGGGAATAGAGTTTTTATGCTTTTTCTTCAGTGTGGAGATGAAGCACACTTTTCTATAACCTCCAACTAAAATCAGACCAAAACAAAGTATTGGCTGAGTTTACAAAGCAGAACAATAAAATATACATAATTGTTTGACATCAATTTGACAAAAACAAGGTGTCTTGATGAGAGCTGCCTGTTGGAATAAGACAATATGGTTGTTTATGTGAGTCAAGAAGGACTTATGTACTGTAGGTATAATGTAATCATATGAATACTCTTATCAAAGTACACTATATGGACAAACTTTTGTGGACTCCTGTCCAATTTACAATTTCCTTTAACTGGAACTAAGAGGCCCAAACATGTTCCAGCATGACACAATGCAAGCTCCATGAAGACGTGGCTTGCTAAGGCTGGAGTGGAAGAACCTGAGTGCCTGCACAGAGCCCTGACCTCAACCCCACTGAACACCTTTTGGATGAACTGGAATGCTGACTGCACACCAGACATACTCATATGACATCAGTGCCTGACCTCCCTAAAGCTCTTGTAGCTGAATGGGCACAAAATCCCCACAGTCACACTCCAAAATCTAGTGGAAAGCCTTCCCAGAAGAGTGGAGGTTATTATGACAGCAACTACAATAACAACAGGGAGGACTAAATCTAGAAATGGGATGTTTAAAAAGCACATGTGGATTAGGGGGTGTGATGTTCAGGTGTCCATAAACATTTGGCCATAGAGTTTATGTTATGAAAATATATATTCATAAAACATCTATTCTGTTCTATTCTATTCTATTCTATATCATTTTACATAGTACTACACTACTATTCAATTCAACTCAGTTTTATTTGTATAGCACTTTTAACAATGGACATTGTCACAAAGCAGCTTTACAGAAATAAATGGATTCAAAAAATATATTGTAAATACGTAAATTTATCCTAATGAGCAAGCCAGAGGCGACGGTGGCAAGGAAAAACTCCCTGAGACAATATGAGGAAGAAACCTTGAGAGGAACCAGGCTCAAAAGGGAACCCATCCTCATGGGTGCAACGGATAGTGCAATTATAAATAAACCCCTTCTATTATTGTGTACTTTATGGACAAATAGTGCAAATGTGCAACCAGTAAATTCATCACAGTTTTCGCAAGAAGTCCGGTAGGTTAAAATCTATCTACTGTCCATTGATAGAGTCCTGAGTACGAAGGTGCTTGTGGCAACTGCAGCCCCAAAGCCACCACAGCAATCGCAGTCCCAAGCAGTCCCCATATGAGATCCTCAAACCATCTCCACAGCCCCCAGGTGGCACTATCCCCAGCAATCCAAACAGTTCTTCAGGTCGTCCATATGGGGCCACCCCCAGCAGCAGCAAGCGAACTCAACCAATGAGAACTCCAACCAAGTCAAGTCAAGTCAAGAGGCTTTTATTGTCATATCAACTATATATAGCTGACGCAGTACACAGTGAAATGAGACAACGTTTCTCCAGAACCTTGGTGCTACATAAAACAACATCGTCACCTCACACGACATACAGTTACAGAACACAGAGCTGAGGACTAGACTAAGTTGTCCTAGCCACATAAAGTGCATCGTGTGCAACCTGGTGCAAACAGTGCAAAACGAAACAGTGCAGAGCAGACAACACGAGACAGTTCAGGACAAGTACTGTACAGGACAAGAACACAAAATAGCAGCAACCCGTAACCTACTGTATATATATCTATATACAGTGCAATGTGCAAATTTACAAGTATTAAAGTGGCAGTGCCAAGTGATGTGCAAAAAGAACAAGAAGTAGGTATTCTAGTATTGTATTACTAACTTAAATAACTAGCATTAGTTTAACCCTATTAAATTGGTAAAAGGAATAATGGACAGTTGAGTGAACAGTTAAGACAAGCCTTTGAATTTGAACTGAGAGTTTCCAGACTGGGGTCTCCCTCCAATTTAGCTATATGTGAGAGCTGTTTTTCAACTGGAGCTATATAATTTGCTGCAAGTGAGAGTGCCATCTATTCAGCAGTAGGCCCTGTTGTCATGATTAAACCAAACTATTTTTGCTGTGAAGTTAATGAACCAAACTGAAGCATTATCTACCAATGGTTTCAGATGACTTACACCACATAATGGTGCAAAAGTGAGGAAAAAACAGCAAAAGAGAACAAAAGGAGTAAAGGAAATAAAGAAGAACAGCATGCCAATGAAAACCAATTAGGGGGCGCGGTTACCTGGTAACCAAAGAGGTCTAGAGGCGAGGGATTAGCATAGCCCTGCTCATCAAATTCAAATACGCGCAAATATTTTTCTATGTCTCGTTCCAGTAATATTAGTTTGCAGTCGAAGCGTGTGTGTGGTCATGGAAGATCCGCACACTTGCTGTAAGTGGTTGCATGAGCAGGCATTTTAATATTACCTTACGACCACTGTGACAACGGGAACAGGTGACGATGCGGCCAGGTGGCTTAATGATATAAAAAAACAGACTGAGGCACTCAAACCCTTAACTGCCAGTGGTTCACACTCCAAAAAAAACTGTAAACCCTTATGTACTGTTCATTACTCAGAGAGAGTACAAGAGAGAGTGAGACAAGGAACAGACAAATGGAGCTGAAGGAAATCAAATGTTTGCTAAGTTAATGGATCCAGGAAAGGAATAAAACAAAGTATAAAAGAGAAAGAGGAAATGTTATTTAAATTAAGAGGGTAATTAAGTTAAAGGGGAAATGAAGAGAGGAAAAGAGAGAGAGGGATTGTTTGAAATAAAAGTCCTGCAGGGCCCAGAACAAGATGGGGTGAATAAACCAATAGCTCAGTGGTTAAGATGTTAGGCTACTGAGCAGAAGGTCATGAGTTCAATCCCCAGCATTGCCAAGCTGCCATTGCTGGGCCCTTAACCCTCAACTGCTCAGTTGTATAAATGAGATAAATGTAAGTCACTCTGGTTAAGGCCATAGATGTAAATGCTAATTAGAATAATTTTCAGAATTCTTGAGCTGACCGAATTCTGTGAGATGATACACTGCTATAGTGCACATGCTCCTAAATTACCACAGGACTGATGGGATATCACTAACTATATATATATCCACTGGCAAAACAGCTCTGACCCATTGAGGGATGGACTCCTGAAGACCTTTGAAGGTGTGCTGTGGTATCTGGCACCAAGATGTTAGCAGCTGATCCTTTAAGTCATGTAATTTGTGAGGTGGGGCCTCTGTGGATCAGACTTGTTTGTCCAGCACATCCCACAGATGCACGATCAGATTGACATCTGGGGAAATTGGAGGCCAAGTCAACACCTTGAACTCTTTGTCATGCTCTTCAAACCACATTTTTGTGAAAGAGGCCACTGCAATTAGGCAATACCTTCGCTATGAAGGGGTGTACTTGGTCTGAAACAATGTTTAGGTAGGTGATATGTGTCAAAATAACATTCACATGAATGCCAGGACCCAAGCTTTCACAGCAGAACATCGCTCATACTGCCTCCACTGGCTTGCCTTCTTCCCATAGTGCATCCTGGTGCCATCTCTTCCCCAGGTAAGCGACGCACACGCACCCAGCAATCCACATGATGTAAAACAAAATGTGATTCATCAGACCAGGCCACCTTCTTCCATTGCTCCATGGTCCAGTTCTGATGCTCACGTGCCCAGTGTAGGCCCTTTCAGCGGTGGACAGGGGTCAACATGGGCACTCTGAACGGTCTGCAGCTATGCGGCCCCATACACAGCAAGCTGCAATGCACTGTGTGTTCTGACATCTTTCTATCATAGCCAGCATTAACTTTTTCAGCAATTTGTGCTACAGTAGCTCTTCTATGGGAGCAGACCAGACGGACTAGCCTTCGCTCCCCACGGGCATCAATGAGCCTTGTTCGCCCATGACCCTGTCACCAGTTCACTGGTTGTCCTTCATTGGACCACGTTTGGTAGGTACTAACCGGGAACACCCCATAAGCCCTGCCGTTTTGGAAATGCTCTGACCCAGTTGTCTAGCCCTCACAATTTGGCCCTTGTCATAGTCACTCAGATCCTTATGCTTGCAAAAATTGGAACTACAACAAGAGCTAATAGAGGCCCACTGGGGCAGAAATCACATTGTTCCATGCTTAGTCTAGTGGAGGAAGGGCAGCGGACAGGACACTCAATGATACCAGGTCTTCTTTGTTCATCTGACACACTGGGACAATGGGAAACACACCTGCTGTATCAAGCATAGTATGTCTAAAATCGCCCAAATTTGGCAATGCTGGATGACTGTAGGCTGTCCACTCTCAACTGCCTATTACTGGGTTACTCTAAAAATACCCTGGATAGTAGCCTATAGGCAAGTCATGTGTGAAAACCTTTCGACTTATCTCTCTTGTGTTGTTATTAATGTTGTTCTGCACCACCAAAATCTAACATTTAATAAATAAAACATTTAGTCAATAAAAAAATTATTATCATACAGAGGTGGAAAAAGTACCCAAATTCAAGTAACGGTGCAACTACTTGTCTAAATAAATACTTTGATAAAAGTTGAAGTATTAAGGCCAGGTTTGCAAACTCCTATTCCATATTTATTACAGCTCAATCCAGTTTAATGTCTAATATTGTAATATGTATTTTAATGTGTACCAATATAAGTTTTTCATCAACAGCACATCACACTTCGTTCGCTTATACCAGTGTTGAGTCCTGTCAGACAGAACCTATTGATAGCTGCACCATCTCAGTCCCCATGCATCCCAACTAATAGAAGTCTAAAACAGGAATGCAAGTCGATCATGATGACAGCCTCCCCTGTCTCTGTCTTGGCCAACAAACTGTTTTAAAAGTGAGAGCTTGTGAATCAAGGGAAGTGATATAAAATTCACTGGCAGAACTTTAAATACCAGCCAAGTAGCCAAAGTAATTATTCATTCTGAAAAAATACACCTAGGGGTGTGTGTGTGTGTGTGTGTGTTTCTTTATGAGTCGTTATAGGTGTGTGTCATACCGTATGCATTGTCACATTTGAAGTGAAGGATTGCAGTGAAAATTGTCTGTGATATGTGATATGAAAGTTGACCAAAAATTAAATAATGAAAGAAACAGAATTTACACCCATTTGTTTTTTGTTTCAAAATAAAAAAAAAGATGTGTATGCAGTCGAGATGTTCAAAACCGTTTATTACAATATTACAAAAAAAACCTCTCATGTTTCTCCTTGTTTTTCATTATTTCAGGTCATTTTTGGGGCTAAAATTAATGAATGATGTTGATTGACCCATATGTGTATCAACGATTACTAGGTAGCTATTAGCATGAGATTAGATAAGATAGATTAAACATTGTCAATAGTACCTGCTAATATGGATCAGTAGGTTCTTTAAAAAAATAGCCAAAGGGCGATGATAAAGGAGGAAGACATGGCTTGAAACAATCAGCAGGATTTTCCAGGCGCTGCAATTTAAGAATATTTTAATCACCTAAAATTGATTTTTGCACGTGCTGATTCTATTTTTAACATATCGTTTATGAAAACAGAATAAGGTTCAAGAGGACACATCTTAACCAGAAGATTTTTCATATTAGTCATTGTCATAATTCATATTGTGAATATTTTTATTTCTAAACTTTGTGTGATATAACAAGTAGAAACAAAAACGTCAATTTTTAAAAAAAAAAAAATGATTGAACACAATGTACATGGACATCCATAAGAAATTAAATGAATTTAATGTTGAGCATAAAAATTTAATCAACCCATTCCTACAATTTCACAATTGTTTCTGTATAGTTTGCTAGTGATGCTAATGATATTTATTTATTTATTTAGTTAGTTAGTTAGTTAGTTATTTAATGAAACATCTATTTTTTATTAAATAAACCTTAAAAAAAATTTAAATAAATTTTTTTTTAATTAGTTGGTTGTTCATTGATTGATTGATTGACTGATTGACTGACTGATTTAGAGAAGAGTTTTTACCAACCCTGCACACACATTGGCCAGTGATAAAGCCACAGCTGATGATTAATTTCCTATGTAAGTCTGGAGGTCAGGAGCCAGAGACAAGTAACACGGAGACAGGTTTGAATGTTTGAACTGTGACATTCTTTGAGATGATTAATAATGCAGTGAATAATGCAGCGGTCTGTATACAATTTGGCTCCTTATTTTATCTGAATTTTAAAAAGTTAGATAAGCCAAGTCCAGAAGGGATGACATAGAGATGGGCACTACGCACCCATAAAAGACAAGCTGGGAGCAGTATAAGAAAACTGTTGCTCGCCAATATGAATGCAAGGTTAGAGAAAATATTACATTTTGCCTGTGGTCTTTAAATTTTGCAGATATGCATTACCATGTGAAAATGGGAAATGTTAATTTTTTTTTTTTGTTTTACACCTCACAAAATGTCCAGCAGAGTGTAGATTACATCCAGTAAAATCACTGGACAGATATATCAGATATGTAAATCATTTTTATATGAAAACTCTTTTGTTTTAGTTTTAGTTTAGTTTTTTTTTTTTTGTTTTGTTTTGTTTTTTAAAATTATCTTCAAGAGAGAGAAAAAAGATGGTGATGGAACTGTTTATAGCTGTTAGAACTTAAATAATAACAGGAACTTGTTTCCTGGACTATAAACTGGTCAAACATACAGTGTGTCATTCTTTAATAACTAAAATATATTGTTGGCAAATTGCTGTGGTATAAGAGCAATAAAACACTTCAGGATGAATCTTGGAGTAGTAATGAATTAAGCTCACTGTGAAGTTGATTAGGGCATGTCTGATTATTGTGCTGAATTACATAGGTTAATAGCTGGCTTAATGGTTAATACTGTGCTAGCTAAATGTATATTCAGATGTTATTGTATGTTATTCATTTCACTAAATTCTTGTTTGCAGCTGCTCTGATTGCAGGCTTTGGAAAATGAAAGGCACTGATTTTCTCTCCACACTCAAAAACAAAAAGTAAACTGTTACACTCCCAGATAGATTAGCATTTGTTTAATGACTCTCATAAAAACTCCCAACAGTAACTGCAGCAAAGTCCATAACTTTAATAACAGGTTAATAATATCCTATGTAGGACTTTATCACATCTCAACTAAGTCAGCACTAAGATAAAAAAAAAAAGAGTGAAAATGTTTAATAGCCTTCTGAAAGAAAATATACCATATATGAGTTGGAAATGAATATGGACCAAGAAAATTCAGACTGGGTTCTTTTTATGGGTCAAATTAAAACCGACGGGTCAGTCAATACTCAGTGAGAATACTATTCATACCAAAATATCTTACTTTTTTCACCCCAAAAATTGTCTGGGATATGAGATTTTAAAAGCAATTTTCTCTGGACAGCTGCACATCAAAACTAACATTTATTATGATGGTGAAAACCAGGCTATACAATTTGAGCTTTTATATGTCTCCTTTTTAAAAAAATGTCTTTTTCCAGTATTGCTGTCTTTTTTTCTTTTCATTTGTTTAGAAGTGTGACAATATATATGACATATATATATATATATATATATATATATATATATATATATATATATATATATATATATATATGTGTGTGTGTGTGTGTGTGTGTGTGTGTGTGTTGAGACATAAAAAAACATATTGGCAAAAGATGAAGCGGTGTGAAAGGTTATGATGCAAAAAAGTCATTTGAAAATATTGCACTTTCATGAACCAGTCATCATGTATTTGCTGTAGATAGGTCTTGAAGTGGCAGACCTGTCTACTTTTTTTGGATGGTCAAGATGAAAATATAGGTGTTCACTGAACTGAAGGTATTGTCTTGTCTCTTCATCACTTCCTTTTAAAATATGTAAGTCACTACACTGAGTATGCAACGGACTGGCATTCCATCCAGGGTGTGTTCCTGCCTCATTCTCAGTGTTCCTGGTATGGGCAGTGGAGCTACCATTTCTCTGAACAGATTACTGAGTCTACGGACACATTCCTGAAGTGTTTTAAACTGTGTCAGATGCAGCAGATGCAAGTCTATATTAACTATTGTTTCAGTCCACAGTCCAGTGGGCAGCCTTTTTTTGCTGTGGCACCCAGGGAGTAGTTGAGGATTCGGTACCTTGCTCAAGGGTCTCACCTCAGTCGTGGTATTGAGAGTGGAAGAGAACGCTGGTCATTCACTCCCCCCACCTACAATCCCTGCCAGCCTGAGACTTGAACCCACAGCCTTCAGGTTCACCTTCGGGTTACAAGGCCGATTCTATAACCATTAGGCCATGACTGCCCCACAACACAAGCCCATATACACTCCTGCATTTGTTTTGCGCTCTCTTTCTCTCTTTTACTTGTAAACCCCATAAAGATGCATTGAAACCCCACATATCCACTTTTTATACACTGTGAACTTTATTGAAAAATGCTAACATATATTGTCATGCTGCAGAGGGAAGTGTTTGTACAATAATGATATGTCTGGGCAAACGAAAAAGAAAAAAAAGCACAAATATGAGTATATTGAGAGCTGCACGGTGGTATAGTAGGTCTGGGTGTGACATATTTTCCCTGTGTCCACACGGGTTTACTCTGGTTTCCTCCTGCCCAAAAATATGTAAATAGGTAGCTTGGCTATGCTAAATTGTCCATAGGTGTGAATGTACATGGTGCCATGCTATGGAATGGCAACCCATCCGGGGTGAATTGTCACACCTTGTGCCCAGTGTTCCCGGGATAGGCTCCAGAGACACCACAACACTGACCATAAAGGGCTTACTGAGGATGAATGAATGACCTACTAAGATTGATGCATTCATTTATTTCTACTTTTATTTAGATTTAAGCTTATAATGATCTGCCTTTTTTAAGAGAATGAATGGAAACATACGTGATCACTTTTTGTACATAAACAGAGAGTATGTTTGATCAGCAGGCAGAAATGCCATCCCTAAAGACGAGGAACGGCATCTAACGGTGCTAAAGTCCTACGTGGCACTCAGAAAACATACCATTTCCCTGGCTACATGATCACTGCTGAGACAGATAAGTCCATCCATCCATCCATCCATTTTCCGTATCACTTATCCTACACACAGTCGTAGGGGAGCCTGGAGCCTATCCAAGGGGACTTGGGGCACAAGGCGGGGGACACCCTAGATGGCATACCAACCCATTGCAGGACACAATCCACAGCCGTTCACACACTACGGACAATTTGGAAAATGCCAATCAGCCTACAATGCATGTTTTTGGACAGGGGGAGGAAACCGGAGTACACAGAGGAAACCCCCGAAGCATGGGGAGAACATGCAAACCCCCATCCCCAGAGGTGCGAGGTAAACCACATGCCACCAAAAGAGGTAAGTTAAAAGCTAAATAGAAAACAAAAAAGAGGCTTCCACACTCAACATCTTACTTGCCAACTGAGCATATAAACATTAGCAAGCTGTGCACAAACGTTGCTAATAAATTGTCCTTTCTGTGTTTAAATTAGCTGTATCTGGATTTGTATTTGTGTGCAGCCCTCTGTGGCACAAGTGACTCAGACCACTCAGTGTGTTGTAGAATTAGGTTTAAGCAAGATTACACATGCCTTTCAAAACCACAGTCCTTTTAACTTTCAACTTTCTCTTTTTCAGACCAATAATACTTTATGGCTACAGTTGTAAATGATCACCAATAAGTCTATTTTGGACACATTTTCAGTTAAACAATCAAAAAGTAGAACAAAAATGGGTGGAAGGAATGATTCACCAATGGTGGCATCTTTGAACGGTAATTAAAAACAGAGTAAAGGTGTTTTAGCAGAACACAAAACTTCAAGCGCATGCAGAGCTTTCTGAACTGATATGAAACCTGAATGCCAGGTGAGCAAAGCCACCTCCTTAGATGTTGATGGTCTACATCATGTGTTTTTCTACCTTTTACAGAGACTGCATGCCATAGGTGTCAAGTCTTTCCTCTGTGCAAATGTAAGGGTAAGTTTGCCAAAGAGCTCTACAAAGAGATTTTAAACTAGGGCTCTACAGTGTCTTGGGTCCTACAGGTTGTTCAGACGAGCCTTATATTAAGACATATCCAGGCTCTGTAGCTTGACATTGCCACTGGAACCAGAAGGTGCAGAGTTCCTATAGGATGAACTAAAATCTGTTAAGGTCCAGCAACATAAAATTCCTTTATTACAAAGGTCCAGATAAACAGCTAACATGACAGAATGATGAAAACAGTTACTTTTTAATGCTAAAACAGTAGTGATTAGTTTATAGCTATATATAAGCAGTTTGACGTGGTTATGTTTTGCTTTATGGTGGCACTTCATGTTAGCACTTTTGACTAGTGCTGGACTCTGAACAGATGAGACACATCTATTATGAATTTGATGCAGTGAAAATAAACACACCCTGGGTCTCAATTCGCCCACTATCCATCCCGAATTAGTGTGTCCCAAATCGTGGTATGATGAAATGAGTATCCTGAAGTGTGGCTCCATAGACACTTTTTCAGCTAATGTTGGCCACAATGCCTTGCGCGAGGGAGGAGTTTTGTGAAGGTTTGCTTTGTCGAATTCAAGGTGTAAATGAAATGTGGAAAAATAGATCAAGGGAATGGTAAATTAAATGATCTAGTATAAATTATATAAGGAATAATGAATGAAGAAAAGCTGAAATCCAATGAGGATTCTGATTACAGTGACAGGGTTCTCTTCTGGTCGACAATGTTCTCTTTCGTTACATGACGTGTTAGAATGTCCCAGTTCCATACTCTTTTGCTACACACTCAAAAGTATGTACTTTTTCTTCTCAAAAAGAGTACATACCTTTAGTGCATAGTATTAGTAGGCGAATTGAGACGCAGGGACATATTTCTGTCCATTCTGTTTTTGCCATCAACTTCTTTTTTCGATAAATAAATAAATAAACCCATGTTGTCAGTTTAATAATCAGACCAGAGAGGCTAAATAAAATGAAAAATCTGCTAAATGAAAATCTGTGAAAACTCTCACCTTTCTGAAATGAAGAGCCACTCTAGCCCTGTAGCTAATCTCTGGTCTAATGAGTTAGAGTCACTGATTTCTGCTTTTTTTTCATACATACAGTACTGTATATCTGCTCTGCTACAGTATTTTTTTTTTTTATATGTGCTGGGTCCTCATCTGAACTGCAGTCCACCAATGGACAATGTCTTCTATAGTTTTATACTTTTTTTCATTTTTCATTTATTGACTCTTCTTTTTTTGTCCTCATGCCCCATTCTTGATGAGTATTTCTTCTCCAACATTTGGCACAAATTACAGAGGGGTGTGGAGGGATTGCCAAACTAATTCAGACTTTATCCCAAACAAAAAAGGTCACGTCCAAAATTTGGAGGGTTTTAAAAATAACAGCTGCTTAATCATTTTAATATCAACTAGTCTTTCAAATAGTCAAATAGTCTTTAGTCTTGTAATTAAAATGGAGCTGTTTATAACTGTATCATGAATAAATTGACCTTATCAGCCATCTTGTGTAATTTAGGCTACATGTGTGTGTTGCTTGAATATGTGGGACTAAACTATCAGCAAACAGATTAAATTATCTTGCTATTAGCTAGCCACTAGGTTGTTAAGTAGCTAGCTGAACTAGCATCGATATTTGTCCTCTCATTTATAGCTAAGCTACATTTTTGTGATAGTTTTTCCCATGTCTGTTATTGCTGCTCTCAGTAAAATATACAAAAATTTCTTTCTTTAATACTTAGTAACAGCTAGCTGGCTAGAAGGAATTCCCTGTCTAGAATTCTTATAATGCTGAAAATAAAAATAAAACTTGATAGCTAATTCCTTTCCCATTTTCCCCCTTTTCTTCTCCGTGTGTGTGTGTGTGTTTTATGAAGTTAAAGCGCAGAGTTTAGTCCACAAGCTAATCTCCCTTTCCCATTTTCTCCCTTTTCTTCTGTGTGTATGTGTGTGTTCTTTTATGAAGTTAAAGCGCAGTGTTTAGTCCGAGGGGCTGATGGCCTTGCTGCCTGACAAGGAGTGACATTTATCAGGAAGCTGTCCTTCACAGAGAGCGCCACATGACATGTTCTCAGTTCAAAACCACTATGTTTGTCCCTCTGGTTCTTCATCTGTGTGTGCCATGGGGCAGGGGTGAGGAGGACTACTGACAAGACCAGGTGAGTGTGTGTGTATCAAAGAGACAGAGAACGAGCCAAAGAATATTTGAGTATGTCACACACAGAGAGATTGTGTCGTTATCAGTCGCCCTGAATAAGTTCCACTGAGCTAACCCCCGTCTCTCTCTCTCTTGCTTCCTCAATGGCGCACACGCACACGCACACACACACACCACACACACACACACACAGTCTCGCCAATCCTCAATCAATCTTCATTTTCAGCCCTGCTCTCTCCCCGCCTTCCCCCCTGTTTAACAGCCAGTTGCTGAAATCTCTCAAGTGAAAAACCTCCCCATCATTCCTTTCTCCCTCGTTTTTCTCCTCTCTCCCATCCTCTGTGATCACAATTCTTCTTCCCTAATAAGCAAGACTTCTGGCATGCTGCAGGATTCAGAGCTATCTCTTCTGGCCAAATAGCCACTGTGTCAGTGACGCATGAATGCTTCATGTATACTTCATAACACCTACGCAGGAGTGACAGTGCTGAACATGTTTCTCCTCTCAATACAACACCCTGAGTGAAGTGTGGAAAGTGTTACAGCCAGTGAATATGTAATGCTTTTATAAAAGTTATATACCTGAGTATTCAATAACAGTGTGTTTATATTCACATTCAGTACATCTGTATGTAGAAAATCAGGAGTGGACAAGCAACAGTGTGCTTTCCCAGTCACATGTTTTAGTTGCCAGAAGGAAACCTAACTGACTCTGCTAAAAATGGCAACTAATGCAGTGTAATATAGTATCGCTAGTTACCTAGTTAAGTGCATTAACACAGAATAAGGTAAATAACTGAGTGCATGAATTCCAGGGGATTCACAGCTTTATGTAGCCATAATCCTTATCTTCTCCTGACAGGTTCTTATGTAGCATATCATGTTTCCAGCTGAAAATCCAAGTAGTCATTCACTCATCCTCAGTAAGCCCTTTATGGCCAGGGTTGTGGTGGCTCCGGAGCCTATCCTGAGAACACTGAGCATAAGGTGTGACAATTCATCCCGGATGGGTCGCCATTCCATAGCATGGCACCATGTACATGCTCATTCACACCTATGGATCCAAGTAGTCGTCCAATATTTCTGCTATGAAATGTGGGGTTCTGTCCTCACATTGCAAGTAAAAATGCATGTCTGTCTCGTGTCTTTATTGTCTCTCAAAATATGGCTGCATGCTCTGCTAGCAGGAAAGTTATTTGATGGTTTAGGTTGTATTTTACACACTAATGCACACTAATTTAATCTGACGTGTAAAAATGCTCTACCACCAACTATATCACACCGTGGCTGATGTGTGCAGTGCAGTGGGTAGTGTGATTCTGAACGAGAAACATGTGTTTTAGTCACAGCATCGAGGTGCGTCACATTTTCTTGTTGTGCCTACTTTCCTGCCAAGCAAGTACAAATAATAACAAACAAATAACAGCCCAGACACAAAATCTGCTTCACCCATGCTACTGATTTGTCCACCCCTGTACGTGAATCAATCAGTAATCAGATTTAGTATTAGCTTTAAGTTTAATTAAGATTTTAAGAAGCAAGGTGGTAGCACTATTATATTTTTGAATCATTTTAAAAGAACGCATACAGGTAGTGACAGCATAACTTCAGTTGAAGGATTAGTGAAGGCCTTCTGAAGTCAAGGGCAGGAAAGTAAACAATATATACAGTGTGTGTGTGTGTGTGTGTGTGTGTGTGTGTGTGAGAGAGAGAGAGAGAGAGAGAGAGAGAGATGGTAAGATCTTGGATTTTTAAAGAGGTAGAGAGAGTCTCAGAGACTAACAAGAGCATGAGGAAAGTAATTACCATCTTCTCTCTGCACCAGAATACTAGGTTGAAATGATGTCTTTAAACAGCCAAGATGATTTTAGCAGCCCACAACAGAAATGGTTTGCTAATGAGTTGTAACTAAGCATAGGAAAAATAATCGATTTTTAGACAGAAAGGGCATAATTGGTCTTAACAGTACTAAACTTTTTGGATGAAAAATAAACACAAGTTTAGAATTCTTGTGTTTTTCATGGATAAAAGTTATTATACCATGTTATGAAAGTGGCAACTGATTATACTGAATTAAAAAATGAATCCTAACTTCCCCCATTCACTAGAAAATAGCACTTCTGACATTCAACTTGCCCCTTATCACTGTGGAATGACAGAGATGAATTCGAATCAGCTAAAACACAACCCCAGCGTAGCCCTGGTGAGATTTTCTACAGCATAATACATGGACCAGATCTTTGGAAATGTCATATAAGCAGTGTTTATTTGGGTAGCAATATAGCTGATAAAATGCATGTTAAATTTTTTCGGAGACAGAAAAACAAGAAAAAAAAATTCTACACTTTGGTGTATGACAAAAGGAAAAAATTATTTATAAGGACAGTAAAATTGGTACTTCATATGGTCAGTGCAGATATGGTAATTGTACAGTTTTGGAAAGATGGCATGTAACATTTTATGATGCCATTCAGCACCCTGTAAATTTCCACTCCATAACTGTCTGCATACGTGCACATGAGAAATAAAACTGTGCAAATGTTTCTTTTTGATGGAACAAACACAGCACTGATGAGGCAGATTGGATGCAATCTGGACTTTGATGGAGTGCTGAGTGACATTACAGGTCATAAAATGTAGACTCTCAGAAATGGTATTTTCGATAGTCTTACAGTAGGAACATAGCACGAATGAATATTCACACTTGAATTCATTTTCTGATAGTCACTGACTCCACACAAGTCATGTTTCACATGTTCCTCTTGAATTGCAGTTTGTGATGGTAGGCAGTATGAAAACCTAAACATAGCAGGAAAAATCAATTACTGTGTGCAGGATGCTCCACATAATCAAAGCCTAATAATAAATAGATTTTTTTATACTTATTTGACATTTAGTCTACAGTGTCTGCACTTTGTAAGAGCCAGAGTAAAGCTGTTCCCTCAAGTAATGCACCATGGGAAAGTTTTCATGACAGAAGGCTTTCCGTTTTGTGGCATTTTTCCTTTTGTCTTATTTACTTCAAGAGTGAGAGAGAAAAGAGACTAGTGGGGGAATGACGGTTTATCGCTGGAATAACTTGACTGTTAACAGGAATTAATTTCTTTTGTGAATGTTCCAAGACATTAACTGTAGCTATAAATGGTTAGAAAAATATATATTGTTCTTTAAGAAATAAAAATATGTTATTGTTGGCATATTTCTGTGATATAGGAGAATAAAAACACTTCAGAACATGCTATTTTTTTAAAAAAAAATCAATTCCAGGGTGGTAACGGCTGTCCATTTTGCATTGGGCCACATCACACCACCTCGAAGTGTTTTATTCCTTATTTAATAAATGACTAAAATGTAAATTTAAACAATATTTCCATCAAAATCCAGAGCAGCAGAACACAAACTATGGTTAAAACCATTAACATTTTATACAAATCTTGTATTTGGGCATTTCTGACCGAAAAAGAACTTGAATGTGATTTCAGGTGGGTCACTTTTGTCCCATGATGCTTTGGAACCATTTGTGAGCAGGCAATCCTCTGTTGCAGTGTTATAAGAAAGACAAACCAGATAAGGATTTAGGGTTCTAGACATCTAAGATTCTAGGATTCAAACATTTTTCTAAGATTATATGCTTGCCATTGCCATAAATGACCTTTATCTATTTAAAGTTAACCATATTTCACCTGGAACTATTTGCTACATGGGATGTTGCTCACAGTGGTGCTGTAGGCAGTGTTGCCGCCTCACAGCGGCAGGTTCTCCGGTTCGAAACATGCTGGTAGGTGGATTGGTGACTCTAAATTGCTGCTAGGTGTGAATGTGTGTGTGTGTGTGTGTGTGTGTGTGTGTGTGTGTGTGTGCATGGTGGATTCCCGCCTCATGCCCGGTGTTACGAAGGCTCTTGTTCCACCGTGGCGTTGAACAAGATAAAGTGGTTACTGAAGATGTATGAACGAATGATGTTACTCACATAGACTCACTCATTCATGTATCCAAAAGAAGGCACAAAAACATCTGTGCCATTTTCTTACCAACACAATATTCAGTGACCATGACCAGATTTTGCCACATTTCCAGGAGTCATGACATCTAACTATTTCAGCTGTTAGTGAGGCAGCACTGCTCTATGGGTCACACCAGGCCAATTCATTAGAGCCAGAGCAGTGGGACATGAAGAAGAATGGCAAAGAATAAAGATCCAAGTGAGAGAAAAAAGTGTGTAAGAGTAGGCTAATGGCTTACTGGGTGTGATTACATATTCATGGAGGCACACAAATCCACACACAGAGCAGCAGCAGCTTGCAGCACAAATCCCTTTTTTACCCTCCAACCCAAACTCACAAAAACACACGGGCACAGATTGGCGATCTTTAACAGATATACTCCAATATGAGGGATTAACAGTGAGGTCACTGGTTCCTATCGACTCTGCTGAACACACACGCACATATGTGTCTTGCATCAAATTCAGCCTCCGTGACTTGACTGTGTTACTCTGTCACTTTGTACATTTCATTGACAGTCAGTCAAGTGCTGTGACCCCTGCTGACCTCTGAATACATGCTGACTGGCTAAGAAGGGAAGGAAAAGGTCATCATACTCACCATCATTTCTCTCTCTCTCTCTCTCTCTCTCTCACATATACACACACACAATCTGTGCAGGTGGCTAAGAGGCGTAAGTAACAACACAGGAAAGGGTGAGAGCAGCGGGTGTGTTGACGCTCTTGATGACCGAGGTGTAGAGTGGCATTCACACACCATCAGAAATGCACAAACACACACATGCTGCAGATTACACAGTCACATAGATTAGCAGCAGTCAGTTAGATGTACAGTATGTTAGATGGAAGCTTATTACAAAATGATTGCTCTGTGCTTCTGTGCTCCACAGTCACCTTAAACAGTTTGTGTTTGTGTGTGTGTGTGTGTGTGTGTGTGTGTGTGTGTGTGTGTGTGTGAGAGAGAGAGAGAGAGAGAGAGAGAGAGAGAGATTACCTGAATACCAGCCAGGGTATGCATTCTACTGATTAGAGATTTTAATCCTTCAGGTGCATAAAAGCTATCTGTCAGGTAACAGCCCAGGACAGTACCCATCCCCTCCAAGAGATTGTCATTGTCTCCAGAGTTGTTCATTTCCTGTTTACTTCCTAGTTTGTGCTATATTCAAGATTCAAGATTTAAAGATTTATTTGTCACATGCACATATGTAGTAGGTAGTGGAGGTGCAATGCATTGAGATGCAGCAAGTCCAAAGACTGTGCAAAGCAAGAACAATAAATGGACTATACAGACAATATAGGAATGGATATACATATGTATGTATGTTTCTGTATATGTATGTACATACGTATATACACTGAAGTGTCCTGTACATGTATAAATATGCCAGGTGTGCTGTATGTGACACGTATGATCAGGTGTGTGTGTGTGTGTGTATGTGCATTAAAGTTATGTGCAAAAGAGCTGATGATTCAGGGTTCTGATGGCTTAAGAAGCTCCTCTTTAGCCTCTCAGTCCAGACCACAACCATCAGAACAGTCTGTACATGGGGTGTGTGGGCTCATTTAAGATCTTTCCTGCACTGGTCCTGCACTGCCTGGTATAGATGACCTGCAGGCTGGGCAGTGCTGACCTGGTGATCCATTCAGCAGACCTCACCACCCTCTGCAGGGCTCCACAGTCCTCAGCACTGCAGTCCATGACAGGTCCTCGCTGATGTGTACACCGAGGTACCTGAAGCTGCTCACTCTCTGCATTGGTGTCCCATTGATTTTGATGGCTGTGTATGTCCTCCGTTTCTCCCTTCCGAAGTCCACAACCAGTTCCTTAGTCTTGTTGACATTTAGGAACAGGTTGTTGGCCTGGCACCACTGGGCAAACCTCTCCACTTCATCCACATAGGCCTTTTCCTCATTCTTGGTGATCAGGCATACCACCAGTGTCATCTTAAACTTCGTAAGCATATGGTTTAAACTGCCTCATTTCGAAGTCTCATGTTGTTCTGAGCTGCAATTTTCCAATTTTCCTTCCTCATCTGTGTTTCTTCCATTTCTCATGTTCAACTACTTTGGAATACCTTCTTGTTTGATGACTACTGTCATTGCTGAATTTGATTATTGCCTGCTTGGATTTTGGATTGTACTTTTAATAAACTCTGCACATCGATCCTCAGTCTTCTACAGAGTTTGGTTCATTGCAATACCAGACCAATGTGTAAAGAGTGATGTTCACGTAGCAACCCTGTGCCCACATGGACACATAGTTATCTGTCATTGGCATAAGACATATTTGAATAGATTTTGTTCCACTACTGATTCTGTTGCATCTAGTAATTGGTCTTAGTCAATACTGCAAGTGGTTTTGGCAAAGAGACTACAAGTTGATTCTGCATCTGTGGGCTTTGCCAAAGTGCACCGTAAGGTTATATAGAAGTTGTTCCTGAGGAAATCCTTACACCTCAAAATGAATAATGGGACATGCTTTAGTGTTTTGGACCACTGGTATGCAGGCAAATGACTGTGAGACTGAAACAGTGCTCTGTTCTCTGTTTAAGACAGGGAGACACACATCTGCTTAAAAGTGCTCCTCTGTCTCTGTCTCAGTGCCCTGGAGGGACACTAGATAGACTCTATTGTGCCACTCTATTTGAGGGAGGAATAAGGAGAAAGTGTGTGTGTGCAGCCAAGCAGAGTTGGCATATGTAGAGCTGTGGTGTGTGTATGTGTGTAGATGGAGGTTGTTGGCATGTGGGGGATTGAACATGGTGCCTAAATGAGAGAGGACATCACTCATTTCCAACCTCAAATTGCCTTGATCTCATCTGTGACCTTCTGTAAACAGCCTCAGTCTAACAACCACCTGATCTCTCTCTCTCTCTCTCTCTCTCTCTCTCTCTCTCTCTCTGACACACACACACTTAGTATGGAGGCTGTCTAAGGCAGTCACTCATCTCTCTCTCTCTTCCAGCCTGCAGTCTCAACTGAAAAGTCGTGCATGGGTAAATGTTGATTTTCTTACCTTCTTACCATCATTTTTAGCCCCACCACTCTCTTTCTTTATATCTGTCCTTGCTCTCTGTCATAGACAAGACATATATAGTATAATTCTCTCTAAATGCACTACATACTGCACATACGTGCAAAAATGGCATCAAGAGTAGGGAAGGGAGCATGTTGAAGCAAGGCTGGGGGTTGCAGAGGGAACTGCCCATACACTGTCTAGCAATGCAGAGGATTCTTTGGGTTTGTCCTTACAGTAAATAAAATTCTACAATGGAGGGTTTTCATTTCATAAAATGTTTTGTATAGAATCTCTTTAGAAAGCTAGAATCATTAGCCATCCAACATGCCATTTTGGCCTGTCTATTGAAATACTGAATTCTTTTGTTAGTGCTGCCAGAAAAAAAGCCTGGAGAAACTGTGCGTAGGTATGCTATCAGACATAAGTAGAGTCAAACAGCTATATAGAAGCTGTATAGCTAGAAAGTACAGAGTATAAGGTAAGAAATGCTTTTTCTTTCATAACCAGAAGGACATAAATACATACTGTATGTGTCTGTTTGGGTTTCAAAACAACTAGAGAAAGAAATGTAGCCCAAAAAAACCCCGCTTCCCAGTTTCTAAGTCAGTGATATCAGGTAAATACAATCATTCGGTAATTCAGTCATGCTCACATACTTCAATTTCATCCAAATTATTAGACTCAGCCTTGAATTTGCAGTGTAGTTGCATCTTAAACAGTGTAGTTTCCTTTTTCCTCCCTCTCCTCCTTTCTCCCTGTCTTCTGCCTTCCTGCTCTCTCTCTCCCTCTCTCTCTGTATGTGTGTGTGTGCGTGCTGCAATCCTGTATGAAGGTCAGTTGGGCTGATGGGACGCCTCTGCTCGTACAACTTTATGACTTTTTAATGGGACAGCAATCATACCAGCCTGCTGCAATCACAGGCAATTAGCAGCCCCTACTCGTTAAACACCACTTCCAACACTATGCTAATTGGAGGTTAATTGGCTTTGATTGGATTTTTTTTAATATTCTGCAATATTAAGGTGAGAGATGAGTGTGATCTTAAATATGCTGTAATCCAGTTTGGGAAAAGAAAGTAGGCTAGCTCTTTCAGATTAAAAAAATTGGAAGCCTGATGTATGTCTTCAGAGGAATTGGCTTGAAACAAAATAAATCTTATTTGCTAGCCAGCATATGCACCAGATATCTAATAATAGATTGTACAATTTACACTGCACTACCAACATACAGTGTGGTGTCAAAATATGGCATGTTGACGCTTTCTGGCGAGTAATTGCATAATTATAATTAGTATAATGGGTGGAATTGGGCCTGTTCATCAGTTATGTGTTAATTTGTAGGAAATAATACATGATACTATTATTGTAGTATCAGGGTTTCACTTAAATCCTTTAATAAACTGCATAACGTATGGTATTGATAATCTTCTAACTCGGCACATTCAAAGCCTCAGGGTTCCCATAATGTCACACACCAAATGGAAAGCCGGCTTATCTTTAAGTGAAGCATCTGCTGCAGATGCAGACATACAAGTTAGAACTAAAGCAGATGATTCCCCTGAATATCCGGTGAATAATTGAAGGTAAGGTCAAAATCTGAGAGTTTTAACCTTTATGTGATATAGCACAGAGGTCAAAGGTCAAGTCTTTAGCTAGATAGTTGTTGACTGCTAAGGATTAATCTATGTTAATTCTCACATTTAAAGAGAAATAGTAAGTAAGGGTGCAATGAAGAGAGTGCCTTGTGGTGTGTGTGGATGAAGAAGAGACAGAGCCGTAAAGATTTAATAACTATGTACATACAAAAAAGAGAAAGAGCTGTGAAAGAACTGGATTAGGTCCCGTAACCATTGTGATGGGGAAAGATTAGAGAAGGTGAGAGATTAATATCCTGCAGTGATGGATGGATCACAAATTAAGCTCCTCTTTACAAGTATTTAAATCTACATGTATACCCTGTGGACTGGAATCACATATAAGCCCTTACAATTACTGATCATTATAGCTGACCTCCCAGAGCTAATTACTGACATTCTTACTATTACCTATAGAGCTACCTCCTGACATATCCTATAGAGTTAACTACTGGCATTTTACCATATTTCTTGAAGCAAAATCCTGACATTCTAGTATATCCCTTATGACAAATGCTGACATTCCTACTATAGCCCTAATACTGTGGGCTGTATTTCTACAAATGACTGACATTTCTAATGTACTATCCTTTTTACAAATTACAAAAAACAATTTACTGATATTCCTACTGTATTCTTTTAAACAGGCTAACATTTCTACTATATCCTTTGAAACAAATTACCAACATTCCTACTATATCTCTCCAAATATTCCAGATATTCCTGATATTCCTACTGTATTCCTTTAAACAAGTTACTAACATTTCTACTATATCCTTTGATACAAATGACTGACATTCCTACTATATCCCTTAAAGCATATTACTGGCATTTTTATGTCATCTCTTAAAAGTAATTACTGAAATTTCTATCCCTTAAACCAAATTACTGGTATTCCTACTACTGTATAACCCTTAAAACACACTAGACATTTTGACATTTTTACTATGTCTATTAAGACAAAATCCCTGCATTCCTACTATATTCCTTTAAGTAAATTAATAACATTCATACTTTTCATCATGTATAACAAATACCTGGAATTCCTAGTATATCAACGATACTACATTCCAGCGGCCAACATTCTTACTATTTTCCTTAAAACAAACACACTATCATTGACACCATATCCCTTAACAAGAACTACTGACACTACACTGAGACCATACACCGATATTATAATATATGCTGCTCTCTGAGTCACTCACTTACATTATGTTTCACTGAACCAAAAGACAGCAGTTCACATGTGAGAAGAAGGAACACATGTAGTTGGGATTATTTGGCAGGTAAAGGTTGACTATGAGGCTAACTCACCTTACTCTTTGTACTACCATTGTCAGCATGTTTGAAGACAGTGTGTTTTAAAAGACTTTTTGGTCCTTATACGTTATTATACACAACCATGCCTGTCATTTGCATAGCTATATTAATAGATTGCAATTGTATATGGGTTTTTTTTTGGCTTAGTTTTCTATACAGTAGCAGTTTTGTAGCAGAGCTGACCTCTTTATATGTTGATATAAAGAGTAACCTTATAAAACATTATATAAAGACACAGAAAGAGAGGAAGAAGACAAACAATCAAATAAACAGGATAAACAGGAGAAAAAGAAATCAGACAAACATGCACAAAATGTAGCAAATAAGGGCATGAGTAAGGCGATGAATCATGCATACTGAGTGTATGAATATGTGTGTGTGTGTGTGCTGGAAGAAACAGATAGAAGCTAAAGTGGGTCTTGAAAACTGTTAGTCTTAGATATTTTCTAAATCAGAAACTGCGTATCAGTTAAGCAATCAGCAGGGCTTTCCCCTTGGTTGTTCTTGTTCTTTTTATCTGACCCTTGTGCCTGTAGTTATATCTGCTCAAGGTTTGACTAAATGGGATTATTTGGTGTTACTCTACACAAAAAGTCTACACACCCCTGTTAAAATGGCAGGTTTTTGTGAAGTAAAAAAAATGAAACCAAGATAAATCTGAAACCAATTGAAAAATGGTCAGAATCCTTTTTAGGGGGAATAAAAATGAAAAAACTTTTAATAATCTAGTTGCATAAATTTGCACACCCCATACTAATACTTTGTTGAAGCAGCCTTTTGATTTTATTACACCACTCAGTCTTTTTGAGAAAGAGTATCAGCGTGGCACATCTTCACTTAGCAATATTTTCCCAGTCATTCTTCCGACAACATTCCAGAACCATAAAATTGTAAGGACATCTTAGATGAAAAAGCCTGCTTGAGGTCACCCCGCAGGTTTTTAGTTGGATTCAGGTCTGGGCTCTGGCTAGGCCATTCAAAAACATTGATCTTCTTTTGGTAAAGCCATTCCTTTATTGATTTAGATGTATGCTTTGGGTCATTATCATATTGAAAGGTGAAATTCCTTTTCATCTTCAGCTTACTAGCAGACACCTGAAGGTTTTGCACTAAAATCGACTGGTATTTGTAGCTCATGATTCTCTCCACCTTGAAAAAAGCCCTGGTTTTAGCTGAAGAAAAACAGCCCTAAAGCATGATGCTGCCACCACCATGCTTCACCTTGGGTATGATGCTCTTTTGGTGATGTGCTTTTTGGAATTATCGAATTATTATAACTTTTGGAATTATTCTCATCAGACCATAACACATTTTGCCACTTGGTTTAGGGTGGTGGTTTAGGGTTGTCAGATATTCCTGCAGTTTTTGTCTTGTACTTTTGTCAAATTTGGAGGGACATCCTGTTCTTGCTGATGTCACTGTGGTGCTCCATTTTCTCCACTTGTTGATGATGGCCTTCACAGTGTTCCATGGTACATCTAATCTTTTGGAAATTCTTTTATACCCCTCTCCTGGTCGATATCTCTCGACAAGTGAGATACCATACAGGCTTTGTAAGCTTTTTGTGGACCATGGCTTCAGCAGTCTGATGAAACCAAGAAAGAAATCCTACAGAAACAGCTGGTCTTCATTTCTGAGGTTAGTCAGAATAATTTCATTGATGACAGCTGTATGATAATTACTTTTGAACATGAGATTGGTTCATTCTGAACACAGCCACATCCAGAATTATAAGAGGCGTGCACACCTTTGCAACCAGGTTATTGTAACTCTTTTAATTTTCCCCAATTTTCCCTAAAATGTTTCTGATTGTTTTTCCTGTATTATTTATACATTGTAATTTCACATTGAGGGTGGAAATAGTTCTGACATGATTTATCTTAGTTTCTTTTTTTTTTTACTTCACAAAAACCTGCCATTTTAACAGGGGTGTGTAGACTTTTTCCACTGTCTATGGAAGGTCCTTACAAAAAGTTCCTAACAAAACACTGTGTTTGTGTGTGTTGGTATCAACTCAACCTGTCTTTACACACCTCTTTACCAAATTACCAAGTGTACACAATGTTGCTTTTGTATGACAGAAGTGTTTCTTTTACCAGCTGCTAATTTGCTAACCCTGACAGAAGAGAAAGGTCAGATACTGATAATGAGGGATTGCAAGACATTGCCATCCTTTTCTTCCCTCCCTCGATTTCACACAGCACTTCTGTAACTTTCACACTTCTCATTTTGTAATCTGTTCTGCAAAGATATTCACGATGTCCTGTTCTCGTTAGCATTTACAGGTTAAATCATAAAGCCTCCTGGAGTTCAAATCCTGTATATGAAAAACGACATAAGCGTATTCTCCTTATGTGTATGTGTGTGTTTAGCCCTGTGGAGTTGAGGAAGCATGTAGAGGTCAGTAGGAATGAGAATGTCCCCTCTGTTGTTCCATTTTTCCCCCAGCTCTAGTAATTTTCTGAAACCCTGTGCACCCCCCGCCCCAAAGCCTTGTAGTTAGGGTCATCAGTTCGTTTACAGGTTTAATTAAAGGTTTGTTAATTATTCACACCACCCTTAGGGAAGTGTATCTCTCTCCTTCGCCTACTCTCTCTGCCTCTGTCTCATGCTCTCCCCATATATCTGTCTTTTGTTCTCTTAAGAAGAGAAAGATGGTCTTTAAATTGAGTGTTGAACTTTGCTAGAATTCTGTACTATATCCAAATTACCATATAAAAGGCTTTGGAGTAATGGCATTTTTTGTTTGTTTGTTTTGTTTGGGTCTTTAAAAAAAGGTAATAATTTTTAACAGTGGTAATAGCAGTTTATTGTATCTTTATATACAGTATATATAGCACAGTAATGGGTTGCATTGTTGCAATAACTATTTCCCCTGATTATCTACAGCCATTTCTCTGCATATGTAAACTCATACCTCAGGGCTATTTTTTTTTTTTACCTTGATGCCCTTCATCATCAGTCTTAAACACATTTGTGACCCTTTCGTCTCACCACCCTGGCCCCTGAAAACACATCCTGCTGTGCACAGATATACACACACTCATAGGGCGAAATGTGGCCCCATGCTGTTCCTCTACTGGGGCTGAAATGTGGCTCTTTTCCAATCTATTTTCAAGGCCATCATTTGGAAGTGAGGAAGATAGGGGTGATTTGTATGGTACACAAATCACTTATGGAGGCTCCGCTTGCAGCATTCTCACATGCCCCTGGGGTTAGGCCTGCGAGGAGAAAGAGGAGGGGTTTGTTAGAGACTCATTGATTGGACAAGATGTCCCATTGGGTATGAGAATTGATCAATAAAGCAGCATGGGCTCAGTGTGAGCCCCCCGACGAGTGAGGGAGCAGAGAGATGGCGGAAAGGAGGGGCTGAACTCCAGTAAAGGTTTAAGAATGTCTGGCAGAATACAGGAAGGAGAGATGGAGGAGAGAAAAGGGCATCTGATCTCATCCCCATGAGACACCTTACCCGCACAATATACATTTAAACTCATTTGATTTACTCTCATCTCCCTCTCTCTTTCACACATACACACACACACACACACACACACACACAAATTCCCTGTTTAGCTGGTCTTACTCACACTCAGTCTGCCATTGATAAAACAGAAAGAAGCCATATTTAAGAGCCTACCTCTTCTTCTCTGCTCTCTTGCTCATTTTCTTTCCCCTGCCTTTTTTCTGCCCTGCTGAAATTGCCAGTTGAAAAAAAAAAGTAATGAATTTTTTGCAGATAGGAAGAAAAGTCACTTGTGGAATGCTGAGAACATCTTATTGATTTCCATTAAGAATGCAATCAAACTTTTCGTGATGGCTGACGCCATGTGAGGGAGGGAGTTTCTGCAAGGTGAAAAATTATTTAATTTGAGTCGTCGGCTTTTCTCTCATTTTTTTGTATGATGGGTTTTGCTGTGTCTCGATTGGCTGAGCAGTGAACGTGTACTAGAAGCCCCCCCTTAGGCCATATTTGATTTGACCTATTTGAAAATTTGTTTTAGAGATCAAAGTAACACACAAACTCTATAAGCAATAATGCACAAGCAAGAGTGTGGTTGTACTGAATATACAGCACTCCATTATGTTAGGTTATGGCAAGAGAATTCACCCTGGATGGGACGCAGGTTCATCACAGGGCACCATTCACACATTCACACACTCATTCACACCAATATATCTACCTACATGTTTTTCGACAATGGGAGAAAACCGGAGAACCCAGAGGAAACCCACACAAACACAGGGAAAACATGTGAAGCTCCAGAACCTCTTTATAAAGTAAAAAATGGTAACCATTCAAATAACTCTTGAAGAATGCTTTTTTCTAACAGTGGATATATGTGTTTATGTGTTTAACAGTTAGCAGCCAATGTCTAATGCCTGACACTAATTGGTTTGCTTTTTTTTTAATCTTGGTTCTAATTTTTTGGAGACTACACATTAATTGAGGAAGAGTGTAGCTAAAACAAATGCTTTAACACTATGTTTTTGCCACAGATAATACATGCAGTCTCTAGCACTTTTTAGGAGGCGATTTTTGAAGCGTTTCCTGAATGGTGATGGTTTTAAAACAGCCTGAGTGGAACACTGGGAGACTTTCTGTTCTGTCAGCATCATAAACATATTTGTTCTGGCATGTCCTCTGAGATCCATGTTGCCTAAATGCTCAGCTAGAGCTAGCGTGGACAGAATACGCTTAGTTTTTTTGAGTTACATGCAGCAGCATCTGAGCCATGTGTCAGCACGTCCCTGAATTGTCCGTCTTTTCTGGACAGGAAATGACTCTGAATCACTTCGCTAAGACCATGAATCAACTGTATTAGCCATGAACGGCGTGAGAGTCGTGAATCGATCTCGATATTAGCCCTGAGTCGATGGCGTTAAGCTGTGAATCAGCGACGTGTGTTCCTCCCAAGTAGAAAGCTTTGAATCAGTGGCATGGCTTGTTCCCATGAGCCATGAATCTCCCTGCAATTGGAGTCGTGCTGTTTGTCTCAGGGCCAGAGCTGAGGCACATTGTTAAGTTATATGGCATGATGGAAGGAGGGTGGTGAAATGAAAAGAGAGAAAGATGTAGAGCTTCAAACGCACAATGTTTAGTAGTTCGAGGTGCAATAGACAATTTCCATACATGCACACATTGATTTCTCCTTTGTCTCTCTTTCTATCTTTCCCTAAATCCATTTCTTTCTTTCTTGTTCCTTCCAATATTCTTTTTCCTTTTGTCCCCTCCTGTTCGTCACTATGTCACCGCAGCAATACATGCCAATAAAGTCAGCGTGTTTGGCTCTGTGCTGCTGGGCAATAAAACAGAATTAAAATATTAAATCTGCCCAGCTCTGCCGCTCGTAAATCCAGTCATGTATTAGCCCCTCTCTCATAAAACAGAAATACAGGAGAGGACAGAGGTTTATGAGAAAGAAGAGCAGATATGGAAAGGGAGGGGGTGAACCATGATTGCCTTCCACCTCACTTCTACCTCTCAGTCATCTCTCCATTCTGGCATTACAGACGATAGAAAAGTGAGCCAGTCAGGCCAGGATGTGCTGCTAAAATGGATATCAGTCTGTTATAAAAATGCTTTGCCAGAAACCTGTGCAGGGCTGTCACCTGCAGCAAAGCTTTAATAGCTTGTTGGTGTCACCTATTTGGTTCTTCATGGCATGGAAGTATGGTTTCCATAATGATTTGTCATGCAGTTAAGAAACCTTATGTTTCTTAATACACTGTTAATGTTAATACACTGCATGCTGTTTAATAACTCGCTGTGGAAATTTGATACCAGAACTTTAATAGCTTGTACAGCACAGATATTCAAATGCTATAATTAGAAGTTGTTTGGTGCTCATTTACATTAAAATGTACAAGCACTGAAGTACAATCATACTAATTTCAAGGAATACAGTATTAGCATAAATGTAGGCCTTGTCCATGTCCATGCCCTTGATTTTCTGAGCACAGAGTGTAGATGAGTGCAGTGTCTGGTTGCTTTTGTCTTTGCGGGTTTTGAAGCAGTTGGCACTCTCTGCTTAACTGCTACTGTCAATGGCAAGAAAAGTTTCGGGTCTGGTCCTTTGACTCGACTCTCTGGTGCTGTCATCACATGCTAGTGATCACTTTGCATGCCACACCAGGACTAGTCAAGATCTATTTAAGACAGAATTTTAAGGGCATCAAGGCCAAGTCAAGAACAAGTCCAAATGAAAGTGAGACCAAGTCAAGATCGAGACTGAAAACCATCAAATCCTTCATGAGGTCACGTCTTAACTTCAGCTAGTTGGCTTTATTCATGCATTGCGCCAATTTTTAAGCTATGTTTTTTAGAAGAAGGAATTTCTTATTGTCAAACTTTCTGCATACAGCAAGAAAAGATAACACAAACATTATTTTACAAACTCTCAACTAAAATCAAGACCATATTTAGCCCATGACCAAGACCCAAGTTCAAGTGCAAATACCAATAAGTCAGAGACAAGTCCAAGTCAATACAGAAAATGTCTTGAGACCAGACTTAAGTCCAGTACCGGAATTGAGTCCAACAGCCCTATTATCCAATGCTTGGAGCCCTTACTGCCCCACCCCATGAGCTAACACATGCAAAATAAATGCATACATTACACAGCGACTGTGAATATTTCAGTTGTCTTGGTACTATGTAGGCAATCTTACCTTAGGCAATTGGCTTCTTCCTTGTTTTCCAACTCGCAAACTCATCCACTAAATCATCACATTGTAGCTTTTTAACAAGCTTCGACACAGTGACCAGCAGTGACAGCATGTTGAGTCTTCCTTGACCCATTTTAGTTTGGAGTTCTTTAATCTGTCCCATTACGGTAAATGAAACTTCTCTGGCTTCACTTTCCTTGTAAGTTTTCTTTTCATTGGCATAGGTAGTGTGGGATTACAATTATCCATTTTTTACATCTGTTTATCTAGCTCCAGTTAAAAACAGTTAGGGCCTAACTGACCGCTCATTGATTACAAATTCAGACCCACACACTAAAAGGATTTGCAAATTTATTTCTGATTCTGTGACTTTATGTTTATTGGCTTGTGTTCTATGTGTCATGTTTGTAATCTGTCCTTGTCCAAATATATACTCCATTAGTTTTCTCAAATGAGTTTCCCCAATGGTAAGTCAATTAGTTGGGTGGTCAGTCATGAACACTGATTATCCTTAGAGCAAGGCAAAAATAATGACTACATATTTCTCCTCTTAAAAGACTACTGCTAACGCCATGTCTAAGGAAATTTCAGTACCTTAAAGAAGAATCTATTCCCAGCAAAGCCTTTAAGCTGTGAAGTGAAAGTAGGGCTACTGGATAGTTTGACAGGCTTCTGTGCTTGACTGGCTTTGACTGCTTCTTGCTCAGTATATTCAATCTTTTTAATGCTGCTGGGATGCAAGATTTTTCTTCATAGTTCTCAGTGCATGCTTTGTTGCTGACTAGTTTAAATGTTGTATCAGTATATTAATAATTTCATATAAAAAATTTATATCCAGATTTTTGTAAAGCTGCTCTGTGAAAATGTCTATTGTTATAAAATTGAATTGTGAAGGTGTTGTCTTTTTGTTGAATTTTTGAGATTGTGGGCCAGTTGGTCCACTATGGGGTTTTGTGTAGTGTATAGGCTTTGGACCCCTACACCTGCCACTGCATCAGCCATACACCTAATTGGTGAACAGGTAGCCGTGGAAACAAGAGAAAGAGAGAGAGAGAGAGAGAGAGAAAGAGAGAGAGAGCTCTGCTCAGGTAAGGATCAAAGATGAAAGAGTTCCTCAAAGTCTATGGCTCTGACACACATACACAAACTAGGTGGATTTCTCTGCATGAACAGTTGCTGTAACACACATGAATTTATGCACACACAGGTAAAATCATGCAAGATTGTAATAAAAAACAGACTTTCCTTTATGGCAATACATTCTTTGAAGAAAAGAAGTCCACAGAAACTTTCAGCAAAGAACACACACACATTTTTGTCTGTTTAGTATGCTTGGTAAGTGTGGTGCCCTGTCCCTGAGAGACTAGTGGAGGATGGCAGCTCCTCGATATCTTTGCATCTCCTTCTGTTTCTGTTTCTGATGTGTCTTTCTCTCCTTTTTCCTTCATTCCTCAATCCATCACTCTATCTCATCTCTGCATCTCAACCTGCCCTTCTCACAAGCTCTCACTGTTTAGCTAAAAATCTACCCAAGTCTCTCTCTCTCTCTCTCTCTCTCTCTTTCTCTCTCTGGTTAATTAGGAGAGAGGGAGCAGAGACACACTTGAGTAAGCTCACTATCAGATGATTAATTGCTGAGGGGAGAGGGATTCTGCTCTGGGAGCCACTGCTGAAGGGAACACAAGGTTACTTATATTCTCTCTCACACACACACACACACACACACACACACACACACACACACACACACACACACACTCCTTTTCAATATAGATTTATTTGGATGGCAGTTAATGTTCCCAAACGAATGTGTAAGAGTTATATGAAACTGAATCAAAGGAAAGCTGACACTGTTTACTCTGTGTTATGTATTGTTTAATAGTTTGTTACCTCTATGCCAAGCCTTTATCTTGATTTTCTCTCTTTTTTGTTCATGTAAAAGACCACAGTCAGGGCGGAGGAGGGGATGAGGCCATTCTGCAGAACTAGAGGTGCAAATGAAAAACATTATCAGACATACAGTAACTCGTTTGGTGGTGCTTGATAGTGTTAGATAATCATATTTAGTAAATAAGGTATGTAATTGTATAATTCATGTCAGTCTTTGAGAAATCAATTTAATGTGAACCAAAAAAACCACAAATCATATTTTATATAAAGTCAACCCTCCATTGAGTTACATTTGCATTTACTTGTTTCTGGCATGATTTTTTATCATACCATTTTACATGATAACATAATTAGATTACCATAAAATAATTGTTTATTACATTGTAGATCAGTGGTGTGTGGTACACAATTTTTTCATTGAGAGTATGAGGATATCTGTGGACACAGAGCCTGTAATTTAAAAAAAAAAAATCAATTATGTTCCACTCTATGAAAGTTAAGTGAAAGTTCCTTTTTTTGTTTACTTGGTACCATTATCCTGTTAAAAAACACTTCTATCCTTCATCTCTTTCCCCTGTTGAAATACCTCTCCTCATTTTAAACATTTAGCACATCATTAACAGGAGTTTAAGATACTAGCAATGACACACCGAAAAACAGGAGATAGATTAAAAAAAAAAAGGCATATGCACACCTTTTCTAACAAAGTTCCAAGACAGGTATATCTGTTTAATTTGGGGTCAGGCAAAGAGAAGTTGCTACTGAGTAGCAATGCTGCTAGGTGTTGTTTGTGAAAATCCCAGGATATCCGCAGTTTCTTAAAACACTCCGGCTAGCCTGTCTGGCACCAACAACATGCCATGATCAAAGTACCTGAGATGACATTTTTCCTCATTCTGATATTTTATGTGATCATAACCTGAAGCTCATGATCTGTATCTACATAATTTTACACTTTGCACTGCTGCCACATGATTGGATAACTGAATAAATGTGCATAAATTAATACAATAGTTCAATGGAAACTTGCTGAATGTGTGTGATTCCTAAAATAGGGGGACATTATCTAGTTCAGGATCACTTCTTCTGAATCATTTCAGATGAATGATTGCTTTCTCATGAATGGTCATATTATCACTCATGTGAATATGTGAATTTCAGGGGTATCAATCTATCTGGAACACATTGGTTTGGTAACACAGCTCCTTTGACAAGCCAAGAAAAGCAAGGTAGAGCTGCTGGTGGTGTGGTTAACTATGGACATTGTTATGGCTTGTGAGATGCTAGCTCATCATGACCAACCAATAACTCCAAAGATGATAATGGCCTGGGAAAGGGTGATATTAAAGCCAGAACAGTTGGAATTAGGTTACAGGAGTGCATTGTGTCACTTGGCAGGTTATGGGATGTACAATGAATTTCATAGAATTCCAAAATATCCCAGGCTTGCATCATGGCCCACCATGAAACTGCATGAATGTCCAATAGTGACCCACTCTTATAAATTTACAATGGTTTTCCACTGGTATCCCATGTAAGTTTACCATAAGAGATTTTCTATCGCAGGTACACCAATGTGAAAAGCTTTACAGAAATGTGCAAGAGTGTGTGCAAGAATCTGGAGAATGGTTAAAAGGCATGGATAAGATAGAAAAATTCTAATGATCTTCCAATGTTGTATTCTTCTGAGGATCCTGTGGCTACTTCTATGAGTTGCTATATCGATCATCATGGACCTGGAAAGGATGGTACCTTTGGCCAGATGGCTAGAGCTTTTTCAGCATTATCCTTTATAGAAATATACCAGCAAACTGAAACATTGAATTAGGAGTGCAACGTCTTATGTGCAAGGTAAAGAGTAAAACCTCTGGGGCAAGGGGATTAATTAGGACCAGCAGTGCTGACAGGACTGTATAGAGTTTCTGTGCATGTACTCCCAATGTTCATGTGGGTTTTCTCTGTTTCCTCCCACTGTCAAAAATACAGGCAGATCGGTGGTTTGGCTATGCTACAAATTGTCCCTGTGTGTGAATATGTGTGTGCATGGTGCTCTGCGATTGACTGGTGTCCCATCTGGAGTGTATTCCTGCCTTGCTCCAAGTGTTCTGGGATTGGCTGTGGAACCACTGTGACCCTGACCAGGATAGAATGGTTACTGAAGATGAAGGAATCATGACTACAGGCAGGACAATATAGAGGACAGAGTCATGGCTTTGCTGCATTGTCAGTGGGGCAGTGACCAGCAGAAAGACTAGAATCTTACTCACTATTTTGATAGGCTAGGGCCCAGGAAAGGGGGCAAAAGGAGCTAGTCCAGAACGAGGTGCGAGTAGTCACTGAGGAAGATACTTCCAGTAAAGCAGTAAGGATAAGGCAGGTTGGAAAAAGAATAAGAGCAAATGTGGAAAATGTGGGTTGACCTATGGCTTCCAGGTATTGTATTACAAACATGCACTTTCACCATAATTGCTCAGACCATTCATTAAAAATAGCTATACCACAATGACATAGGCATAAATATTATTAATAGAGCATGTGTGAATTTTATTAGAAAACGTGAAAACTACAAGATAGTAAAGTGTGGTTTGTAAATCACAGCTTGTTCTATGAGGTACCCTGAAGAATAGTCTCTAATGGTCAGAATTGGCTACTAGATAAGAGTTTGATTGTCTATCAAGCAAAATGAGATCCTCCTAATTGGCATTATTTCTGAAAGATCTTGACGCTTGTGAAGGTATAAGTAAATGGGTTAATATATATATTATATATTATATATATTAGTTGTGCCTCATCTAATCATTTCATCATTCTGTGGCATTATATTCTACCAAATCCTTCTTCTTTCCCCATCTGTGCTCTTGTCTTCTAAGAGAGGCATTGGTGTTACAGGCCCTTGATATTTCAGGCATATTGCCTCAGATTTTGTTCACCTAGGTTTTGTAGGTTGTGCTGTTTGTTTGGGTGAACGTTTGAACATGTTCAGAATGTAGTTCAAGAAAATGCCACCTGGGTTTTGTATGCTTTTTTTTTTTTTTTTTTTAGACATCATTAAATATGTGTTGTGAGTTTTTCGAGACACATGAGTTTTTGACTAATATGGTTTACCTGATTTATAAATACAATATTACTCTAAATGTACAAATTGATTTTCTTTTAAAATGTGACACAATGGAATGGCATTGTCAAGTGTCTACAGCATAGGGCTCCTATTTAGCACAATACACTGTTGGCCTGCATTAATGGTACTGAGCATCCCAAACAAACCCAAATGTAGTAATACTTTATTTTCTGTGAACATAATGAGAATGTTGAGTGCAAACCTTCTTAACAAACCAGACAATGTTAAATCACAAGTTCATTGAGAAATCACTAAAGGATTACTATATTGGCTAAAGGATTACTATATTGGAGCTGAACCCATTAACCAAAGAAAGACAAGTGACTATGGTAACGCACAAGAGTGATTCAAAGCCATGAAAAAAGCAGATGACAGATAAGACATTGAGCCAATTCTTTCTACTCGAGATGAAAGTTCAGACAAGGACCTAATTTCATGATGGAAGAACCAAGGCAAGCACTACAAAAGACCATATTACTTAGACAAACAATATTTGTGGAAGTCTAGCATGTCTGTGCCAGCTAGTACGCTTGCTTGTTAATTGTTGGTATCACTTAGCCCAAAAAAGAAAGCATTATATTTAATTTGGTGATGTTAGCCAAAGCAAATTTTTATGTACCATTCAGACTGTTTAGTTGAAATATCAACTAATTGATAACTTTTTGTGTTTGAGTATTCAACTACAAAGCTCAACAGTAAAACCATGAAGACCTGGAAAACATTTAGTTTTCTCTTCATTTCACCACTCTCTCTTCCCTTTATTTCATATATTATATTATTCTGTTTATTTTCCTATCTCCATCACTCTTTGGTGCCTTTACTCTCTCTCTCTCTCTCTCTCTCTCTCTCTCTCTCTCTCTCTTTATGTTTGATGGATGGGTTGCACGTAGGAAGTTGTGCTGCCTCTAATAGAGAGACAGAATTGAACCATTGGGAAGTAAATGTTAAGAGCCTCGTAAAATATCTAGCCCTAATCCTCCCTCTCTTCCCTGGTCCCCCATCTCTCTCACTCTCTGTCACTGCCTGCTTTGCTTTCATTCCACATATCACAGTCCCCTCCAAAACTATTGGAATGGCAAGGCCAATTCTATCATTTTTGCTATACACTTGAGACATTTAGGTTTGAGATCAAAAGATGAATATGAGACGATAGATCAGAATTTCAGCTTTCATTTCTGATATTTACATCTAGATGTGTTAAACAACTTAGAACATTGACCCTTTGTTTGAACCCACTCATTTTTCACATGAGCAAAAATATTGGAACATGTGACAGTTCCACACTAACAGGTCTTTCTTATTGCCCAGGTGTGCCCTGTTAGATTGATTGTTTAAACAGTTAATACCATTGAATGTCTGCTCTTGGTTTGAGTCCTGGGTTTCTCCTGTGAACACTGCATTTGTTGTTAAAAAGGTTAAACCAACTTATAGACAGCTCTCTGGTCTTTGGGAGAAAAACAAGCCGTTTTGAAGCTGAGAAAAATACAACCATTTGGAATGTCCAGAAAATGAAAGAAACCACTGGTGTACTAACAACCAGACATTGAACAGGTCAGCCAAGGGAAACAACAGCAGTTACATTATGAGAGCTGTGAAGAAAACCCTAAAAACAACAGTCAGTGACATCAAGCATGGTGGGGATAGTGTCATGGCATGGGCTTGCATGGCTGTTTACAGATCGGGCTCACTAATCTTTATTGATGATGGAACTCATGATGGTAGCAGCAGAATGAATTCAGATGTCTACAGAAACGTTCTGTCTGCCAATTTATAGAGAAGTGCATCCAATCTAATCGGGAGGAACTTCAACATGCAGTAATGACCCAAACACACTGCCAACACAACAAAGGACTTCATCAGGGTAAAAAGTGGGAGGTCTTAGACAGGACAATTCAATCACCAGATCTTAACCCAATTGAGCAGCATTTCACTGCCTGAAGAGGAGACTGAAGGGAGGAGACCCCCCAAAGCAAACAACTGAAAGAAGCTGCCATACAAGCCTGGAAAAGCATCACAAAAGAAGAATGCAACAGTTTCATGATATCAGTGGGTCACGGGCTTGATGCAGTTATTGCAAGCAAGGGATATGCAACCAAATATGAAGTGTTATTTACTTTAAGGCTGTCTGTTCCAATACTTTTGCTCACCTAAAAATTGGGTGGTCTGGCACAAAAGTTGTTTAACACATTAAGATGTATATATCAGTAAATGAAAGCTGAAATTCTGATCTATTGCCTCGTACTCATGTTCTGAAGTCAAACCTAAATGTCTTCAGTGTATAGAAAAATGAAAGAAAAAAAAGAATTGGCCTTGCAGTTCCAATACTTTCAGCAGGGACTATATGTGTTGGACTGTGTGTGTATGTGCACATATGTCCCAGCGGAGGCCACTGTGTTTTTCTGTGGTGAAAGTCTGGGAAACTGTGTATGTGAGAGTTAGAGGGAGAAAGTATCTGTAACACTCATGCAACATTCTGTCTCTTAAAGCTGATTTATTTATATTCCATACCAAATTTCAATCAGTAAGCCACAAAATCAAATTAATATACTGGGTCATGCTGTGGGTGTGTGTATGTGTGTGTCTGTGCATGCACACACACACACGCAAATGATGCAGGAGGAGCCAGCTGGCCAGATTACATGGCTAACAATCCAGAACCAATGGCCAGTAAATTTCCCTCTCCAGACCCACCACACACATACATACACACACACACACACACAAACAGCAGGTGAGGAAATTAGTTGAGTATCTCACAGAGCAGTCAGTGCCACCATGAGTTTTTTCCTTTCTTGTTTCTTCTGATGAGCTCATTAGACCTGCTGTCTTGTGCGCACACACACACACACACGTTTGTATGTATGTATGTATGTATGTATGTATGTATGTATGCATGTATGCATGTATGTACCAAGAGCACCTTAAAAAACCACAACAAATTCCTTGTGTGTCTGCGCACACACTTGGCGAATAAAGCTAATTCTGATTCTGATTCTGACATAAACATACGCAAATATACACAACTGAAACATACATCAGTCACCACTCAACACCTCAAGATGACCCACAGTTCTGTTTCCAACGGGCAGAGAGAAACATGCAGTTATTACAGTAGCAGGGATTCAGAGGAGAGAAGGAGAAGGAAATAAAGTACTGCACATGTCTGCGCTTTCAAAATGAAAGAGTGAAGAAGGGCCTGTAATGATCACAATGAACACTTCAATTGGCCCTACTCTAAGCAGCTGACACAATGGGAAATGTGCAATACAATACTGAGATTTCACTGTTTGATTCCATAGATTTCACTGTTTGTTTCACCATTTGACTCCAGTCTACCCCAGGGCCCTGATGTATAAATAGTGGTGTACATACAATGCTTTGGAAGTGCATATGCAAAAAATGTCAGATCTATAAAGCCATGCATATGCAACTTTAACCTTGTCTTGGATACACCTTTGTAATATGTATATGTAAATGATTATGAATATCCCCCTATTTTGGCAAAAATCATAAGAAAGAAAAAAGGGGGAACAAACATCAGGGATTGTGAAATGGTACTCAAGCACCACTCCAGTATTTGGAGCAACTTAAAGATTAATGATGAATAAAACTCAGCCCTTGTTTCTGCCTAAAGTTCCTGAGTCTCTGAAAAATGTTCCTGGGTTTCTGCAGTGGAAACACACGTCTTGGTGCCTTCCAGTATGATATCAACTTTTTTTTTTCTTTTTTTTTTTATTTAGCCAATACCCACTCACTAGCAATGAGTCTCCATATCTACCAACTACTGTCATAGATAAAACTAGATGATGCAATGTCAAGCTAAACAGGACTGGAGGCAAGTGTTAACAGTCCTATTCTGCATCTGTAACCTAACAGATGCATGTGGTTGGCTAGTGTCACTCTAATTGTCAGGGGAGAGTGGAAGGTCATCCTTCTGACCGAGAGAGCAGGACAAATTGTGATCTCTCTCAAACTCCTGGCACCACTGGGATTTAAGCTCAATGGGGCAAAACCTAGACATTTGCACCAGACATTTTAAGACACAGTGCCTCCTCACATCTTCATGATGAAGGTCTCACCAGCTATAAATAGATCATGACATCATACAGTATGTATGATGACATATTGGGGCTGCATTCGTGCACTTTCCAGCCAAAGTATGTTCCATTTATAGACCTGTCTGCAGATAACTCCTGATAACTGTATCAACATACAAAAATGTAGTACTGAAGATATAGTACAATATTTTCTATTTAGAACTAACATTTTCTTTACGGCGTTGATTAATAATATTTGTAGCTTGTAAGAGCCTCATGATTAAATTAAGAGGGCTAACATGCCTGATCTGAGAAACAGCCTTCTTGCTATCGAGTGTTAGGTACCCCTATTTTAAAAGCCTATTTGTTTATCAAATGTGAGAAGAAATTTTGAGTAAACAATATTTTACATGCACAGCACTATGTAACTTACGTTGAAGGAAGTTCAGGATGTGAAACCAATTATTTAGTAATTTAGTTATTTCACTAGAATTACAATATTAAATTGCTGGTCAGATTACATATGTATAAACATTCTATATATTTTTTAAAACAATATCACATTATAATATTATAACCACATTATAATATATTATAATATAATATCTATATATTATAATCATATTATAATATATAAATAGTTATCGTGATATGAAAACATTTCAACACCTCCAGTTTGGATCCTAGAAACATAAATGGAAACCTGTAGAATGCAATAAATATCCAAGTAAAGTTTGTGTGTGTTTATGAAGTTGAAATACGAATGTTATCTGAAACCTAACCTAACACATACTTCAAAGTGTGTCTTGAATGAATTGTATATCAAAACAACATGAACACACGCACACTCATTAATAATGAGAGAATGAGATTCTCTCGTTTAGTGCAAAAATGTGTGTTTAGAATCTTTCAGGAAAAATTGAGAGATGGTGGGTGTAAGAGAAAAAATGGCAGGTTTAAGAGAGAAAGAGAAGGCGAGTTGTAGTGACATGACACCACTGGAAAAACTTGCAGCTTCGTACAACTTCATCCTTAGTGAATGCTGCAAGCTGTGCTCTGCATCAAAGTGTGAAAAATGGATCTTACCCCCAATTTGTTGGTGTTGTTACTGCTGTTATTAGGATATCATTGTCATTAGGGGTCCAAGCACCAATGGTGATGGAACTCTGTTGATTTTGCAAAGATTTTTTTTTTTTTATTCTTTTTATTCTGATTATCCCCTAAAACAAATGACCAAAACGTCTGAAAATCATAGTGACATGACATTTAGCACTCAGGTGAGTGAGATTGGTTTGATTGCCTTGAAAGGAGTGTAACAGTGCTGCATTACATACAACATCTCAGTCTGTAGAGTCCTGGCCATTCAACTGGCTCCACTCAGTTGTAGAACTTCCTTTCGCTTGGACCTTCAGGGTGTTTTTTCTTTGGAACTAGTGAACTCTATGTATAAAAGTTGTCAGGCGGATTCATAAAATGTCCCGATGGAACCCCTCACCAGACAATAACAGGTAGCATTCATAAATAATGCCAATACAATTACATTTCTGCCATTAATATTATTGTTGCCAATATTAAGATTGTTGCTATTGACCTTTTTGCAGTTGTTCTGGTTTATTATTGAATATCATGGCAGTAAAATGAAGCTACCTGACATGAATTGAATTAAGGGAGGAACAAGTGAGAGGGAATGAGAGGTGGAAAGGCAAAAAGAGGGAGTGAAAGACATAAAGAAAATATGAGGTGAATCAAAGAAATAAGAGCTAGCAGGGGTGCAGGAAGAGCAGTGCAATCGTGAGCAAGCAGGAAAAGCTGCTGTGCGCTCCCTCTGACTGCACGCTTAAATCAGCAGGAGGCAGTCAGCATGGGAACACCACTCCCCCGACATGACGAACATTTAAACAGCAGCCATCTCCTCCCTGCAGGGGGGGCTTTCCTTATCCACACACACACACATATCCGTCTTTAATGTCGCTCAGGCCTCTAATGGTTCTTATTAGAACTCAGCTAGACATTACAAAATGAGAGAAGACAACCCACCAAGCCTGAGAATTAAATCTCTCCATCTCTCCCTTTATTATGACTCTCCTGTTATCATCAATCTTTATCTTTCCATCTTTCTCTTTATCTTCACTCTTTATCTCTCCATCTCTTCCTTTATCATCATCCTCTCCCTTTCCCCTCATTGTCTTTATCTCTTCCGTGACCACTCTCTCCATCTTTCCATCTGTCCTGATATCATCATTCTCTGCATTTCTCATCTATCCCTTTATAATTATTCTCTCCTGAGCTCCTTCAATAACCTGACAATACAGTAGCAGAACTGTTTTGACCTAGCAGAACTCTAGCAGAACTCTAGCAGAACTGTGTGTGCGTGTGTGTGTGATGTGTGATGACCTGCTATGGACTAGCGTCCTATCCAGGGTGTATTCCTGATTTGTGATAAGATCTCGATTCACAGTGACTCTGACCAGGATAAGGCAGTTACTGAAGAAGAATGAATGAATGAATGAATGAATGAATGAATGAATTGTTTAATAAGGACTCCCTTATTTCTACCGTTGCTGTGACCATGTGAGAAGTATCAATAAAATTAAAAAAGCAGGATGCATGAGTGGTCAGATCATTAGTGCTGACACAATTTTCCCCATAGAATACTTCTGAACAGTTTGTGGGGCATCTTTAACCCTTAAAAGATTCTAACACCTAAAATGGTTATCATGGTACCTGCTGTAAAAATAAAAACCCAGACACAGACTTGTTATTGTAAATGCAAAACACACAATGATGCCATACAAAGTAAATCAGTCTGAAGCACAGTTTCATACCAGCAGTGACAAAAATAGACTACAGACTGACAACACAGACACACACACACACACACACACACACACACACTGGGCTGGAATAGTGTGAGCTGTGAGTTCTGGATTGAGTCCCAGGTTAGAGGACGTCTCCTTCCGATCGCCTCAACCATCTGCTGCTGGCCAGACGGACCACACCACTGGAGGTATGCCTGGAAGAGAGAAAGATAGAGGGAGAAAGAAATAGAGAAATAATGAGGGAAAGGGCGTTCGGAGGGAGAAGGAGAGAGGGGAAGGGCTCAAACTAGAGATGAGCAAGCAAGAGAAAGTAGAAGAGATAGACAACAAGGGAAAAAAAGCAGAGAAACCAAGGAAACCAGAGAGAGAGAGAGTGAGGTGGAGAGGAAAAAAGGAAAAGGAGATGAGGGCTGGCCTGGGCAATGTCAGTGTAATCAGGAGGGACATGGGTCGTCTGTTATCTGTCTACCTCCAACCTCTTCCGTCTGCTCAAGGGAGAGAGAGAGAAGGGAGGGGGGGGGGCTCTAGGAATTAAAATAGAAGTGAAAAAAAAGCGAGCAAAAAATAAAATCAGAATAACACAACTAAATAGACCAATACATCTTCTGTACACATCAATTCATAGAGGCGAATGAGGAGAGAGAGAGAGAGAGAGAGAGAGAAGGCCTGAGAGACAGGTGAGAGAGGGTGAGAGAGGGCCAGAGAAAACGCAAAGTCAGGTGGAAGGGAGGCTAAATGAGATTGAGATGGAGAGGCTGGTATATTCTCAGTGTGTGCGTGGAGAATATAGGAGTTTAATTGGGGGAATGCGTGTGTTCTTGGTTGAAGGCAAACGGTGCACATATGCTGACGCGGAGAGTTTCAGTGGAAAATTAGGTTTGAAACAAGAGGGAAATAAAAGCTAGAGAGACATAGCAAAGGAGATGGAGAGATACATATGAACCACTTAACTTTGGGACAAAGAAACAGGCCACTTTGCAAGGATATTACTTCACAAGTTTGTATCTTTGTATCTCTAACTATTTTTCTCCCTATAAATCCCTTCACAAATCAAATAGAGTAGATGTAGAGATTTTGTTGGCATAAATTGAACTACTTTCTCTGAACCCATTTTTCAGGCTCTATAACCTTCCTTTCTCAATTCAGGATGGAGCTGCAACAATGGACAGTCTTCAGGCTGTGGAAGCAACAGCATTAGATGTATGTCAAGATTGTGGAAGTGCAGGCCATGATCAAGCCCTTCTTAGGAGTCTCATTACATCTTTCTCCTCCCATGTGACACCACCAATGAGCTCCCTCACTCTGGCCGGGACAGGTAGGTCTGTTGGGATTGCAGAGGGCTGGGGCACTTCAGGTGTAGCTGTCTTTAAATAGAGGTGGACCGGGTGCTCTGTGGTCCTTTGGTCCTCCCCCAATCTGGAGGCGAGCACCATTCAGTACTCAAGGGGGTACACATCAGGCTTTGATGGATTCAGCTGCAGGCAGACCCTCATCCACCAAAGCCTGGATAATGGCACTGGATAATGGCTGGGAGGTAAAGATGATGTGGATTCACAGGGATGTGCATGCTTATCCTTTCATGCCAATCAAAATTGAACACAAGAGCAAAAACAAAGAATGACAGAGAGGCACATCCTTCTGTCCCTTTTGAGCCCCCCTTAGATTTACCTTATGCATGCCTTCAACCAAGTGATAACTGATGGGACAATTGGCCAAGCCAGGCTTATGTTAACTTTCACATATTTTATGACATTTAATACACAGTATTATACAGTGGTTGTATCAGGTGAGTCAGGACACCCAAACTGTTGGAATTGTGACCCGGTTCTTGGTTCCAAAGAGTCAGGACAAATGATGGGAGCCTCTTTTATTTGTGGTTCAGGAGGCACCCCAGGCCTCCACAGGGTTTTCCCACTCTGAACTGCTATACAGGTGAAAGCTAAGGGGAGTGTTGCATGTGATAAAAGAAAGCTAGGAGGATAATCCAACACCCAGTAAAAATGAAATTCAGTATATCTTCAACCTGAGAGCAAAACTCCACATACTGGGTCACTTGTCGTGGGAGCATTTGCTCCAGGCTCAGGCAACAGCTGTATAAGAAACATTCTAATTCTCACCAGAAGTCTTCATGTTATCTCCTACGTCTAGCTTGAACGTGTACAACCTCAGACATTATCAGAGAAATAATACGCATGTATTTAAAATATTCTGCAATATATTCTTCAAAGTAGTCTGTTGAGATTTCATATTATTTAAAAAAAATATCTCTCATGCTTTATGTTTATTTTCTACAGTCAGATGTTGCCTGCCCCAAGTTCTCCCCATGTATGTGTGAGCTATCTCTGTTTGTGGGCACTCCCATTTCTATCCACATCCTAAAACCACGCTGGTAGCTGGATTGGCTGTTAGGTGTGAATGACGTGTGTGTGTGTGTGTGAGAGAGAGAGAGAGAGAGAGAGAGAGAGAGAGAGAGAGAGAGAGAGATGCCCTGCGATGGACTGGTGTCCCATCCAGAGTTATTTTCTGCCTTTATCCCAGTGCTCCCGGGATCCGCCTTGACCCTGACCATGACGAGGAGGTTATTCACAATAAATGAACTTTTTGGAGCGTTTGCCCCTTCCCTTCAAGTGTGCAAATCATTTTGGAGGTGACTCTATGAAAGTAAGAATATATATTAGAGCTTGTACATTTACTAATATATTACTAAGCTATTTATTTGGCTGTTTTATTTGTGCGAAAAAAGAACGTGTCAAACTGCAGTCCAATTAACAGCCACACACAGACAAATTAAACAAATAAAATTTCCTGCTTCAATGCTTTTGTAGGCTACACTGTTAAGGACAAAAGTAAATAAATCAGTGCAATAAATGTGCAAACTAATAAATCTGTGTATATTACACTAGTTCCGGTTGCACCAGTTCTTAAAATGCATTCGCGTAGACAAGCAGTAGCTCAGCTGAAATTGTGAATTCTGAAACTGACAGCATGCAGCTTGGAAACTCCTTATAGCTTACTGATGTAGCGATGTCTACAGCAGCAGTTAAGTGGTTTTTCTGCCATGTTCATCTCTGGCCTCAGTAGCATACAACAATGAGTCTGGATCGGTGTCTTTGAGCTGCTGTGCACCGCTGATCGAATCGAGTCTAATCTAGCTGAGTGAGCTTGGATAGTGCTGTGCAACCCGTAGCTCTGAAAGTGCTCTTGAACACAGCACTGGTCACAGCAGAATTTACTCTGCCACAGTGAGAGGATTTTATTTTTATTTTTATTCCTTTACCATCTGCTTCACTGTTTTCCCACTGTCTAATTGGTCAACATCCCCAGCAGTGGCTAGTATTAGTATTAGTTGACTAGTCTATGCAACATTTAATATAAAGTTTAAAATTTTCACAAATTGCATTCATTGGGTTCTATAATGTTGTAAATCTTTCAGAAGTCAGAATCAGGAACCAGGAGACCAGCCAAGAGCCAGATTATATATTTATTCCACCGTTTGTGTGAACATCTTAATAAACAAAAGGAAAGGATATGCAATGATGGTCAGATCATCAATGGTTTCTATGTTTCCGGAGTATGTTTGATATCTGATCTGATTTGGTCAGGTCTGGTCTGATGTGTCTCTTAAAACACACAGCTTAAATACAAGAAGTCAGACAGAAGTCCAAACAAGGTCTTCTTCACACAACACACAACAAGGTCATAATACATATTCTCAGAATAACATGTTTACGGGTCACAGAGTTATACATAAGTCATCAATCTATGAGTCATCACGATCATACTGATTTGGTTAAACCTAAAATGAACATAATCAAATAATAAGAAAACATCCCACAATAAGAAGTTTTGCTGTGAGCAAGGAAGCCCAGCTCTGGTCGGGTAAGTCTTGAGTCCCGCACAGTTTGGTGCTTTCCTGCTCTAACTCACATGTTTTAGATCATTACCAGGTTTAGTAGGTATGATTGAGCAAAGAATTACTCCACCTGTGCTGAAGTCTGTATATACTTTTATAGTTTGAAGACACATTAGTTGGAGATAGTTTAAGACTTGCCAGTTTTATTCTGTGGGGAAAAAAAATCATAAATATTTGACAAGACCAAACCGCACTTATGTTCATTAAAAAAGTATCAGCTGTAACTGCAGCACACACTTTCTTTATACAGTCAATTTCACCATGTATTGCTCTGCTGTGGCTCTTGCAGGAATTCCCAGAGGTTTTTAGAGCTGATTGGACACCTCACTTAAACCTTTCAATCCAACCTGACTAGGTGGATGGAAGGAGATTTGTGTTACAAAAAAGAGTGTTTACAAAACTGTGACAAGCAGTGTCATGACCGGAGTTGGACACGGCTGCTCTAGAATGAGGCAGGTTCAGAAAGGCACTGAAAATTTAATATTACTGTCGTCAGGGGTAGAACACAAAGAAAGCTCCAAGATGCTAGTCAGAAACATGTCACAGCAATATTGTTTATATTGATTTTCTGTATTGATCTTTTAATTTAAAGGCACTTTTGGATGGTTCAGTGAAATGTGGTGATTCTCCATGTGAGGGTAATGAAATAAAACAAAATACAGTGAGTTGGGTTCACTTGATCTTTAAAGCTGGAAGCAAATACATCATACTAAGATGTCTTGGGTGTCTCAAGAAGTCTTTAGTAATGCACTGTAGTTGACACTCCAAATGTTAGATGTAGGTGTTTACTGCACATAAGTACTGCTATATTATTTTTAGGGAAAGCACTGTAGTGTGCATTGTACAGGGTACAGCATATCATTATAAAATGTCAGAAACTATACAAAATCCCTGAACTGCAAGTTGTGAAAAAAGTTGACTTACTAACTTGTTATTTCAACATAGTATGTCTTTATTTTTAACTTAATATCTCTCTTATTTTGACTTAATAACTTGTTATTTTTGAGTCATCATCTCATTATCCTGACCATACCTGGACTCAAGTGAATTATTAATAATGAGACGTACATACATACCAAATGAATTCCACTAAACCAACTTCTGGCTTACATGATATCTGGGGAAACAGCACATGAAATAAGGATTCTAAGCTAATATTCAATAAATTAGTAAATAAATTATTCTTATTAATAGCTTGTATTAATATTAAGTCAAAATACTGAGAGAATATGTCGAAATTACAATAACAACTTGAAATAATAACATAATATCCTGAAATAACAAGTTATTAAGTCAAAGTAATGATATAATATGCTGGGATTATAAGTTGAAATAACAACGAAGCACTTTTTACCACAACTCCTGGCTTTCATATGTACAGTATATGTAATAAACAAACAATTAAACAAACAAACAAACACAAATAAATAAATAAATACTATAACTTGATTAACCAAGATTTCTTGGTGTGTTTTAATGTGTCCTTTATTTTGATGTCATATCCATTTATTGAAAGTTAGAAAGTCATCGCCTGTCAGGTTTTTACTTGATAAATGTTCCTCTTCACTGATAATGCCAGGTACGTGAATAAAATAAGCTAACTGCTTTGATATTTCAGAAGGCCAGGTACGCAAAAATGTTCGAACGCAATGTCCTTGATTCGATATATGGGGGAAAAAAATGTATGTTTGATTAAAAGCTGAAATTTTCTCATGGGAAAACTACTGAGCTCTGTTTAAGCCTTTCTGAAGGATTTGTTTTAATAGTCACTGGCAATCAATTTACCATAATGGCACCAAAGCACAAAGATCACTGTAAAAATGATTTGGCCTTTCTATGATATTTAAGATGGTTTTAACACTGTGGCATTTAGTAAAACATTAATCAGTTCCATCCAAATAATCCCATCTGTAAATGCAACATTATCTCACGAACTTTATGATTTTTATGAATTTACACAGAAACGTCTCCCATGAAATACTCTGAACAAACAATGTTGATAAAGGTGAATTTGACCAGAGGGAAAATGTGGCAGGTTGGACGTGTAGAAGAAAAGACGAATAATGAGAGATAGTTGGGCGAAAGAAGAGACAAAGAGATTCAGGAGTAAATTTACAAACAAAACAATTCATTTATCAAACGATAAACGAGTGGGGATATGGAGGAAGTTTGAACAGAGCGATCAATACATCTCTCCAAAGAGCTGAGAAAGCTGAGAAAGCAAGCTCGCTAATGGTGCCTGTCTGCAGCCATTTATTCATCTGACTTGTGTTTTCTTTCTGCTTTGTCTTCTTTTGAGGAACATGTCAGATTTGGGGTGGTGGACAAACAGCTGGGGGGATCAACACTGGATTTCACGGTCCGCCATAAAGTTGAACGTGGATGAAAAATTGAAATGGTTTACAAAGAAAAGTGGTAATAGAAAGCAAGAAGGAAACACTATGAGACAGGCAGGAAAATCTTGTGATAGCAAAATCTTTAGTGGGGTGTGACTGTTAAAGGAAAACTCTGAAGCATTTGATGTTTGATTTGATGTTTATATCAAAATATTTGTCATGGGTGTAGCAATTCTGGTGCTAATTTGTTGGCTGGGGTAGGGTGGTATGTTGAAGTCACATGGGAATATTGCTAGCATAGTTTTAGTGTTTAACAGGAGAAAAAAATCACTAACCTCAAACATAAAGGATAATGTTTGGTTTTGAGTGATAGCTCAGAAAAACATAAGAGCAAAAGCTTCTTTTCTCACTCACCATTTTTCAATGATGTTCAATGTCATATTAATTAGAAATCCACTGTAGAAATGGAGACAGCAAACATCAGACTCAAAGTTCCAGGATGCAGTGCAGCTATATTACATATTTGTGTTGAGCTACAACAGAGACTCGGATCAGCTGGTTGGTGATCTGCAAGATGACAAACACGATGTTGATAGCAGTATTTGTATGAAAGTTGAAGCTTTGGAAGCTGATCTGTTTGAGCCAAGAATACAGAACAGGAGGTGAGAGAGCTGGACAGAATAAAGGACTAAAGTGCTGTTGCATCGAAGTAAGAGCTAAATCCCACTGCACAACTATCAGCAGGTAGTCGAGCTGCATTGTGGGAAGGTACGGGGAAAAAAAAAGTTAACCAAAGTGAAAAAAGACCAACATCAATGTCAATGAAAGAAATCTCTAAACTAAAAAAAAGTCAACTCATAATTTTATCACAAAACAAGTCCTGGCACCCTTGAAGGTTACACATTAATTATAAAGATTAATACGCAAGTAGTTCAGGGTGGATTTTTCCTTTAATAGCAGAACACTTCCTCACCCAAACAGTTTATTAGTCTATGGTCATGTCTCTTCCACTGCTAATGAATCCTGCTTTTCTATTTCACCTCTCCTTTTTACCTAGTGCGCTCTGTAAAGATTTGCTCCTGTGTTGTAATATCTCAGCTGAATAGACCTATCAAGGTAAGACTTCTTCATTACGTACTGGCATGAATGATGATAAGACAACTAGCATGACAAACATATCAGTGATGGAACATGGCATGGTGAGTAGATCCATGTAACGAGTTCACTGTTGGAGCTCATTAGATCGGCGAGTCAGTGCAGCAGGATAGTGACACACTGCTGCTCTCAGCAATCTGAAGGTTGAGTCTGCAGTTAAAATGCCACATGGAGCGAGGTTTAAGACAGTCAGAGACAGAGACACATGGCTCTTCTTATTCCCCGCCCTGTCGCTTTGATTGACAGCTCCATTCCATCGTGTGTCCTCGATGTCGTGGTGATTTGTGGTCTTGCTCGGGCCACGAGGCCATTTTACAACCTCCGCCAATGTCTCCCGGCTCGCTAAATAGCCATGCTCTGCATGTGTGTGCGTGTACAGTGAAAGAACATTAATTTTCTTTATCATCTCACCCTGCAACCCTCCTCTCTGTCTTCCCTCTTCTCCCTCCACTCTCTTCCCTCTCTCTCACTTCTTCATAAACAGCAAGCGCCAGAGAGCAGAATTGAGTCCAGGCCCAGAAGCGAGCAAGTAGAGAGAAAAAGACATTAATAAAGTTGACAGCATTTAAGAGGCAGACAACCTTTACAAAAGAGTGCAGCCACTTAACAGGCCCATACAGGCACTCATAAAGCAGGGCGTCATACAAGCGTGACCGCAACACACCGCCACCCATCACAGACCACGCTGTACTGACACATTTCATACACACACATGCGCACTCAGAACAGGACTCCTGCAGAAACACAGTGGAGAAAAACAAGAGGAAGTAAGAAACTGGTCAAACGAAAGGCTTTCTTAAAAACCCCTAGACACTGCAGTTGGTGGAGTACATTCACGAAACCATTATACAAGACAGAACCGAATAAAATATGTCCTTTAGCTATTCTATATCAGAGTGAACTCAGAGTTGGTCCTACACTGAGACTTTAAGGGGTTTGAAGGTTTATTAATGGAGTTCAGTAACTGTCCTTAGACTTCTATTAAGTAGGGAATAAAACACTTGGGGGCGTGCTGTTATAGGAAATAATTAACAACAGGGAAGAGGAGCAACTGTTATCACCCCAAAGTTGATTATTTTCCTGTAACAGTACATCCTGAAGTGTTTTATTCCGCATTTTCCTGATTTTAATTACACATTTTTATTAATTAATGAACACCACATACTTTATAGTTACATTTAATGTCATTGAACATCTATGAATCAAGTTAATTCAAGTTAATATACTGTATATACAGTCAGGTCCGGAGGTATTTGGACAATGACGGAGTTTTTGTGATTTTGTCTTTATACACCACCACAATGGATTTGAAATAAAACAATCAAGATGTGATCAAAATGTAGACTGTCAGCTGTATTTTAAGAGGTTCCACAAAAATATGGCATTTATCATTTAGGAATGACAACCATTTTAAGCAAAGTACTTCCATTTTCAGGGGCTCAAAGGTATTTGGACAAAGTGACATAATTGTAAATATAACCATAATTTTAATACTTGCAGTCAATGACTGCCTGAAGTCTGGAGCCCATGGACAGCACCAAGCTTCCACTGAGTTTGCTCCCTGGAGATGCTTTGCCAGGCCTTCACTGCAGCCACCTTCATCAATAAACACCAGTGAGCCTGTTCCATTGGCAGCCATACATGCCCATGCCATAACACTTCCTCCACCATGTTTGACACATGATGTGGTATACTTTGGATCATGAGCTGTTCCTTTCTTTTGCCATACTTTTCTCTTCCCATCATTCTGGTACAAGTTAATCTTGGTTTCATCAGTCCAAAGAATCTTATTCCAGAACATGGGAGGCTTTTTTAGATGTT
>CM040987.1:7956583-7970599 GCA_022985145.1 Pangasius djambal
CGCAACTGTCTTCAGTTCCTGCTTGTTCTTGGGGCATTTTCCCTTCAGTTTTGTCTTCAGCAAGTGAAATGCATGCTCAATCGGATTCAGGTCAGGTGATTGTGTCGATGTCCCAATATTTATGGACCTGACTGTAAGTCACCTCTTATACAGCACTCATTGTCTAGCTTTGTTGACTGTTGTTGTGTGTCGCAACAAGAGTCCATGTTCATGCATATAGTCTTGTTTTGGTTATTTGTTTGTGTTTGACTTAATTTAAATAAAAAACCTGCATTTGCATCCGTCTCCCACAAACAATTCCTAACATTATGTAACGGACCACTTTTCCAACAAAAAACATGATGAAGACTGCCAGGTTCTATCCGCAAAATTAAAAGCAAGTGTGACAGTCAAAGTCTCCAGAAGAACTGTGTGCAGATTCTCCCTGATTTCCAAGAGAAAGGACACTCACCCCTATAGTATCCGGGCAGCTTTTAAACGCCATGATTATCCAGTATAAAGTAGAAAAGCAAGCTTTATCATCCAAAGTTCAAACACTAACATAAAGCTAATCAACAGTGCAAAGCTAATATATCACTGAGAAAACGGGACTGACATGCTAGGCTCAAAAAAACTGCCATCACCTCCAGCCATCTCCCTTTTTTAGTCTTCTTAGGAATGAACATTCCTAATCTACCAATCCCTGCTGGATATGGTTCTCTTCAAGGAAATCATAATCATAATGGGATATTCACACATGCACACACACACACACACACACACACACACACAAAGACAAAGACAAAAATATATTTAGGGACATAACAGTGTGGTACTGAGCCAAGGTTAGTAAAATCTAGTGCAACCAAAAGAAAAGTCAGAAAGCATTTTTTTTTTTGTGGGTTTGACTGATACAGTCAAGTTTTCTTGGTGTTATGAAAATGTTACTTTATGTAACGTTTATAAAAATTCCTACAGTATTGCACAAACCTTTATAGTCCCAGAACTGTATGAAATGTTTTGTCTTATAGGGTGATCATATCATGCGAGAATTACAGATGACTAGATGACAGCTTGAAAGATTCTACTGAGAGCTGTTCATCTCCTCAGACGTGAAAATTAGTCGTTTATACAAACGCAAACAATGGCAATGCTAGAGAATGATAAGGAATGTGAAATCCCTACATTATGCTATTCAGTGGTGTTCTCTGTCAATTAAGAGGTTTCTGAAGATTTTTGGAAGTTCTCCACTGGCAATTCCAACATTAACAAAGATGGCAACATTTTTACATTTTACATTGTAGTCTACCAATCTTAGAAGGTGTCATAAATCCTGTTAGCTGGGATAACGATTAACATTGTTGCTCCAAGGTTAAGTCCAAGTCAGGGACAAAACTAGAGAATTTTTTAGGCTGTAGCTGAGACTGGATTGAGAACTTGGTGCTGTGTGCCTCATACTTGAACCTAATGTTCTCAGGATATGGTAGGGTACCATTTAAAATTTCAGACCCAATCAAAGCTTGATTACCTCCCACTCACTCACACATCCGGTACATGAAATGAAAAGAACATTAGAGACAAACACACTGTTTAAAACCTTTCTACCATGTTCCCTGTGCTACCTGCTATGAACTGATGCAAGCAATATTCATTAACGCTAACGCGCATGCATGCACACACACACACACACACACCCTGTTCTTTGTTTCCAGCAGCAGCACAAACTGTGTGTGTGAGAGATGAAGCGAAGCAGAGGCTTAGACAGAGCTGGCTCTGCAGAGCGGACTGCTCGAGAAAATGGAATCAGCATAACTGCACTGTAGGGACAGATAGGCCATTCGCTTTCTCGCAGTTTTCAGCACAAAATCCTTCCTCCATCACTCCCCAGGTAGTGAAGCCAACCTGGAGCTGGAACAATGCGTTCAAGTCACAGTTGCAAAGTCGGCGCTGCCTATTGTATTCGGGGGGAAAAACTTGCACAAAAAGCCAACATTGCGTACTGGGGGGAAATATTACAGACATTGGCCTACACTGTGCTGAGCTACTGTCGTGTGTGTGATGAGACAAAAGCGAAGGGCAAGGTTTAGCTTGAGTAATGGCTCTAGTTGGATGTGATGAATACAAAGTGCCAAGAACCCATTGGTCCCGGGTGCATGTCTAGCCTGAGGCTGCATTTGGGATTAATTCTCCGGAGACACAAACTGCTTCTGACACTCGGCGTAAGAGTGCGCAGCTCACACCTGTAGAAATAACGCACCGCTTATTTACTGATTCTGCTGTGATGAGAAACTTAATTAAAGCAGCACTGATCCATTTATTACCTCTGCTGCATGAGTGGTGTGTGTGTGTGTGTGTGTGAGAGACAGGATACCCGTTTGATTTTGTAACACGATGCAATTTTATATCATTTATTCATTTAATCTGTTTTATCATTTCATGATACAAAAATGATCTAAATAATCATTACACAACTAATACAACCAGTGCAGTGTATTGCACATTTTTTGGGTGCCAGAAGTAAAATATCATTGTTACTATCCAAAATTATTATTCTATTAAAGGTGACCAGTAAGACAGTGGAAGAGGAATTGGGGGTAGAAGGTGACAGTGAGAGTGCGTACGTGTGGGTATGAGACAAGGAGCTTTGTGAGTGAAGCTAATTCTCAACTGCCAGGGGATTTGCAAGATTGAAGAGGGGAAACAAATGGAGAGTAAAGGAGGGAAAAAAATATTTAGCATTTTAATGAAAACTTTGAACAGAATGTAAATCACTCCAAAAGAGGAGTGCTGATACATAAACAAAAAGTGAAGGAAAAAAAAAATAACAGAATTAACTTTGATGGAATTTTTAATGAGATGGATATTTGGATTGATGCACACTTAAAGGGAAGAACACCCCAGGATGAGCGTGTTTATGTGAAAGTAATATTAGCAATATTACTATTACTAGAACCTCTATTAACAGCATGGCTTCATTCATACAAATTCATACAAATTTGTATAAATAAGTCAGATGTGGTTGGATTTTGTTTAATATCATATGAATGATTTGTAAGAAAAGGTTGAAACACAGTAGGGTGGAATATTTACACTCCCTTTGGTTGACTGTGATTTCAATTCAGTGTGCAATGCGATGACTATCAAATGATTCTTGATTGTATATGTGGTGAATTATTAATTTTTTTTTTACTATGTGACCACTTTTAACTTCCAAAGCATAAAGTATCATGCTTCGGCTCCAGCGTCTCCAACATTGGGCCTTATTTAACAAACTGAATACGAGCAAATTATTTCCTAAATCATTCACAGGAACATTTGAACAAGAAATGCACTATTCATGAAAATCCTGTTAGTTTGTATTTTTAAGAGAAAATGGTCACATCCTATGAGAATTCCTGAGTAAGTTTAAGTACAAGGAGACTCACTAATGTGAACTTTGATGCCTTCATGCCTTTTTTTTTATCTCATCCCGAAACCCTAAGCATAAAGTTTTAAAGTTATGCAAATTGTGACGATTCCTACCTTTTTAACATTCTTATAAAATTGCTGTAAATGTTAAGAAATACACCTGGACCCGGCCTCCATTAGATTACATCATCCTAAACTTCCATGCCACTAATCTGAAAAGTGTTGTCCATTCAGACTACATTTTTTCTTCTTGGCTTGGCTCCATACTCCAACAGCACATTGCATTCGGTGTGAAATTATGATTATGATCTTATCATCTGCACTATTTTGGATTATGACAGAGTGACATGACTAAAGCTTTTTTTTTTGTAGTTTCTACTAGAAACACTTCATTACTGTATGTTTGGGGAATATTTCTACCTAATGCAAGTATACATGTTTCTGCCAGCTTCAGTTTTTAATTTCTCTACATTTTCCAAACATGCTGTTATTTGCACTTGTTATTTGTTATTTCCCCAGATGCACTTTCCTTACTGCAATATTAACTCTTTCCTGCCAGGACATTATATTTACAGGAAATCATTTTGATGGCCATTTTCATTTCCAAAACTGCAATGCAGTGATGACAAAACAAGATTCAATTAAATAATGTGCTGGAAGAAGAAAAAAAAAAACACCTCCTGCACCTGGAGGAGAAATACAGAGATTAATTTTACTTCAGCAGAGAAAACACCAAGTGAATGAAAGTTGTTAATTTGATCATTACTATTATTCATCCATATCTCCACTCAGAAGATATCAGTTTCTCTTTATCAGTATATCAGTGTCTCTAGCTGACTGTGAAACAATTACTGAGATCTGGAAACTATCTTAATATATTTCACCAGAACTGTTAGCTATCCTAAATAATTTGGCTAAATGCTATTATTCACTGGCAAATTATATTAGCAACCAAACTACCCCCTACCTGAAACCTGTAATGGAACGTAAAAATTCAAACTACACAATCGCATCAGTGCTGACTCAAAGAAAATCAACTGTAAAATCATTATTTTCTATTTAAAAATGTACTTATGTACTTAAACTGTAAATGTTCCAACAAGTCAAGTCAAGTCAAGTGGAGTTTATTGTCATTTCAACCATATACAGCCAGTTAGTACATAGTGAAACGAAGCAACATTCCTCCAGGACCAAGGTGCTACATAAGACAAACACGGAACAACACAGAACTACAAGGGACTGCAAACATGTGCAAACAGCACAAGACAGTACAATGACTACTGATATAGACAATGGGCACAGTAAGTCCCAGTGCAGCACTGACCAGTACACAGTTCTTTTAGAAAGTGAATCCAGTGACAATAGTTCAAAAAAAGTACAATACAAGTTGCTGTAGGGGTAAACATAAGAAGTAGCAGCCTATGTACAGTATAATAAATATTGTAGCAGCACAATGTAATGCGGGGATGTGCAAAAACAATTGCAGAGAGGATGGAGGATGTGCAGTTGTGTGTGTGTGTGTGTGTATGTACGTGTGTGTGTTCTTTCAGTCCAGTTTCTGAGTACTGAGGAGTCTGATGGCATGGGGAAGAAACTGTTGCACAGTCTGGTCGTGAGGGCCCGAATGCTTCAGTACCGTTTGCCAGACGGCAGGAGGGTGAAGAGTGTGTGAGAGGAGTGTGTGGGGTCATCCGCAATGCTGGCGGCTTTGTGGATGCAGCGTGAAGTGTAAGTGTCTGCAGTGGAGGGAAGAGAGACCCCGATGATCTTCTCAGCTGTCCTTACTATTCACTGAAGGGTCTTGCGATCCGAGACGGTGCAATTCCCAAACCAAGCAGTGATGCAGCTGCACAGGATGCTCTCGATAGTCCCTCTGTAGAACATGGTGAGGATGGGGGGTGGGAGATGTGCTTTCCTCAGTCTTCTCAGAAAGTACAGGCGCTGCTGGGCTTTCTTTGCTATGGAGCTGGTGTTGAGCGACCAGGTGAGGTTCTCTGCCAGGTGAACACCAAGAAATTTGGTGCTCTTGACGATCTCCTTGGAGGAGCTGCCGATTTTCAGCAGAGAGTGGTCATTCTGTGCTCTTCTGAAGTCAACAACCATCTCTTTAGTTTTGTCCACATTTAGAGACAGGTTGTTGTTTCTGCACCAGTCCGTTAGCCACTGCACCTCCTCTCTGTATGCTGTCTCATTCTTACTGATGAGACCCACCACGGTCGTGTCATCGGCGAACTTGATGATGTGATTCAAGCTGTGCATTGCTACACAGTCGTGAGTCAGCAGAGTGAACAGCAGTGGACCGAGCACACAGCCCTGTGGGGCTCCAGTGCTCAGTGTGGTGGTGTTGGAGATGCTGTTCCCGATCCGGACTGACTGACGTCTCCCAGTCAGGAAGTCCAGGATCCAGTTGCAGAGGGAGGTGTTCAGGCCCAGCAGGTTCAGCTTACCAATCAGGTGCTGAGGAATGATTGTGTTGAATGCTGAACTGAAGTCTATGAACAGCATTCGAGCATATGTGTCTTTATTGTCCAGGTGGGTGAGGGCCAAATGGAGGGTGGTGGTGATGGCGTCATCTGTTGAGCAGTTGGGACGGTAAGCGAATTGCAGGGGGTCCAGTGAGGGGGGCAGCAGGGTCTTGATGTGCCTCATGACAAGCCTCTTGAAGCACTTCATGATGTTGGATGTAAGTGCAATGGGACAATAGTCCTTGAGGCAGGACACTGGATACTTCTTAGGCATGGGGACAATGGTGGTGGCCTTGAGGCATGTCGGAACGATGGCGATGCTCAGGGAGGTGTTGAAGATGTCTGTGAAAACATCTGCCAGCTGGTCTGCACATCCTCTGAGCACTCTGCCAGGAATGTTATCTGCATTCTGCGGGTTTACTCTGTGTAGAGTCTTTCTCACAACGGCCGTGGTTAGGCACAGCACCTGGTCGTTGGGAGGAGGGGTGGTCTTCCTCGCCGTCACATCGTTCTGTGCCTCAAACCGAGCGTAGAAGTTGTTCAGCGCATCTGGGAGGGAGGCATCACTGTCACAGGCAGGTGGTGATGTCCTGTGGTTGATGATGGCCTGGATGCCCAGCCATATGCGCCACGTGTCTCTGCTAGCCTTGAAGTGGTTGTGGATACTCTGTGCCTGCATGCACAAATGCAGCATTTTATGCCTTAAACATCCTCTCAGAAATCCTGTCACATTCTCTCATGTTAGCTGGCTGTCTGGCATTAGCGACTACCAAAAATTTCGTTATAGTACCTGTGAGGAATAAAACACAACAGGGTGTGATGTTATCAGAAAATAATGAAAGACAAAGCAGAGTTATTATTATAACCCAGATGTTGATTATTTTCCTATAACCAGCATTTTTAATAAAGAACATATTTATTACATTTATAGTTACTTTTAATGTTGTTCAACATCCACAATACAGGTTAGTTCCTGTTATGACTTCGGTTACAGCAGCACCAACCTTTATCGTTGTTCTATTAATAGTTTTTAGAATGATACAAATAATGATACTAATATGAATAAAATTTATGCCTTGCATGTCTTCCTACATGGTTAAGTCAGTCACCAGACATAAACGCCAATGAACTGCATTGCACTTACTCCATATCAGTGCTTTTATTCAGGCACATCTCTGCTACAAGGTCAGGCTCCCTTCCTGTGGTTGGTTTCTAAGCAGTTAAGATGATTCGCTGTGCTTTAGACAAATTCCTGTTGGGAGCTTTTCATCCTGTAGAGCAGCTTCACACATTCCTCTTTCTATCATAGGCTAATATCGAGCTTATCTGTCCATAAAACCTTGTCCCAGAGCGCTACAGCCTTTTTATATACTTTTGGTAAACTGTAACTAATCCCTGTGAGATTATGCTAGGCTATTCTTTCACACATCGACGACTAGAGAGAACGCTTAATCTGTTTGGAAGGTTGTCGTGCCATTCATCATCAGTGAAGGAGGTATGACCTCTGTATCTGTCAGCCCCAGTGAAGGAGGTATGGCCTCAGTGCATCATTTCCAGTGAGGGGGGCGTGGCCTGTGTATCTGTAAGTCCAAATGAAGAAAGTGTGGCCCCTGTACCTATTAGTCCCAGGGAAAGAGGTGTGGCCTCTGTATCTGACAGTCCCAGTGAAGGAGGTGTGGCCTCCGTATTGGCCAGTCTCAGTGAAGGAGGTGTGGCCTCTGTATCTGTCAGTCCCTGTGAAGGAGGTGTGGCCTCTGTATCTGTCAGTCCCAGTGAAGGAGGTGTGGCCTCCGTATCTGCCAGTCTCAGTGAAGGAGGTGTGGCCCTGATTGTTGTAAATATTTCAACATTATAAAGAGGGCTTTGAAACATGGTCCTGACATAAACATCACATGTTGAATAAACCCTAAATCTTTTGTTCATGTCTGTGTGAATGAACTGACGATGCACATCACACCGCTGACTAAGAACTAACTGTTTATTTATGACCAGATCTCATGCAAAATTCATAAGTCCGGGCAATTTCATTGATTTCATACAAAGTTGTTTAAAGGTATGACCACTAACATTGCCTTTAATCCCAACCATAACCTTCATAGAAATTCAATCATTATAATTTTTATGAATTTGTAACCATGAGATCATGTTGCCAATTAAGCTCTAATTCCCTGAAATGGGAAGAGTGTTTAAAAAAGAGAGAGATGAACTACAGAACTAAGACATCAATTAAAAAAAAAGAACCTAACGAGAATAGTGTAACATAACAGTATAGCAATAATAGTGAGTGTGTGTATGTGTGAGTGTGTGTGTGTGTGATGGAGGAAGGGGTGATGGCCTGTAGCATAGAAGAGAGAGGTGGAGAGAAAAGGTAAGACAGGGGTAATAGATCAGGTGACATGGCAAATACATTTATTTCATGGTAGTGACCTTTCGGGCAGGTGTGTGTGTGCCCAGCTAAGCCTCTTTGTGAAGAACTCCAGACCTCATGTATCAGTGTTGTCTCCCACTAAAACGATGGATGAGATCTCCACCTCCCATTCCCTTCTGTCTTTCCTCCCTCCATCACTGGCACTCAGCCACTCTGACTGAGGAAGAATACATTCCCCCTGAGTGTTTGCATGGACTACAGGCTAAGTAGAAACTCTGACATGAGGCCAGTGTGCATTCCTCTGTCAGTCACAGCCTACACACACAATGGCACTGAACTTCAGTCCACTGATTGCATATGCAGTGTGATCTGCTGAGAAAAACAAATATACACACAAGCAAATGAGATTTCTGAAATGAAGATAAACTACAGGATATTTTATTTTGGGTTGTTTGCAGGAAGCATATGTGACTTTGGATTTGGAATCAATGTGCCATTTTAATATAATCTCCAAAGCATTGGTACAGTACATACTGACTCATGAAATTTCATGAGACTGTAGTCCAGTGAATTAATTCTTGAGATCACAACAAAAAGTAATTTTGATGCTCCTTAAACTAACTTTATGCTAATTGTTGGCAGCAGCTAATTTAAAATAAAATATGTGCTATTATGCTAAGCTATAATTCTAAGGCAATACAATGTACACCCATAAGCCATAACATTAAACATGGGGCCTCCAGGGATCTGACTTGTTTGTCCAGCACATCCCGCAGATGCTGAATTGGACTGAGATCTGGGGAATTTGGAGGTCAAGTCAACATCTTGAAATCTTTGTCATGTTCTTCAAACCATTCCTAAACAATTTTGCAGTGTGGCAGGGCGGATTATCCTGCTGAAAGAGGCCGGTGCCATTAGGGAATACAGTTGCCATGAAGAGGGGTACTTGGTCTGCAACAATGTTTAGGTAGGTGTTACATGTCAAAGTAACATCCACATGAATGCCAGGACCCAAGGTTTCACAGTAGAACATTGCCCAGAGCATCACACTGCCTCCACCAGCTTGCCTTCTTCTCATAGTGCATCCTGGTGCAGTCTCTTCCCCAGGTAAGCGATGCACACGCACCCAGCCATCCGCATGATGTAAAAGAAAATGTGATTTTTCAGACCAGGTCACCTTCTTCCATTTCTCCATGGTCCAGTTCTGATGCTCACGTGCCCAATGTAGACGCTTTCGGTGGTGGCCGGGTAAGCATGGGCACTCTGGCCGGTCTGTGGCTATGCAGCCCCATACACAGTACACTGCGATGCAGTGTGTTCTGACATCTTTCTACCACAGACAGCATAAACCTTTTCAGCAATTTGTACTACAGTAGCTCTTCTGTGGGATCGGACCAGACGGGCTAGCCTTCTCTCCCCACGCGCATCAATGTGCCTTGGGCGCCCACAACCCTGTAGCCGGTTCACAGACTGTCCTTCCTTGGACCACTTTTGGTAGGTACTAACCACTGCAACACCCCTCAAGACCTGTCATTTTGGAGGTGCTCTGACCATCACAATTTGGCCCATGCCAAAGTTGCTCAGATCCTTACGCTCTTACCCATTTTTCCTGCTTCCACAGGTGCCACTGTAACGAGATAATCAATGTTATTCACTTTTCGTCAGTGGTTTTATTGTTATTGCTTATCAGTGTACATATCAATACATGCTCAGTGATCCAGTGTATGAAAGATGCATTTAAAGCTAATGATTCAATATTATTAATCTGTATTTATGCAATCTGATGTGATTCAGAATTAACACACAGGCCATACCTCCTTCATTGCAACTGACATGTCCCAAGGCCACACGCTATTTACTAGGAGTGATGGGCACAGAGACCATGGCTCCCTTAATGGGATTGAAAGCCTGGTCAGATATTTTATTAAAAGGTATCCAGAATAAAAACAGCTTAGCATATCTGGACCATGGCTTGTCTGTTGGTGTGCTTTTCTCCTCACTTTGCCCTTCATCAATCACAAGAGGGGGGAAACCTTGTGCTTTCAGCATCATAGCAAAAGAAGTAACTGAATACATGAAAAATCAAGCAAGCCCTATAGTCTGTTAAAAGCAGCAAAGTTATAAAAACATGCAGTTTAGTTTATTGCTTTTATAACTGTTTGACTCAGTCGCCATGATAAAGTCAGATCTGTCCCTCAGTGGCCTTCAGCTGCTGCTGGAGATAGACACAGAGCAGCAGTTCATCACAATCACTGCAACATACATTAATATATTAATATATTAAAGGTGCAAATTTTATTCAGGTTATTGAGGGAAATTTTAACACGCACGCACGCACACACACACACACACACACACACACACACACACACACACACACACACACACACACACACACAAACTCCAGCCTGCACTTTGCATTTTGAGCAAAACTAAAGATTAAAGCTGCTCTCAATACAAAAATCGACAGTGGCATTGCCAATTACACCTCTCAGACCCACCGCAGAGAGCGTATGTATTCTGGCAAAAGATGCATGAAAACCAGGAAAAATAAAGGTGAAACAGGACGAAAGACTTCTTGTTCTGATGTACTGATGATTTACTGAATCTAAAATTAAATGTAAGGAATCATGGTCTCTATGCCTATCAGTCCCATTTCTGGCTCTGTAAGAATAGCAGGAAAGACTTGTGCTGACGATGTACTCTATCTAAATGAAAATGTTAAGAATTTCTAAACAGAGTGAATGAGGCATGGAAAAGCTGAGTGTAGTGTGTCATGGACATATTAAACAGAGATATTCATGGTCTGTGTGTGTTTATGTGGTACAGCAGTGTGTAATTTTGTGTAAGGGTCTGCTTTTGTGCCTGTTATGTGTAATGTCTGAAATAGCTGAAGCAGGACCATCAGGTCTATTTGCTGGGGAATTGTGGGTCACTGGAAGACTGAGGAGTGTCTTTTTTTTTTTTTTAACTGTAATAATACACTGCCCGGGCAAAAAAAAGTTGCTGTTTAGATTTTAAAAGGCAAATACATACGAGTCTATGAATGGATCATTAGTAGAGTGATGATAATGTTTCTAGCATGTTATATGTTTGGCAACATTTCTTTTAAACATTCTTTTAATCTTAAAAGATGAGGTGTGGAGCTTTTTAGTTCTTTAATAACCATGTAAAAAGACGTATCATGGCCATATTCCAGGATGACACTGCCAAGATTCATCAGGGTTAAACTTGTGAATGAATGGTTCAGAGAGCATAAAGAATCATTTTCACACATGAATTGGCACCTCTCAGATCTTGTCAGTACAAGATCTTGACCAAAAATTGATGCACCTCTTGATGGAAATAACATCACAACATTTATTTGCATCAAGCGGTGCATCAGTTTTTGGTCAAGCTCTTGTACTGACAATGAAAGAGGTGAGCACTCTGTAAAGTCTCCTCCAGCACATCCCAAAGGCTTTCACTGAGGTTAAGGTCAGGACTCAGAGCTGCCAATTCATGTGTGAAAATGATTCTTCATGCTCTCTGAACCATTCTTTCACAGTTTTAACCCTGATGAACCTTGGCAGTGTCATCCTGGAATATGGCCATGATACGTCTTTTTACATGGTTATTAAAGAACTAAAAAGCTCCACACTTCATCTTTTAAGATTAAAAGAACTGTTGCCAAACATATAACATGCTAGAAATAGTATAATCACTCTAATAATGATCCATTCATAGACTCTTATGTATTTGCCTTTTAAAATCTAAACAGTGCCTTTTTTTTTGGCCAGGCAGTGTATTTAAATGTAATGGCATATGAAAATGGGAGATCAAACCTTTCAAGCATGTACACTGCCTTGTATCACCCTCACTTCAGCTCCACTCACACAGACATGCACTTGTGTTCTATCCTTCAGGCATCAATATGCCACTGATGTGGTCAATAAATAACATAAGAATCAACATAGTGGTGTGATGAAGTTGACCATTTTCCAACATCACGTCCGAAAATGCTGCATTCCTCTTGTACCAAGCAAATTGCCAACAGTTATTTATTTATTAATCCACAGCCGAATTCTTGTGTCTAATTGGTCAGAAGGTGTGCTATTATGAAGTGAAGGTGTATTATTTTCATATAACAGCACAGCTCGAAAAGTAGAATTCCTTTTGGGGGGATCTCGTGACACTCTGCTTGCGCGTTGCACTGCATCACACCAACAAACAGGAAAATAACGCATGCCAAGGGGGAGTCATGCAGCATGACGCGCAAGTGGGAGAGTTCTACAAAAATAATGCGACTGTAGTGCATTATTTTCATTTAACAGCATGGTCTGTGTGCTATTCTGCTTATACTACAGCAATTTGCCAACCATTACAAGGATTTTAATGGTTTATAATTAGATTTAATGTTGTGGAATGTCCGAGAGGCAAGTTAGATACTGTTCTCACTTACATTACAACTGTGATAAACAGTCACTCACTGACTCTCTCAAAACACAGCTAGTCATTTTCCTGAGAAACCAGAAAGCGTACACTTCTGTCCTGAAGACTTTCCTGTGCTGATAAACTTTGCAAAGTACAATGAGTGCTACAAAGCGCTTACCATAGACAGTCACAGGTTTTACTTTGTTAAACGGTGATTATTATTATTATTATTTATTAGTCTTAGATTATGTGAAGCATCTTCCATACAAGTCCCTGTGTATGAGCTGTTACTTTAAAAACAATAACATATTACAACTAGAGCATTATTAATATTAACCTATCGCTCATGCTGTTTGAATTAATCAGCACCTTTCTGACCCAACCAGAACTGAGAATTCAGCAGCACTATGGTGTCTAATTAATTGCAGCAAAATGCTATTGCATGCACAAGGTGAAGCTGAGCCAATTGTGCCATGCCAAAGCAGATCTTTGACATATGTGAGCCTTTTTCCTCTTTGCTCCAGAAGCCATGAGTATGCCATGTAAAATACTTTAACAGAAGGTTAAAGCCCCGTTGGGATCTTTCTGTGCCTGATGTTTAGCATACCACATGCACAGTTCACTCTTATCTCTGCCCATCTTTAAGTCACATGCTGTCTTTTCTACTATGCTTATCTTTTCAAATCTGTCCTTGGTTTTGCTTTATTTGTTCTCTGGCTCTCATTAATATTTACTCATTTATTAAACTATTGCCTTTCTTATCATTTAATGAATCCTGGGTGAAAATGAACTCCTTACAACTCAGAGAGAGAGAGAGACAGAGAGAGAGACACGGGGGGCAGGCCTCAGTATTGCTAACCTTGAGAGACTGCCAAGCTACGAAATGCCAGAGAAAAAAAATACGTTCCTTTCACTGGCTTGTTTAAGCAGGATAAATCACACACAGCGCTCTAGAAATCCAGAGTCGAGAAAGGAGCAAGGACAACTGTGTTTTATCCCTCGCTCCCTTCTTCATGGTGTGGATGATGAGTCGTGCTTCATTAGGGCTGAAACTCCGTACGTACGTATGTATGTATGTATCTACCACAGCTCTCTTAGTATACAACAAGCTTTGTATACAACTTCGTATCCAGTCATCAAGACCAGAAAGAGAAATCAAAAGAGAAGTGAAGAAAAGATAAATGAAGAAAAGATGTGAGAAGAGAAGAGGAAAAGGAAAGAAAGGGGAAGGTTTAGAAGAGAGGAGATAAGAGAAGGTTGAGAGATTGAGATTAAGAGAAGGAGATTGAGAGGAGAGCAGAGGAGAGAATGTTAATAGGAAAGAAGAGAAAGTTGAGAGGAGAGGAGAGGAGAGACGGTTGAGAGGAGAGGAGAGGAGAGGAG
>CM040987.1:7970699-8022766 GCA_022985145.1 Pangasius djambal
GTATGAAAAGTGTTGTTTGTGTTGATCACAACTCAGCTCCACTGAGAGCTCTGTAGAGAGATAGCAGGCTGAAGTATTCCTGTAATTCTCCAATAACTTCGCCATATAGCAGGTTTAAATCTCAGTGCTGGGCTAAGTATAAAACTGACACCTGCCACAAGCGCAGTGCTTCAGAATTAGAGGTGATAATCGTTTTATACTCCAGCACAATTTACATAATGTGTTGGGGTTTTTTTCAGTAGAAGTATATTATTAATATATATACTCTATTAATATACAAATATTAATCCAGTTCCTATGGAACAGCCTCCCTGAGTGTCATTACTACACCAGGTCAAGTCATTTTCCATTTTCAAGTCATCTTGGCTAAAACAGACAAACGCATTATCAGAACCCATGACATCTCGAGTGCTTTATTGATTTTTATTGGGCATCGGATTCTGCAGTGCCGAATACACCATGACTCCACTTTACACGCAGCCGCGTGTCTTTGTCCAACCATCACATGCTTTACCTAGCTGTACTCGTTCACCTCTTTCACTCGCTCTCCGTGTCACTTTCTATCAGGTTCCCCTGCCCTTTTCTCAACTCAATATCCACTCATCTTTTCTCTCTCAAGGCCTTGATATGTGCTATTTATCACAGGAGCGGGCGTGTGTGTAACCCGCACTGAGAGACATGTGCAACATCAATACTACATGAGTGATTGGCTCAAGCACGGATGTACGTGCAGTGCATTGTGGGTGTATTTATAATCCTGTCAGGACACAGAGCAGTTCCCTTTCAGCCTTTCCTCCACTAAATTCTCTCTTGAACGAGTGCAACCTTTGTTTTCCGAGCACAGAGCAGAAACTCTTCTCCTTCTTCAACCCTCTCCATCGTTCTGTGACAGATCTGCTCAAGCTCTTTACAGCTTTGACCTGTTGGGCCTGTGTAAAGACAGAAAGGATGAGTTGGAGAGATTGAAGAGAAAAAAGGAAGAACTAAGGAATCACACCATGGATGGAACTGAATACAAATATACTATTCAAAATGAATAAATGTGTTAAATACATATACAGATATAAATAGGAGGCACGCTATTTTTTCTTTTGTGACAGGGCATGTGGTTGAGAATAGACGTGTGCATTGGGATCAGGAAGTTGCGAGCGTTTCGATCCTGAGCTCGGCTTACTGTGTGTGTGGAGTTTCGCAGGTTCTCCCCATGTTCGCAGGGTTTCCTCGGGGTTCTCCATTTTCATGCGTGCAGGTGGACTGGCTAACCTGCCCCTCAGTTGCCCCAAGGTGTGACCGAGTGTGTGAATGATACCCTGCGATTGACTGGCTACTAGTTTGTTTATATTTTTCTAAATATAAACTAAATTTGTGCGCATGTCTAGCTGTGACTCGAGTGGTAGTTGGACTCAAGTGATGTAGCTGAGGTTGAGGAACTCTCAGAGCCAGAATTCACACACACCAGGTTGACAGTGCTGGCATTTCACTTCCGTTTTTTTTTTTTTTTTTCCCTTTTCCTTTTTCTCTCTCCAGTGTTTCCAGCAGCACAGTGGTGGTAACTCTCAAACCCTTTCTAGTTCAGGCCATGCCCATGTTGGGGTTAAATCCAAAAACAGCCACAGGCACACATACAAATGCACACATTTTGTTCAACATTTATCTAGAAGTATCTAATCACTTCTGTGTGCTTCTCTTCTGTCGTTATACACGCACATTAACACATTCTCCAACACGCACACACACACACGGATCAGTCTCACAGCAACAAACAAAGGGCAGAGCAAAAACACACACCCACAGAGCGAGAAAGACAAATATTAAGACGCATTCATGACATTTATTACACCCTTTTTTTTTTTTTTAAGAGAAGTATGAGGCTGAGAGATGATCTCTTCATCTTCACTAATTTATGCACAGGAAGAAAATCATCTGACTGCACAAAGCCAGGAATGTCAAAGGTACCAGAGAGAGCTGTGTGCGTGCACACACACACACACACACACACAATGAATGAGTTTTTGATACGCATCATTTCTTTTCGGTTAGAACACGATTACAGGACTTGTTTTATAGACACGTGTACTTACAGTCATTTACTAATATGCATATTTCTCTATGAACCCATTTCAGAGGTTTGTATTTCCGTGTCCTCTTGGAACATAAAAGACATCTCTGAGCCTTTCTCTTCGCCCAGCAGTTCTCATTTAGCGACTGATTTTTCAGCATCATGTCAAGCGGCACTAATGTCAAGGCTGCTGTCTAAAAGTGCAGCCTTGGGGGGAAAAGTCCACTGAATTTTAATACGAGAAAACCCAACAGCAGGTAAACTGCCGTCAACATCTCATGCAATGATATTCCTTAATTAAACCAGATGATGAGTGTATGGTACGTATTCATTAGGCAAGAGTTGAAATAAATTCATATCTGCTCAGTGTGACGTGAAGCCGAGGTGGAAAAACACTCCGCATCACTGATTTACTGATATGTTTTCGGAATTCATCACAGGACCCGGGTGGTGTTTGTCTCTCATTGACACATAATGACAGAGTTATTTCCTGAAATGCTTGACATCAAAATGATCGCTCTTAAAATGCTTAATTAATATCTGAACAATATTTCCTGGAATGCCAGTCGGGGCTCAGACTGATATTTACAGCAATTTCTGATTTATATCAGGACAGTATTTACTGAGACGCTTAATTGATGATGATCCAATATTTCCTGAACTGCTTTTGGTATGAGGTCTGAAGTATCAATTTTGACATTTTCCCATCTCAACTACTGATGCATTTTTAACATTTGAGAATAGGCTCAATTACTTTGAGAATTACTTTGAGAGTAAAGCTGCAGATTTGCTAATGGGGACACAGAGTTGAGAAATTAAAAATGATAAAATAATTGTTTAAAAAAAAAAAAAAGATGTCTTCTCTGCTGAGAGCTTTAAATTAAATGTTAGGTTTCAGTTTAATCGCTTTCATCGATTTAATCGCTACAGGTTGTTCTGTAAGCAGTAAATATAACGCACAGCGTTTATTCGTCTTGCACCACAGCAATTTGCCAACATTTTTTATTTAATTAGGAAGGGCGTGTCACAATATTCAGTTTATGATGTTTAATGTTGTGGAACCTCCGCAAAACAATTCAGTTCAGATTTTCCCAAACTAGGAGACGCAACCCCCTTTAATTTATAACAGGAGTCTTGAGAGCAACTCACAATGTTCTCTCTTGTTTTATTCATTTATTTTACAAATTAATATTAGGAATATGGCTTTAATTATGAAGATGCAGTGAGCGTGCTACCATTCAGTCTCACTGTGCTATGTTAGGAGAATGGAGAAATTTATACACCTCAGCGAGTTCCTCAACGTCAAGTGACTCAGTGGAACAACAGAGGTCAAGAAAACGCACACAAGAAACATGCTGAAACATTTACTGAATACGTGACGTTAAATAATGAGAAGAAACCAACTGCGTCATGTGTGGCCAAGTTTGAAGTGTGAAGCTGGATCAGCAAGTTTTCCCTGCATTAACATGCAGCCCTCGGGTCAAAGTGACCAGTTTATTATCTTTAACATCCACTACTTCCACTGCCTACAGTAAATGTGAGTGACTTTTTCTGCTATCGGTATGGTGTGTGTGTGTGTGTGTGTGTGTGTGTGTATACCTGTGAACACTTTAGTATTAGGCTACATCCATATTAATCTGGGTCAATTTGAAAACTCCATTTTCGTTTTAAAACGCTCTCCATCTACACTGGGGTTTTCAAACGTTTCCCACAAAATGCTCGTCCACTCTGAAACGTCTGAAAGCGCTTCCACCCCTATACTGCTCATGCGTAAAAAACGTAAGAAGCTTCGGCCTGTGTCGTTTCCGCCAGGCGTTCATTTGCACATTCTGTAAGATTCTGTTCATCGTGCGCTGTGTAGACAGACATTCACATTCGAATGGGGTTTGAGTTTCCATTACGCAAGTTACTCGAGTTACTACAATCTAGCTGATGTACTTGAGACAAAAATGCACACACCCTGTTCTGCTTTATCCAGTGTTATTTCAGAAGGATGTAGTTCGGTTTTTTTGTAAGCATAAATTTAAAAAAAAAAAAATGCAAATCTACAGTTTTCTATTTGTTCTTTATAGCTGGTATTTGTTTCACCATGGCCTATACTACTTTGAATATAACAAGATCGTGATCAAAATTTAGAGTAACAAACAATAGTTTTCAGTAGTCATGAAAACCCTGTTTCACTTCAGTTTTACAAGAAAAACATGATTTATGCTACGAATGTTTTGATTATGTTGAGCCATTAATTGTAATCACACAAAAACTGATGACTCTTCCATTGTTTGGTGATCTTGCAGAGGTAATTTTCAAATGTTTAACAGATTTGTCATCAGTATTGTTTATAAGGGAGTTAGAGACCATATATACACAACTGTGTAATTTCTTCATGTCTGTGGTGTTTTAAACCCCTAGTTATTTCCCGGGTCAATGTCACCCAGTGAAGACCCCCAGTGCACAAGGGTTAAGGAAGGAATAACACGACAGGGCCTGGTGGTTTAAGAGGAATAACACACTTTGGGCTGTGCTGTTATAGGAAAATAATCCACTTCGGAGTGGTAACAAGAACTCCGCTTCGTGTCCAGCTGTATCACGCCAAGTCAGCGTGGATTATTTTTCTATAACAAAACGTTCCATCGTGTTGAGTCACTGCAAGGAATATTTCTTTGGTTTTTAGTCACTTCTGTTACACATACACAAAATGGCCAAAAGTTTGTGGACCCCTGACCATCACACCCATATGTGTGTCTTCCCCAAACTGTCGCCACAAAGTTGGAAGGACACAACTTTATAGTATGTCTTTATACGATGTAGCATTACAATTAGAACTAAGACACCAAAACCTGACCCAGCATGACGATGCCCCTGTGCACAAAGCAAGATCCATGAATACATGGTTTGCCAAGGTTGGAGTGGCAGAACGCGAGTGTCCTGCACAGAGCCCTAACCTCAACCCCACTGAACACCTTCGGGATGACCTAGAACTCCAACTGCGCACCAGGCCTCCTCACCCAACAACAGTGCCTGACTTCACTAATTCTGTTGCGGCTAAATGGGCACAAGTCTCCACAGCCATGTTCCAAAATAAAGTGGAAAGCCTTCCCAGAAGAAAGGAGGTTATTATAACAGCAAAATGGGACTAAATCTGGAAAGGGATGATTGTTATGGTCAGGTGTCTACAAACTTCTGGCCATATAGAAAATGTAACTGACGTGATAAAATTTTCAAATGTTACAGCAGTCCTAAATTATGAATCTGGATGAGCGGTAAAGGCTTGGGGTCGCAGACAATTCATTTGGGGAGGATTTGCCTAACTGTTTGGGAACCTGAGAGTTAGTTCCTGTTATCACTAACATTATAGCAGCTATAAAAGTCATTCCTTCACCACCCTCTCTTTTTCCCTCTCTTGAAGTTAATAAGACAAGAAATTGCAGCTTCAAATTGTGCTATCAGAGAAAAAAAAAAAACAATTTTCTCAAAACATGACTTTTCATCTTTTTTGGCTGTTTGCTAGAATTCAGCTTCAGCGACAGAACAGGTTTTCCCCAGCTGCCACACAAACGTGTCGTCTCTTGGACGTGTTGTCAGCGCAGCTCCGTATTTAGAAACCTACTGCATATGCATGTCCATTTTTTTCCCCAGTCCCTTCATCATACTTGTTCCTAGCACTTCTCAAAAATTAGTTACGCTCATGGGTGTAACAGAGCTGCTTCGACCAAAGTTAGCAAAGAGGCTGAGCAAGTGTGCAGTCCATCTCCAAAAGCACTCAGCAGCAAACTCTACAACAGGCACTCTGTGTGTTCTTGCTTGTCAAATACAGACTTTAACAAGAAGTGATGTTTACCCGGATCTGAACAAGTGCATCATTATTTCACTCTGTAGCTCTACACAAAAAAGAGAGGTCATTTATGCTCCCCACTTTGAAGAGGTGGCTTTCATTTTTGCACTGTGATTTTTTTTTTGTTTGTTTTTTTTTGAATCCCCAATCAAAACAGCTAGAAATAACTGCTTCATCTTCACCCAGAGACCCATGCGAAAAGAGCCTTCAGCTAACTGTCAGCTAGACTTATTTCCATAAAACTGAATTTTTCCCCCCTCAGAAAACACTTGAAACTATTTCAACCCACAACTAAGCCCATATATGAAGGGACAAAAAGGCAGAAATGTGGGTAACCATGGTACTACAACAGCTGAACAACAAACATGAGCACAGCCAAGTTTATTATCTTTTTTTTTTTGTAGTTTTTGTTTTCATACAGAAAGCCTGGGTTTAAATACAGAAGTGCTACAAGGAGGAGAAAATCTCAAATAAACATCAAAAGAAATATAACCTTGTATTTACATACTCCCCTTCTTTCAACCCTCTTCCATCGATCTGTGCCATCACGCACTCTCCAATACACAGGAGATGTACAGGAAGTCCACTTATTCTCCAACTGGCCAATCAGGAGTCGGGTCAGAGGACGCCAGCAAGAAAGGTTTGGTAAAAGTCACTATCTTCAGGATCTTACACTTGCGACAGGTTGAGAGGAAAATGTCATCAAAAAGAGACACATGACCTACTTGAACATCGGAACGAAATGCTGATGTCATCATAAGGAGACAAGCTACCTATTTAAAAGCGCTGCAGTTCCCCAAAAATATCTGGGTTGTTTTTCCTCATCCTAAAATCCGTCTGTCACTGAGAAAGGGAACAAATGACGCACAGTAAAGGAGAATCCATCGCAGGGGACAGTGGGGAAGGTCACAGTCCACCGATAGAGTCCTTGTGTCCTGTATTTGTAGTCACCATCCATCTTGCCCATCCATTCATCCGATCTGTGGACACCATCGTCTCCAGGATCCCAATGAAAGCTCGCTTATCCTGGTTAGGCTGGGCAGTTGGGGAGGGGCGTCGAGGAGGGAGCAGAGCTGGGAGGAACCCTCGGGTACAGCACTGCCTCTACTGATGACCGTTCTGCTGGAGGTTCCCTGGCGCACCTGGGTTTTTGGGCTGGGGACGTTGAGGAGGACAGGGAGGGACGCTACAGAACACAGTACCTCGGGATCAAGGGTTGGCTAGAGTCCCTACAGGGAGTATATTTAGAAGTTAAGGGGTAAATTTAAGAATGGTGCCTCCATGTGGGCAGTCCTGTCAAGGGGGGGTGGGTGGTTTAAAGCTAAGGGCACTATGACTGTTTGAGGCGCTTTCGGGGTGGGCCCAGGAAGGGGCACTGGGCCGACGCCAGGGAACGGTATGCCTCTGCAACCAGGTGAGGGTGAGACGCCACCATGGACTTCCAGCCAGATGTCTCCATCACATCTGATGCATGGCTGAGAGAGAGAGAGAGAGAGACAGACAGACAGACAGACACAGACAGAAAGAGATCATTTTTATACACAAAGTACCTCTTGTTCGCATATTGTCCTCGATCTGCTTCTACCCTGAGGGGGCTAAACTGCACTATCACGCACACCAATGGCCTTTAACGACATTTACCATGTGTCTGTGTGGGTCTGGGTGTGTATGGTGTGTCCTCTACCTCACCCCACCAAATTCTTGGCATTAATTGCTGTACGAGACCAGGATTTGGCAGGAAGCTCGGTCCTACCCCCTCGTCCGGGAAACGCATTTACCTCAAACATGCTAAAGGTCAATCGAGGGCCACGGTCTTGATATCCTACGCCTGGAATGTAGGCTACTGTAGAAAAAGCACACAGCTAACACCTACAGAAATAAACATGCACTGCTGGTAACACATGCAGCCTATTTTGAAGTTGTTACTGCTGTTTTTTGTCATGCTTTGTTGTGTGCCAGGATGAAGGCTGTAAGTGCTGCAGCTCAACCCAGCATGCTCCAGTCAAAACCCTCCAGCAATTCCTCAACAGATCAATAGCTCCACTATTACTCTGCATGGAGCCACACAGCGCCCAGGAGAGCACAAGACGCTCATAAACAAATAAAAGGGGAAAAAAAAAGGAAAAAATTGTGAACATACAATCGTTTTTAGGAAATGGGGCCAGGCTGCGAAACCACAAGAAAACTGGCTGAGGGTGGATGTGTTTGTATACCGCATGGTGTGTGAACATGCAGGAAATCATAAAGTAGCAGCATAAGGAGTATTTTCTAGCAGGTGACCTATCTAGCGCAGTGGATATAGAAAAGACTACATTCCTGGCAACCAGATTTCACAGATGTAGTAGTGGTGTGCAGTACATCAGTGCAAATCAGACACTAGTATTTAAACACAGGCCACAAAATGTCTGCAAATATTGTAATGTGCTTGCAGTGCATGCATGCTTTTGGCATTGCCGCCTCGCAAAAGACAATGGAAGGAATGTGCATGATTCCTGTGACTATGGCCATGACAACGCTAATCATATCATTTGGCCTGTGTGTCTCCATCAAGCTCAAATCAGGCATTACGCAGTAAAGCAGTGCGGATCTCAGCGGGTCTCTCATCCACACACAAATAAAATAGTAAGAGCTGGCTTAAAGATGTCCTCTGCCATATAGAATTGGTTTGCGGTGATTTATATAGACAATCCACTGTTTCGGCACAACTGCCAGATTGATTTCATTGCTGTTGTGGCTTTCTATTTCGAAAAACAGCACTACAGCTGATTTATGCAGATAAATCTACTAATATAAATATACTGAAGATGAAGACAAGTCCAGCCTCTTCTCTACTCTCATTAACCAATAGCAGTATCCCGCTTACTTGCTCTGATTGGTAGCTGGCAGTTAGGGACAGACTGTATCTCAAGGACACGTGAGGATGGGATAAACACTAGCCAAGTAGATGCTATGAAGCTACTTACAACATTTCATTTATAAACTGGCCAAAACTAATTTTGGGTGGCTATACAAGAGCAAGAGCACTGCTAGGAGCACATCATGTGGGCTCAAGAGTGAGCGTGTATCATCTGCCGTCATGGTTATTGATTTCTCTTTGCGGCTTGTGGTGTTGTAGTTGCTGGGCGTGCATGAGAGAGAGAGAGAGAGAGAGAGAGAGAGAGAGAGAGAGAGAACATGAAACAGTAAGAGAGAGACACAGAAAATGACACAGATTGTCAGAAAGAGAGAGAGAGAGAGAGAGAATGAAAGAGAGAGCAAGAACCTCAGAGAGAGAGAGAGAGACAAAGATAGAAACACAGAGAGGCAATTAAAGAGAAAGACAGGGACAAACATGGACAGAGATAGACAGACAGAGAGAGATACATAAAGAGAGACACAGAGAAAGAGAGAGAGAGAGAGAGAGAGAGAGAACCACAGAGAGAGACAGACACACACACACACAGAAGGGGGGGACAGACAGACAGACAGACAGACAGAAGATAAAGGCAAAGGGTGCACTGAGAAGCAACACATACATAGCTTGTAAAAAGGAGGGGGGCGGGGGAGTGCTCGATTACAGCTACAAAATGGTGGAGAGAAAGGTTAATTATATGAGTGGGAAATATAAATAATACCTCAGTAAGAGGGAACTGGCAGGTCTGAACCAACCACTGTATCACAACCACCATGCCAGCGTATAAAATTACCTTAAAGGTTAACATTTATCTATACTTTATAGCTCTTGTGAGGTATGTGTCAGTGGAGCGTATTAGGACGTGATAGAAAAGGACAGGGTCGGTTAAAGGGCAGCCACTCACTAGTTGATGAAGTCGACGGCTTGGGTTTTGAGTTGATCGGCACTGTGCAGGTCAGCCAGAATCAGGATCTCAGCAGCGTTCTCCACAGACAGACTCGTACACAGAGCGTCTTCACACATCACCTTCAAGCGCTCCAGAGCATACTGCACACAGAGCGACAGAGAAATGGCATGTAGAAATCCAATACACTCCAATGAATTCCACCAAATGAATAAAAAATTGCAGTCCAGAAGTACTGCGCAGAAATGCCAAATGGCTTCCGATTTACTATATATGCTTTTTAATCAGAGCAGAACATAACAGAACCTACAATAAAAATAAGTTAAAAAACCAAACACAGGAGAAGAGCAGCTCTCTTACAGGACACATGGTGTTTCATACACTTAAATCGAAACAATATTTAATAAAGAGATGACATGCATCTATTCAGATTTTCCTACATCAAGAGATACAGAATTATACTAGGTGATTAAAAGTAGAACAGGCAACCTTAAACAGATAAAAATTATGAAAAAGTGCATAGAACTTAAACAGTGTGATTCATTCCGACAGCCCAATCAGCACCATCTAATGCTTTTATCACTTACTCGCATACGTTCTTTAATACTTATTAATACTTACAGTTGAAACCAGATATTTACATACACTTCAGAAAAAAACACAAAAACTTTTTTTGCTTTACTGTCAAACATTAAATCAGAGTAAACTTTTTCTGTTTTAGATCAATAAATATTAACATATTTTTTGCATTTGTTAAATGTCTGAATCGAGCGAGGGAGAATTTTTATGTTTTTTTTATTTTTATCACTTTCATCAAAGTCAGAAGTATACATACACTAAGTTTGTTGTGTCTTTAAACAAAAAGAAAACTCCAGATGATTCCATTCTGAGCGTAAGAAGCTTCTGATAGGTTAATTGGTGGCACACCTGTGGATGCATATAAAGGCACACCCCACACACAGAGCCTCTTTCTTTGACATCATGGGAAAATCAAGAGAAATCAACTAAGACATCAGGAAAAGAATTGTGGACCTCCACAAGTGTGGCTCATCCTTAGGTGCAATTTCCAGATGCCTGAAGGTCCCACGTTCATCCGTTCAGACCATAATACGCAAGTATAAAAAACATGGGAATGTACAACCATCATACCGCTCAGGAAGGAGACGGAGTCTGAGTCCCGGAAAGGAACGTTTTTTGGTGCGAAATGTGCCAATCAACCCCAGGACAACAGCAAAAGACCTTGTGAAGATGCTGGCTGAAACTGGTAAGACAGTGTCATTATCCACAGTAAAAGGAGTCGTGTACCACCATGAGCTGAAAGGTTACTCCGGGAGGAGAAAGCCATTACTGCAAAACCACCATAAAAAAGCCAGACTACAGTTTGCAACTGCACATGGGGACAAAAATCTTAATTTCTGGAGACATGTCCTGTGGTCTGACGAAACACAAATTGAACTGTTCGGCCATAATGATAAACGGTATATTTGGAGGAAAAAGGGCGAAGCTTTGAAGCCTCAGAACACCATCCCAACTGTGAAGTATGGGGGTGGTAGTATAACGTTGTGGGGCTGCTTTGCTGCAGAAGGGACTGGTGCACTTCACAAAACAGATGGCATCATGAGAAAAGAAAAGTATGTGGATATATTGAAGCAACATCTGAAGACATCAGCCAGGAAGTTAAAGCTTGGGCGCAAATGGGTCTTCCAAATGGACAATGACCCCAAGCATACCTCCAGATTAGTTACAAAGTGGCTTAAGGACAACAAAGTCAGGGTACTGGAGTGGCCATCACAAAGCCCTGATCTCAATCCCATAGAACATTTGTGGGCGGCACTGAAAAGGCGTGTGAGAGCAAGAAGGCCTACAAACCTGACCCAGTTACACCAGTTCTGTCCATAGGAGTGGACCAAAATTCCAGCAAACTATTGTAGAAAGCTTGTGGAAGGATACGCGAAACGTTTGGCCCAAGTGAAAGTTTCGGGGCAATTCTACCAAATACTACGGAAGTGTATGTATACTTCTGACTTTGATGAAAGTGATAAAAATAAAAAAATACATTTAAATTCTCCCTCGCTCGATTCTGACATTTAACAAATGCAAAAAAGATGTTAATATTTATTGATCTAAAACTTTAAAAGTTTACTCTGATTTAATGTTTGACAGTAAAGAAAAAAAAGTTTGTGTGTTTTTTTCTGAAGTGTATGTAAATATCTGGTTTCAACTGTATTTCTTTAATACTTAATATTATACATTTGTTTTTTTGGTGCAATAAAGTCACTTCTAAAACTAACATGCACACACACATACACACACATACACACACGACATTCAGAGACTTCAAACTAAAAGCATGCGTTCTCCTTCGAGACTCGGCCTGTCCTTTAACTGTCATCCAAAACATGCAGGTACACACTAGCGGGGAAAAAAAGGTGCCTAGACAGAAAGTATGAGGAGCTTTGGGATGTTTAAGACAAGAGAATCCACCATCAGTACACACTAGATGGTCTGAGAGCTACAAAGAAAGGCCAAGAGGTCAAACCCCCCCCCCACACACACACACACACACTCTCTCTCTCTCACCCACATGCTTCTGCGACATAAGCACCATTATGAGCAGTGCATTGAATAGCCCGCTGTTATAAAGCTGCACAAGGCCAGAAAGAGCAGGCGACATAAAAAAATTTTTTTTTAAACTGAAATGGAAAGTGATGTAATAAAGTGATGGACAATGTGAGTGTGAGGTGCTTATGCAATGGAAACCTTTCAAAAGACAGGCTTCATCAGTGCTGCTCAGAATGTGTTTCTCTTACTCTGTTTCACTTAACAAAACAGGAACATTGTGTGCCTGTGTGTGCCTGTGTGTGTGTGTGTGTGTGTTACCTTGTCAGCAGCAGCAAGCAGGTCATCGGCCATCTTGTCCAGGTTGGGTGCTTTCCCGGTGTAGATAAAACACATCATCTCCTTAAACACTTCGGGCTCCACGTCATTAATCTCCACTCGGTTCTGCAAAACACAAGAACAGAAAAACACAACGTTTACATTGTTCAGCTGCACTACAGCTCCCTTCTGTCCGTAAAACTCTTTCATTCACTGGTCCTGAAATATGGCAACAGAAAAAAGGTCAACGAAACTAAATGCAGATAGAAATCACAAAAAAAAAAAAAAATCGCCCGTTCATGGAGAACACAGAGGCGGTGCTCAATTAATTACTAAATAATTATAGGAACAACTGTTTAAAACATTGTGTGTACCACATTTTTTCCTTTTTGCTTGTTGGTCATGCATGAAGATGAGGTTTAGTCTGTGTTAATGCACTTATTTACAGCTCGCAGTATGTAAGGAATGACACACAACAGGCTGCACTTCAAACGGTTAAACAAAAACAATGCACACCTTCTGACCAATCAGATTCAAGAATCCAACCCTGCTGTGGTATAAGTTATTATATTACATTAGCTACCAGTTTTTAGTACTACTACTAATAATAATAATACAATTATTTTATATAGCGCCTTTAAAAGTAAAGTCAGAACATCAGACTGGGCAGTACACCAGAGCTTTGATTCCTAAAGCTTTTTCTCCTAAGCTAATACATTTAGCTTTATTTTCACCCTTGTTTTTACTGTACTGACATCATCCTCCACCACTACTATAACACAGAGCTGCTACGAGTCCTCAAATTCAAGCGACAAACAAAAGACATAAAGCAGGTTAAAAGACGTGTGGAAGTGGTTCAGTGTGATTGATATGGACCTGTGAAGAACTTTAAGGACAAAGCATCCTTTGTTTGCTACACAACCTTCAACACACTGTCAACATCACCATGTGTACACATCGCGCACGCACACTGCAATCCAGGGATTAGCCTGATACAATCATTCTCAACGAAGCGGAAAACAATGAACGCCCATCATCCCCTTATTTCAGAAAAATCAACATCAGTGCCTCTTCTTCACAAATAAAACTCTTACCAAACCGACACAAGGACGGAACCTGTTCTCTCTGACTCGAGTAGGAAAAACCCAGAAACAAACCACGATGTTCTTTCTATTCTTTCTTTCTTTTTTTTTCCTTCCAGGTTGATTTCCTAGCATTAATCCTACTCTCTCTCTTGCCTCAGGCCACTGTAGCAGCTTTTTATCGCTCACCGCTGTGCTAACAGCCACCGAGCACCTTTTTTCCTGCTCCGCCTGGGAACCAATTACAATCCTGCTTTATCCAAAGCACGGCGACCCGCGCGACACGACTGAGGTCAACGCAATAGAGCTCCACAATAAAGCACACACAGGCACGCACACACACACACATGCACCTTTCTGCTGTGACTAAGCAAAAAGGAAGAGTGAAAAACAAGTCTATAAAACCCACAAATCTAAATTAAGTTCACACTTTTCAAACGGAAAGGTCAAAGCAAGGCTTCACTCAAGCAGTCATTTATCAACATCTGACTAACACAAGAGCCACACAGTGTATGTGCAGAGGTTCTCTCTCTCTCTCTCACACACACACACCTCAGTTGCAACAATTGTTCTTACTGATGTTGAGTTGATGAGCGTTTGTATAGACTGGCATCCACTTTTTCAGCTTTTCCTCAGAAATTACAATTAATTAAGAAACGATGACGCATCACGTCGTTTCAGATTAGTTACACTCGGACATGATGTTCAAACGTACTCCCTTACCTATTCTATCTAATATTACACTATATACACTGTAAATATCTAATATCTCTTTTAGACCCCAGGCAGAGAGATTGGGGGGGAGAAAGAGCAAGACAAGAAGAGAGATGGGGTAGAGAGACAGACAGGAAGAGAGAAACAGGGAAGAGATGGCAAGACAGAGGCCCGAGAAGGGAGAGAGGGTAGAGAGATACTGAGAGGAGAGATGGAAAGAGCAAGAAAGAGACTGGGATAGAAAGAGAGGGACAGACAGACAGGACAGAGAGACGGAGAGAATGACAGAGGGAGAGAGCGAAACACAGTAAGAACGGGCGACAGAAGGAGAGAGAAGAGAAATGGGGTAGAGTGAGACAGAAAGAGAAAGAAAGACAAACAGAGAAACACAGGGAGGGAGACCATGGAAAAGAGAGAGACAGGAGAAGAGAGAGAGAGACAGAAAGGGTGAGACGAGAAAGAGAAAGACAAGGAGAGAGAGGCAAGCGAAAGGGGCAGAAAAGTAGAGAGAGAGAGAGAGAGAGACGGAAAGAAAGACAGAGAGCGTGTGAGATGCTAGAACCTGTTAAGACTGAAGATCCTCTTAACAAACAAGAGGAAATGCCTTTAAAAAAAAAAACCTGTTTCTCCAGAGCCAAATCTAGACATCCCAAATACCAGCACATCTGAAAATATAATAAAAATAAAACAAAGTATGATGAAATTCTAGGAAAGAGGGAAGCGGGAAAAGATGAGAGGAGGAAAAAATGGCACAGTGACCCAGCGGTGAAAGGAAGGAAAGTATCGGGAGAAAAGAGAGAAATCAGGAAGCGTGTCAGTGAGAGGATAATAGTGCTGCGTCAGGAACGAGCGGGTTATGACAATGCTGTCACTGTGTAGGGAAAAAAAGGCACAGAGATTACAATGAGGTTCACGACATATTATTTTTCCTGCCAAGATCCTGAACTACATTAACAGTCACAGCTCAGCTCGCCTAACACACTCCTGGGCTTAGTGACTGTAGCACATAAAGCACCACATATTTCTCCAAACTGAAAAACAAAACAACTTATTTGTCCACAAACTGCTCCCTCATCTCAGTGTTTTCCACCACTGTGCCAGAGCTAAAGCACAGGATTATGGGATATTTAGCACAACAAAGGACATACGACAGACGGAGGACTCCGCTCCATTTGGATGTTGCTTCCTAATTCCTGAAGCATTATGTTTCAGACACACTCCTCCACTAGCCAATTCTGAATCTTTTTTTTTTTTTTATATATATATATGTATATATACGATATTATTGCAGCTCGTTAGTAGATATGTACATCCTGGTCATTTTGATAGCTTGAGTACTTGAGTACATGAGAAGTGACGGCACAATGTACTAGTACTAACGCTTCGGACTGTCGAGTGTCTGTCACGAGTCTCTGTAGATTAGATCCGGACGCAGACGCAGCAAAGTATTTCAGCAGACTGAATGCTGTAGTGACTCTGAATGCAGAGACGTAGCAGAGATGACAAACCTATAAAACAAAATGGCTGCAGTTCAGAGACTCTAGTTTTCTAAATACAAACCGCCATGTCTTCTGTAGCACATCTTCTGTTTTAGTTTAACCATTCACATGCATTTAAAGTGAAGTGACTTGTGGCCAAGTATGGTGAGCCATAATCCGAATTTGTGCTCTGCATTTAACCCATCCTAGTGCGCACACACACACACACACACACACACACACACACACACACACACACACACACACACACACACACACACCTGGAGCAGTGGGCAGCCTTTTTTGCTGCGGCGCCCGGGGAGCAGTTGGGGGTTTATATTTATATTTACATCCATGTAAATATGTCAAATTATTGACCAAAAATAAATAAATAATACAACAGAATATCTGTAGATGAATGGAGAGAGAAGTATGTGTTTATATATAGTATGTATTTATCCCTTGTCAAGTTTAAAGCAGGCTTCCCCTTAGTTCAGAGGGTGTGGCGTGATCACATGAAGTGCCGATACGAAACAAAACATGTCCACTCCATATAGTCTACTTTATAGCTATGAACTAATCATTATTGGTTAAGCGTTCATTAAAAGATAACTCCTTAGTTGCTTACTCAGACTTTTTAACCAAGGACATTTCCAAAAAGGTTTACCTAATTGGACTTTTTTTTTTTTTAAACAAAATATTCTTCGATATATACCTCAGACGTTCCCAAAATACCCTAAAATGGCCATTATGTATGTACTGCGAGTCCAAGCCTTGCCCAGCCTACATTTGTTTTTTATTCCAGATTCACATTTTTGTACCAACACTGTTATATTTGAACATTTTGTTATGTCAGTAACATATGGGTAAGGTGCGTGACTAAAAACCATAAATGATATTCCTTGCGAGGGCTGACCAGTCTAGTGGGAAGGATGAGCATGTGTTTCTTGACACAGCTTTGCAAGAAGTCAGGAGGTGTTTGAAAGGGCACATCTCTTTCAGCTGCCACATTCAGCTTCGAGCCAAACGTAAGGAATAAAACACCACAGGCGAGCTGTAGGAGAAAGCCACATCCAGTATAGTTGGGGCTGCCTGCTTCATGCAGATTTCATGCAGAGCGATGACGAGCTCCGTTTCTCTCCAAAACGTTTCGCTGCTGGCTGGATTGTGCTTTCTGCCGTGTCACGGGTTGCGTCTCAAACCAAAAACTCTGAACTTACTAAGAGGTATTTACCAAACTAGAAAATCCAGAAGCCTGGTATGCAAAACAGAGCTTTCGGTAGGTTTGAAGGCTACGTGAGGTTTTTCAAATTCAAACACTAACTGTAATAGGTGGCCATTTGGTTTGTGACACAACACTGGTTTGTGAAGTAGAGGTAGATGGATGGGAAAATGTATTCGTCTTTATGGCTTTTGTTCCTACCCTAGCGCAGCATGTCAGGATAGTGGGGGGGGACTAAAATAGCACACACACCTAATTTAAATGTGGTTTGATTGAATGCGACTTGCAGTAACATTTCAAAAGACAAAATCCCTTTCTGTAGTTACAGCGATGTTTCTAATGTTGTTTGGTTCTAGACTTTAATTCTGGATCTTGAATTCTGTATATAACATGCTGCATATTGATGTACAGAACTGCAAATAACTGCATCAGCTGAATTAATCCAGCTCCAGTAAGACTCGCTCTCGGTTCCTGCTGTATTTTGACGAGGTGTGTGGACTGCAGACGTCTTCCCTAAAGAGAGATTACTAAGGCACTTCTGCACTGTAGGACGACTAAACGAGATCTTAGAATAACACTTGATCTAAGACTATCAAGTAGCACACACCAAAGAGTTTGAGGGAGGCTGTGCGTCTTTTACTGCTTCCTACACCGTGGGAGCTTTGTTCCCCTCTTTGAAGTTTAATGAGAGAATAAAAGCCATACAAGGCAATTGAGAGACACAGAGAGAGAAACAAGGGGAGAGGGTTTTAGAAGAAAAAAAAGAAAAAAAACCCAAAAAACACCACCATACCTTTTTGCTCTCCTCCATTTCATGCTCGAACATGGCGCTGAAAACAGGAGAACGAGCTGAAAGAGAAGGAAGAGGCGAAATTCCGTCAATCCAGCTTTAAAGTTCGGACATCATCAGTGTTCAAAGCATTCACTCATTTGTAATCATCAGCCGTACAATAAAAAAGTGACTGTGCACATTAAATGCAAGCAGAATTAGAAAAGGTGAGCTGTTTCTAGATGATTCCACATGAATAAGAGAGCGAGACGCCATCTTAGATCATCACCCTGCTCTGACCTGAGACTGCCATCTGGTTGCACCTTTAATTACCATAATAAGAGAGAGCAAATCCTCCATCATCCCTAGCAGGGAAAAAAATAAAAAATCATATGGGACCCGCGGCCATATGTTCAAATTCAGAACGGGAGCACAAAGCATTGGTTCCCTCTAGGACATATAATAATGATTGTTATGAAAAGAACAGTGCTGTTAAATGGGTGGTGGCTGTGTGTGCAAACTGTGCAGTGCAGGGCAGGATGGCTAGGGCTGGGCGATGTTGTTGGGGGCGAGGGGGATTTTTTTTCTTTTTTTTAATTTATCAATAATTCTAGATTACGGCTTCAATTTTTGTTCTTTGGAAAATGGTGATGTGCAAAAAGAGTAACAGCACAATCGATAGCAACTAGTGCAAACAATGGTTAGCTCAAAAATAAATAAATAAATAAATAAATAATTTACCAAAAAAAACTATTGTTTACACTAATTACTATAGATGATGCTGTTACTAGTTTTACACAAATTAGTGACCCCTTCTTTCTCAGCAGAGTACATGTGGAACATGTCTTTCATGACACGAAATGCCAGTGCAACTGAGAAGTCAGCTTTGGGTACTCTTCTCAACTTCGATTTCCTCCCCCGTTTACGGAGTGACGGCGAATCAGCACGGCTGCACACAGCATCAGAAATAAACAAAGTAGAACTTTTTACCTTTAAATGAGTTATACTGTATATACACAAGTATTAGCTTTAGATTAATCAACAAATACATATATTCGCTTGTTAAATCTAAAACACTGACTACACAGTTCACTGTTTGAGGAGGAAAATATACATCACTCACCCACCGGTCTTGGCTATAAGCTCAGTCCTCAGTGGAGTGCTGCCGATCTCTATCGTGGAGGGTTTTTTTTGTTTGTTTGTTTGTTTTTAAATCTACGCATGCAGTGTAGGAGGTGACGGGTTGGTGGTTTAAAATTTAAATAGCAGATTTTTTTTAAATTAAAAATGTAAAAAAAAAAAATTATATATATATATATATATATATATATATATATATATATATATATATATATATATATATATATATATATATATATATATATATATATATACATATACATATACACACACACACACACACACACACGGACAATCTCGATTAGAACATTTTGAAAACTGCGATAAAACAACAATTTGAATTAATCAAAGTAATCGAGTAAATCGCCCAGCATTAGAGCAGGTATTCAAAACCATGTTCCTTAGCTTAGCATGTTCCTTGGTTTTAGCCTCAGTCGGAGCATGATCTATGCGGAACGTAGTGACCACCTTTTCAATGGCCCACTGTTTTGCAACATCTTGGCACAGTTTCCAGATTTCATCAGTATAACACATTGGAATGTGAGGTAACTATTATTAGAGACAGTGATTACTCACTGACGTCCAGTAGACTACATTTATTAAGCCCTTAAGCCAGTCATAATGGCTTTGTACAGAGACACTTCACCACAAAACGAAGCAGATTTCATCCTGTCAGTCATAAAACACATCAATTCTGTTTTTTTTCTCCACCACAGTCAATAAAAGCAGCTGCAGTTTTCACACTTCTAAATAAAACCCTCTGAGTGGCTGGAGTGAGACCTACCAAAAGGATGAGAACTGCATCTAAATCATCACTGACTAAGATGGAAGATGGGGAAAAGGGAAAAAAAAAAAAAAGACTCTATACACCAAACAGCAGTGTGAGAAATGCAGCAGGCAGCAGGTCAGACCATCTGTTTTTAAATTTATAATTTTCCGTGCCAGCTTGTTGATACAAAGAAACAGCTCGCACTGCTGGCAGGGTTAAACAAGTCACAGGATTCTCCATCGTTCAATCTGCAGCGTGTGAGCTTCTAGCCTAGAGAGAACTAAGAATGGTTTAAAGAATTACTATGAAGAAGTGCTAATGATGCCAAAAATAGTCATGCTAGAAAATCGTGTTAAAGTTAAGGTGTTAACTTTGACAGCTCTAGATAAGGCTAATCTTAGGCCGGCATTTTTCCTGCCACCTGCAGCTCCTAACTCTGCCTCCCTGATAGTGTCTGAATACCAGGTGACGTCTGGCACATTGCAGCCTGCTCTAATCACTCCAGCCTCTCTCAGTGACTCGAGCCGCTCCGACTGGCCGTCCCCTCAGCGATTAACGAGCCGCGAGCTGATGCGGAGAGATAACGAGGATCGCTGCTTCAGCTGGGCCATGACTGAAGCGAGTGACATGCTAAGAGGGAGGGAGGGAGGAATGGCGATAGAAGAATGAGTGATGGTGGAACAGGAAGAAAGGAGGTGAGCAATATTAACTGGTCATTTCTATGACATTTATATATGGGCTGGAATTATAGTGCAGAACTCCCCAGCAATGCAGGAGTAATGCAGGGGGGGGGGGAACTATCGCATTTTTAATCTTTAGGTACAATTCCATTGGATGATTTTTAGATTTAATCCAAATGAACACACAAGTGCAGAGTATGCAGATAGGTTACTACAGAGTACATACTAGTACTGGACAATAAAAGCAAACAATATGGATACGGCACTATAATTACGTCAGCATAAACGGTTCCAGATTTGATTTTTATCCATCTACAGCTACTCTGTCACTAGCGAGTTTTCTTCTACCAGGGATCCATGCACAAATCCTTCTTCAATCCATTACCTAAATGGAATTTTTAGACTGAACGGCTTTGTATTCGCTATATATGCTCCCTACATAGGGTATGACATAACCTTGTTGTAGATGCAGATATAGATATAGATAACCACAATAAAACATGTAAGACTGAGCCACACACAAAGACTGATTCCAAGAAGTGAATTTTGGAAAATAACTACTTGCATGTAACATCACCTTTAGGAAACATAATTTGCTCATTATTATATTTGAATGATGCACACTTTTAAAATATCAATTATGCCATAACTGTGCATTTATTCCTAGTCCTTTACTCAAACCAAGCAAACAAGGCTCATTTATCAAAAAAATTCAACACATTTCAAGAAACTTTGCAGTGATGTTAGGCAATTGTAAGTTAAACATTCCAAAATGGACTTTTTGCCTTCAAATATTTAAACATCATACAAAAAATATATTCCAACAGCACTAGCACTAGACTTGTACAAGATTGATTTTATCATCCAGAACAGATCAACTCTCAAACACACAAAAACTAAAACCTAAAAACATAGCGGCAGCACCATGTTTCTGTAGTGCAACGACATCTCTGTAGGGAAACTGAAAATGTACTACCTTCCGTAATGGCTGGTTTCAGATTGTACATGTCACTTCATTCAGATTGTGGGCTTGCCCTTTTTCATCACATTTAAATCCAAAACAAACTGCCAGACTGGAGTTTTCTTTTGCATAAGGCTGGACATTTTCTTCCTGCTTAGTTTCTTTACATTTTCAACATTTGGCACTGCTGCTAAGTGTCTAAAAGCCAAAAACCTACATTTTAAGTGTGGCTAAATTAAGTGTGGCGTTTGGCAAAGAGCAGCCAACTGAACCACAGTCACATGACTGAAAAGTTCATTTAGCAAGCTATTTAACAGTAAATGCAAAACAAAAATAAATAAATAAATTGAGAATAATAACCCAATTTAAAAAATAATTCAAGAGAATAAAATATGAATATAATACAATATAATATGTAATATAAAACAATATAATATTAAATGGCTCTATCACACAAGCCTAGACAGCACTATTATACAGTACAAGTTGTACTATTACCCTCTCCTGAAGAGTGTGTGTGCGTGCACGTGTGTGTGTGTTACCTGCTAGGATTGCTTTGTGTGCCTGGAACTCCTGGCCAGCGACGCAGAGTGAACAGTCTGTGAAGCGAGAATGTTCCCACAACCCACCCAGCTCATCAGCCAGTCTGCAGTCCGGAACCTTCACCATGTTCATCGTGTTCTGTCCAGAGATGTTCACCGAGTCCTGCACCACGCTGACCTACACACACACACACACACAAAAAACAAACAAACAAAAAAACACTAGTTAATAAAAGCATCAATAATACCCAGTAGCCCAGCGTAACATCCTGCGCTGTCTCCTTGACAATAAAGGCGTGTCCTCAGCGCTGTATTGGTAAACACTTCCTATGAGCTTCCAGACGTTAGCTCATCTGTTCAGGAGATCATATTTCCTGAAAGTCATGAAATAACGACCATGTTCTAAAGCGACTCGAGACACTAAACTACAGGTACTCCAGAGGGACACTAGCATGTCGAACAAGAGTAGATATCTAGTTATCTCTTAATTTGTACAAATTGCTTCCATTTGTCTGTGGCAAGTGTGAGAGAGAGAGAGAGAGAGAGAGAGAGAGAGAGAGAGAGAGTGAGTGTGTGTGTGTGTGTGTGTGTGTGTGTGTGTAGGGCCACCATGCTGACTTTGCCACCTGTTCCTGCAGACAGCAAGCACATTCATTTATCTCTCTACAGGGCACACACACTTAAGCACAGAAACACACACACAAATCACAATCCAAAAAATACAGAGAAAAGTTGCACACACACTAAAATGTGAGCGCACACACTCAAAATGATATGCCAATCGGGAAGCAAATAAAATGAAAAGTCATAATTGCGCACACATTTACATGCTGCTTGTGGAGCCAACAGATGGAAGCTTTTTAATTTTTTTTTAACTCAGCTATAATTAAATTCCATTCCCCACGGCTATCAGAAAAGAATAAATTACCTTTTTTCCAGAGCACTTCATGCCAGACTAGTTTTACACCTGACCAACATCCCATAATACGTGGCTCATCATAGCAAAGGGATCAAGCAAGAGCTCAAGGCGGACAATGTCTCATCTCTCTCTCTCTCTGTCTCTCTCTCTCTCTCTCACACACACACACACACACACACACACACACACACACACAGTGTGAAATGTGAAGAGAGAAATGGAGATGTGGAACACACAACTTGAAAAACAAACACACACTCGGAGCATAATGTGCTGACAGACAGACACCAAAGAAAGGAGCGTGTGGGAGTAGAGAGTGGCACACAGGCAGAGGGGAAAAGTGCACCGCAAACAGGAAATTAAATGTCAAGGACCCTTGTATGTCCTTAATGGCGGACTAAATGTTCACCTCAGGGAAAAGAGAGAATGACAGAGAGAGAGAGAGAGAGAGAGAGAGAGGAATAAAAGGATCAGACATGTCATGAGAGAAGATTGATGAGAATGAAACAGCTCGTATTGTATTCCATTATTTCATCTTAAGTGGTGGCTCCTAGTGTGGGCTTTCTGACTGATAGACAAGTTCTTCATGTTGCTGAAATACTGGTGTATGTATAGCGATGTGCTTAAGGTTGCAAGTTCAATCACCTGGTCTCTTTTTGGGATTGACTTCGACATGAACTGAAGCAGGATGGTGAATTTACTTCATTAGGAACACTATACTAACACTGCGTAGGGCCTCCCTTTGTTCTCAAAACAGCCTCAAATCTTCATGGCACAGATTTCACAAGATGTGGGAAACATTCCTTTGAGAATCTGGCCCATGCTGACATGACTGCATCGCACAATTCCTGCAGATTTTTCAGGTGCGCTTTTGCTTCATGACATGGAGCATTATCATGCTGGAAGTAGCAATCAGAGGGTGGGAAAATTGTGGCCATGAAGGGATGCACATGGTCAGCAACAATACTCAAATAGGCTGTGGCATTCAAGCAATGATTGGCAGGCCCAAAGTGTGCCAAGAAAACTTTTCCCACACCATTACACCACCTCCACCAGCCTGGACTGTTGACAAAAGGCAGGTTGAGTCCATGGATTCAAGCTGTTGGTGCCAAATTCTGACCCTACCATCTGTGTGCCTCAGCAGAAATCGAGATTCATCAGACCAGGCTATGTTTTTCCAGTCTTCAGCTGTCCAGTTTTGGTGAGCCTGTGCCCACTGCAGCCTCAGCTTTCTGTTCTTGGCTCACAGAAGTGGAGCCCGACATGGAAAATCCCAGGAGAGCAGCAGTTATAGAAATACTCAAACCAGCCTGTCTCGCACCAGCAATCATGCCACGGTCAAAATCATATATATATATATATACATACATACATACATACACACACACACATACACACACACACACACACACACACACACACACACACACGCATACATACACACGCATACATACACACACGCATACATACACACACGCATACATACACACACGCATACATACACACACACACCCAACACTGCAAAATGACGTGTTTTGTGCTTCATGACATGTTTTGAAATGAGAAAACGTTCATCTTGTAGACTAATCATTCATTTGTGATCAAGTTTTCATATAAGTTACTTTTGGTCAAAGAAGCACAAGACTATATTTTCTGAAAAAGCAGGAAAGATAGATAAAATTGACCATAAATATGTTATACAGCTAGAAAACTGGATAATTGGCCTGAGAAGATACACTAAAGCCATGAGATATGTCTCAATACAAGCCTGATGAGACAATATTGACACAATATACTGTTTTATCAATTGTAATATGTTTATGTTGCAATGACAACAAATCAAACCACTGAAATATCAATACAACAGGGGGTCAAATTCAAATCCTGCAAGGGCCACGTCAGCATTTTAGTGAGACCCTGAAAGGCCATAATCAAAATCTAATTAGCATTTTTTCCCTGTTTCTGTCTGAAAGCTGCTAGCCAGATAGCAACACTGCAAACACAGAGATATGGAGATGAGAGTTGGTGAAGTAAACCTGCTGGAGTTTACTGCAAAAGAAAAGCAGATCAGGATTTATAATAAAAGGTGAAACTTCCCCCTCTTAACCTTATTTCAATCTTCTTCAGTGGAACTTTCATAAAGGTATTTTATGGCAACATTATTAATATGGAAAATTGTCTTAGAATGTGCCTTAAATGATTACGTAACAAATCCGCTCCTACTGCTCTCTGACATGCACCTGAAATGCACATCACACTTATCACTTTAACGGTACAGATCAGGAAGACAAGTGTGAATTTACCGTGTATAAATTCATTTCTGGTTACGCCACAGCCAGCACAACACACGTTGTGCTTCTGAATCGTTTAAGACGTGAGTGTGACTTGCATCAAGTGCAGCACACAGGCTTTGATTTTAACCTGTGTTTCAGACCGTGGTCAAGGGAACCGTGATAGAAACCAAAGTGCTCATATATATGCTTGTTTACAGTAACTGTCTTCAGACGGCTGTGTCACGGATCTGCTGTGAATTCTAGATAGTGTGAAAATGTTGAGCAGTAGTGTACTAGGGGCCGTTTTGGTACTTCTTTCCCAAGTTCATGTTTGCTAAATGAAACGAGGGCCTTGTGTTTGACTTAACACTTCCATAAGAAGCTGTGGGTGGCCAGGCAGGGGCCCGCAGTTACTCTGGGGTGGCACAGATATATCATTATATATCATATATCAATGATATATCAAATATCATTATGCAAACAAACATGGCATTACCATGTTTTAAAATTTTTTATCTAGGTTAAATGTTTCTATAATTTCTGTTATACATAAAATCAATCTTGATCCTAGCATTTACACTGTAATGTTTGAATTGTATTAAACGTTTTTTATGATAAAAACATAACTTAATGAATTCCACAAAACTCATAGATAACGTGACAATTAGTTCCAAGCATCTGAGTCAGCTAATGTAAAGCCTCTGTTTACACAGGACATCGATAAAACTGCGCTGAATTTACACTTTCACAATCTTTAAACGGATCAAATAATCACTTTTCTGATTTTATAACTCACCTGATAGGATGTGTTGTGCTCAAACACTCGAAGTTGATCCAGGAACCGAGGCTGCGCCTCATCTCCCACGTTTTATGAAAGGTGGAAAACCGCGCTATTTTTGGAAACTCTCGCGATGCCTATCAGTTTCGCGGTCCAAACATTATCGTAGACATGATCGAGGTTCTCCTAGATCAGTATTTGAGAAGTTATTTTCGTCTTTTAAAAATGCAGTTACGAGCGGGGTGGCCCCGCCCCTGGCCCCGCCCCTGATAAGAAGAGGTAGAGCTCATAATGAATAGCAGCTGATGTGATGTTAAAAGTCTGTACTAAATTTCAACGTTAGATTTAATTGATTTCATATAAATAAAATGCTTTTTAAATATAAAAAAAGACACATTTGCTTATTAATAATAAACCGATTTAAAGGGCTGGCAGTTTGTGACAAAGCCTATATATTGTGATATATACCGTGTATCATAGAAATGCCCTTGAGGATTTCGTCATTTCGCCCACCTCTGGATGTATTGCAGATTTGTACAGGGTCATATCCAGTTAGATCTTAACATTACTTTTCTCACTAACTTTCCTCAAACACCATGCTTTTAAGTTCTAGTGCTTATGGTACTGTTGGCATGGTATTCGAACCTGTGTGTGGTGGCCCGCATACTCAACTATTTAAAATATCGCCCTGATATTTACCTGCCCAGTAAATACGTGAAGAAAATGTTTCATCAGTAAACATTCTACAAAATGCTTTAACTTTGCAGTTAATGTTTAGCGCCAATTATTATTTAATTGTCTGCTTCAAAAAGAGAAGCCCATTTATGAGAAGTTCATTTATCATCATGAATTAGTAGAAGGGAAAGCAGTAGGTGAGGTGAGTAGGGGTTTAGTTTTCCTCTGGCTCCACTCAGGCCTCCATGGGCACTAAACACTGACACATTTATTCTCTCATTATTCTGTATAATATCAGCCATAAAGTACAGCCTTGTACAATATAATACACAGTGCTTTAACGCAGCTGCTTAGACACCTGCTGCTGTTCACAACTGATAGGGATCTTTTAAAGGGAAACAGAGGGAGAGAGTGCCTTTACGACGACAGTTTAAACAACAGCTTATAGCAAGATGGATACAGAGATGTGCATACACGTGTGTCCACACACAAGAGATCACATGCAAGAAACTGTATGTATATGGCTATACGTCCCTAATGAGCAGCTAATGAGCGAGTGATGGATGTTAAACACATACGCGCGTCCCTGCGTGTGTGTATATGCACACACATGCATGTGTGATCAGTCAGCTCAGCTCTCTCCCCCTGCAGTGTGATTAATGAAAGCAGCTGTGGGAACCATGCTGAGAAACACAAGAACACGCTCCTGTGTCTCACACACACACACACACACACTCATCACTTGCTCATCACTTGCTCATTAGTAAGTCGTAGAAGAGTAGCAAGAGAAGATTAAGAGAGTAGGAAGTAAAGAACAGACACACACACACACACACACACACAGACACACACACCAGTGACTGGACTATAAGGATGCGTTAAATCTATTTTTTCCCTCTGTGACGATTCCAATAACAAGCTTTGAAATCCAGCCGATACTAGTCACCGCTAGCCTGAGACCCTTTCACACACACTTCGGTTAATCTGGACAGGGTTAAGGGTCACACAATTTGAAATCCTGAGAAGTATTTTTTACACAAGTAAGAGTTTTCATTATTAAACTCTCAGAGCAGAAAGTACCTTGAGCTGTCGATTTCCACAAATACAATGAGGGGAAATAAACATTCAGACACTTTTGTTTTTGTTATTTTAGATACTTTCAGTGTATATATCCACTTCAAATGTAGACATAAAGACACTGTCTTTTGAATTTATACGTGTAAACATGAATAAAAAAATGTATGTATATATTTTTAATAAAACAAAATTGATAAAAGGTTACATAAAAATAAATTAAGTTCTAGATATAAATGCTGCAAAATAACGTTCCCGTGCAAACTGCACCTGGTGTCGTTATAAATGACGTCGCGACTGCTTGGGAAGATTTCACGCAACAAATCCAATCATGGTAAAGGAGCTTACTGAAGTTCTTAAGGACAATATTATTCAACAACACTCAAAGGACAAAAAGCTACAGAGCAGTAGCAAAGAACTTAAACATCCCTACAAGTGCCTCAGCTGGCTCAGGTTTTTGGAACCGCAACTTATCACCATTTGCTATGCGAGACTTCGCACGGCGCTCTCAGGCTAATGATAAGGAGCGTAAAAGAGAAGCCAGCAGTCGCTCTAAAGAGAGTTGCAGGACAACCCGAAAGCAGCAGGAAGAACAGTTACACAGAGAACAATAAGCAACTGCACCACGATCATCTCGCTTTCTACGCCCCAAAAAAACCTGCAAAACTCCCCTACTAAAAAAGAAGCGTGGACATGCTTGGTCAGAGGAAACAAAAAGAGAAAACTCTGACAATAATTCAGCTCATGATGTTTGGAGAAAGAACTTCTATGTGCCTTTCAACTAAGATGAAACCTTGTGCAAGTTGTGGAAATCCTCAGGAGAGCTCATATATAAACTAAAGCCACAACATTCCAAGGAAACAGGATGACGTCTTTAGTATATGATGTCCTGACAGGAGGCTCATTTAAAATGTTAGTGCAGTGAAGCAACAAAAAACTGTCAATCGAGAAGAAAAAAACAGAAGTGATTTAGAAATGAAGGAGCTAGAAAGATCAAAATTGTCAAATGAATGAGAGTCTGGGATACATCACATCATAAAACTCCAGCAGAAAACAATGTACAGAGAAGATGCAGGGGATAAACAAGTGTTTGAAATGCAAACTCCACCAAATTATTAATGCTTACAGGATGTAATGGGACTTTCATGGCGAGTGCAGATGCGTGCATCCTGGTAAAATACCATCTCAAGGCTGGGAGTTGGAATGATGCTAAGCATAATCATCACCAGTAAAGGTAATACTAAGAATCAGACTGTAAACTGTAAATTAACAGCTTCACACTCAAGCAAATAACCAACCACTAAGATTAAAAAAGCAAAAGCTGACCTCCTACATAAGGCCGCGCGCGCACACAATTCATCTAAATATTAATCTTATTTTGTTTCTCAATGGAGTTTGATTCAAAACAGCATAGCCTGTCCAGCACTTGAACTCGTACAACAACTGCATGAACAAAGTGCCACTATTCCACTATCACATTTGCTGTTATCAGTGATGATACACATTGTGCCACATGACTTCACGTGCACTAAAGCATGGCAACTTCACTGAACTAAAGCATGGCAACTTGCCGAGTCTACAGAAGAAAAAGCTAAACCGTGAGTGTGTTTTTAAAAAGACTCAAACAAATAAATTAGTTCTAACAAATATTTCATATTAAGTACTGAATATTAAATTCCCAACTACTAGACATGTAAGAAATGAACGAATGGGGCAAGTCTATCGAGGCTGCACATGCCGTCTCACTCAACACTTGCTAGCGACACGTTACACAGAATGCATTTGTCAAGACTGAGTTACGCCCACATCATCTAAGTGGCTTATGAGCTGCAGAACAGAAACACTGCCATAGTTCCAGCTGACTGGAAGCCTACGCTAACTCAAATAACCACTCTTTACAACCGGGGTGAGCAGAAAAGCATCTCAAAATGCACAAAACTTCAAACCTTGATGCTACAACAGCAGAAGCCCACATCAGGTTTCAGTCAGCCAAGAACAGCAATCAGACGCTATAGCTGTCACAGGCACACCAAAACTAGACAGCTGAAGGGGCAAAAAAAAAAAAAAACAGACGATGACTTGCCCGTATAAATTTCTGCCATCTTCATTCTGTTTTCAGGGTATGCACTTGTCTCCGTGTTAAAAAAAATGCAGCCTTAATTATCACAGCAGCCTCATTATTATGAAGTGTCTAGGACATTCAAGGTGCAAATAAACATCCAGCATAAGACGGCAATGGGGCATTGATATTATACGAAGGTGCTAATACTGCACTTGCAAAGCTGATGTTTATCATAAATAGCTCATCAGTAAGTTACAGATTTTCTCTAGAAACAGATGAAAGCAAGTGGTAGACTAAAAATGCTCTCTTACAGAGGCTGCTCACTGACGGTATAATTCTAAGCTTAACCCGTATCTACAAACTGAGGGCAGCTGAAGGCCTGGGGGCATCCAGCTTAAGTGAGGTCTGAGTGAGAGGATGATCTTTCCAATCTGTCCGGCTCGTCTGTTATTGTGTTAAGACTCGGCACAGCGCAGCATGGCCCTCTCTGCCGCTAGCTACTGTAATAAAGCCCTGCGCTATGTTCAGACATGGAGAAGGACAAACACCTCATAAACTCTGCACGACACTCCCTCTGTTTTATTCTTTCATTTAATGGATGTATGCAGAGGACTCTCTGTCGTGGCTGTGGCGCCTGTTTGTGTTCATTGTTTATAGATGTGGGCTGGGTGCCCAAGCATGAAATAGTGTCAAAAGAAAGAACACACATCAGATCCAATAAGTTCATTAATTCTATGGAGAAGGGGTATTTATTGCTTTAGTGTTTAATTTAGCTGAACAAACAGCACTCAAACACACACACACACACACACACACACACACACATATATATGCATGTGCAAACAGGCACAGACTGCAAAATTAACCAAATTAGCCTCATCAGATCAGGCCTTCTCTTTCTATCAAAAGTAATGAGGTGTTAGGAAAGCAAACACATACACACTCACACAAACTTGTCTAATTTAGCATCTTTTATAAACATCTCTTTGTAATGCAGGATTAACCTTTTGCTGTGTAAAATACACACACTCTCAAACAAACAAAAAGGACAAATCCACAATGAAGCTTTTATTTGTAAGGTAGGACACGTTTAGATAAAAAGAGGTTGTTGGAATTGCTATAACGAAATTAAGTTTATTTTAAAAACGGTTAGATCTACAGAACATGAGAGTCATAATTCCATGCACACAAATGTATTTCAAAGCAAAGAATTGTAGAAAAAGGCTTCACAGTGTGAACCATTGATGCTACTGACCTACCAATGACCCGCAGGATCTCTGTGAAGGAATGGAAGCAAAGTGCTGGAATCTGAGCTACTGCTGATGTGTGAGAAAAGTAGATCTTATTCACCACGCAGACGCACACAAACACAAGGATCTTTCACGCATCATTTCCACTCAAGCTGTTCTCAGTCTGGCCCTGACCACAAACACCAACCCGCATCTCTCTCTCTGGGACCGTCAGCGTGTGCATGCATCACATCAAACCCACTGCTGGGGACGGATGTGGACTTTTTGTTTTTTTAAAATCAGCTGGTGCTATGATGAGAGCTTGACAGAGAGAAAGTGAGTTAAATTACATTAGCTGCTGCATCTTAGCTCAAACACAACATGGGACTGGGCAAGCACACTGGAGCTCTGACATGCCCAGTGGGCTAGCTAATAAATTTCACGTAAAAAAGACTGAGAGTTCCCTGTGGAGTCTTGTTCCTTTCAAGGTTTCTTAATGTTGTTCTCCTTGCCCACTGTCACCTCTGGCTTGTTCATTAGGTATCTAAGGACATTTGCCCTGACAGTTCTGCACATTTGGTGAAGCGTGTAAGCTGTTTTTGAGCCCGGAAGCAGTCCAGACCACCAATCCCTGGTTACTTTTAAAAATGGTGGTCAAGGGCTTGCTTCAACTGAATTGAAGTGCAGTCTACACTGAGTGTGGAAGCTATCCACTCTCATCACTCCATGAAGAGGAACACGAATGGTCCATCTTGCCATGTTACTTCCTGTTTAAAGTTTGTCAGGTTGTTATGGTCAGTGGCGAGATGGAACCACACGTTCGCAGGACTGCAGTACTGACATTAGCTCATCTTTGTGGTGCTACATCAGGAAAAAAAAAATGCATGTCTTGTTTCGGCCTACATGACTGAAAATCTTCTTATACAACAGCTCCTTGTTTGCTTGTCTGCACAATGACATGCCACACATCCAAAAAGTCCTTTTCTTCACCACTTGAGGGTTGGTGCCAAAGAAAAATAAGAAAAAGATGAACCTAGGGATCCTGAGTGGTGCAACAGAAAAGCATCCTATCGTTGAGCAAGTGCGAGTTTGAAACTAACAATGCCACAGTCATCACTGGCAGGAAGCCAAGGGAGCAAAATTAGCTGTGCTCTCTGGGTAGGAGGGACGGTGTTACTCTCTCTCCCATCAGTCCCTGTGACACTAGCCAATTGTGTGATCTCATGTATGTCTTATGCATGTGGAAGAGGGCAGATAGAGCTCATCTCCGAGTGTGTTAAGCTGCTCTGTGACGCAGCATGAGCAGCAGTTCGAAAAGAAGCAGTTGGATCACTTCATGCGTCTCTGAGGAAGCATGTGCTAGCCTTCACCCTCCCCTGTTAGTAGCCATCTTATTATAGGGGAGAGCTGGCTGGTGGGTAGGAACTGGCAAGCGATCAAACTGGGTAGAAAACGTGGGGCGGGAAAGGAAACCTGAACCTAGCGTCTACCATACCATCGATCCACAGGTCAGAACAAATTCTTCTATGTGAAAGGCAACTTCTGAGCCCCTGCCATAAACGGTGTGTGTGGACTCAGGTACTCAGAATAAGTGTGAAAACACCCTAAATCTACATCCGGAATTCTGTAAAGGTGCATTGTGACTATGTTAAGTGTGTTATACAAATGACAGTGAAGAGGTGTTTGTGTCTATGAGAAAATGCAGTAGCTGTGAAGGGGAGGTGCAAAGATTCACTTCAAGGCTACGTCAAGGCTTCACTCCACTCTTCCATCCATCTACCTCCGTCATCAAAGTAAAGTCGTTTACAAGCCTTTATCATAGAGCACTGCTGCCCTCCTCCCTCTGCTCCCTGCATTGTGCGTGTACTGCAGATGCTGCAGGCGTAGCACTTTTCTCCCTCTTCACCTAACTACTTACTGCGAATTCTGCATGGGTGCGAATGTGTGCCCGTGTGTGTGTGGGGCACAGATGTTGCAGCTGTAGTAGCTCTCCGAGTTATCAGCGTGGCATATGGCGACACTGAATGAAAGATGGGTGCTGTCAGGAAAAGAGAGAGAGCAAGAGAGGCAGAGAAACGAAGAGAGGAACTATGCAGGGAGGTGAAAGGAAGACGGGGTGGACGCGGCCATAAAAAGGAGATCGATGGCGGCTCGCACAGATGAGGGGGAGAGGACACAAGAACTCAAAAACAGGAGCAAGTAAAAGAGTCAACTATATTCCGTAAAACCTGCTTCAAATTCTCCCAGTAGATAAGATCATAAAAAAAAAAGAGGTGAAAAAGAAGACAAGGAGAGTTCAGGTCTATTTTCCTCCCTTCATCTCCCTCAGCATGTAATGACATCCAGCACAGCACCTTTAATGGGAACTTTCTCCTCATTAAATACCTACAGTTGGCTCACACACATGCGCACACACCTTATTATTCCCATGATGGGGACATTCAGTTCACACAAAGAGGTACATGAGGACGGCACCACTAACCTACTCCCATCCCCTTGGAAAAGCGGGACACGCACTGCTGAGGTTGGAGAAGCTCCAGAAACAGAAATTTGTCCTCAGTTGGCTGTGTGTCTGTAAAGACTCAGCATCCTTTCTTAAAGTAATTGTGCGAATTTGACATCAGTGGGGTAACAAACAGCAGATGGAAAGACTCAGCATTAGCGCGAGAGATAAGGACAGACGGACAGGAGCAAAGAATGGAACAGAGGAAACAAGTATGATTATAAAGTAAGTATGATTATAAAAAAAATAGTATAACTGTGGGGTTTTTTTTTTTTTGATAGTTGAGAAATAGCAAGGAAATGATGCAGAGGAGTATAAAGCACAAAGATGATCTGATCTATATCAATCAAATGTAAATTCATTTATCAAATGAATTAGCAGAAGCATTCCAAAATCCAGGAAGAAATATAATTATCTTAAAATGTAAGATTATTAAGATTACAACTCAACACATTCTTCAAGTTCACAGCTTTCCTGATGTGTCCTTCCAAACTAATACACCTCCTCTTTCCATATCTCTTCCAGGAACTTGGCAGCTTTCCTTCAAACCCATATGCCGGTTCCCTCACTGAAGCCTTCGCCAAATTTCCATCCAGTAACATCCATACAACATGCTACCCTATGTGCAGCCCTTCGTTAAAAAGGGCTTGTTTACTTTCACAGGACGACTGTCTTGTCAGCACTAATGAGGAGTCTAGCAATGACTGTAATCCACGACCCTAGACAGCTCTTTGAACCCCTCAAAAGCTGTCTTCCAGCACTGGACAATAAAAAGAAATAAGAACAGACAGATCGAACTTTCTCCGATCTTATGATAAATAACCCAGTCATGCTGTTGCCTTTAATAACCCTAATAAAACTGAGGTGTCTCTGCACTCAGCCAATCACCAACCAGCCTTCACAACTGTCCCAATTAGTGTATGCCCAGGATGCCCTCTCATAACCCTCAGACTCGGTCTAGATAACGTACCATCCTCCTGACCAGTTACCATGACGGTAATGTCATCTACATAAGCTGTCGAAGAAAGGGCTTTTACTTTCGGATATGTCCAAACATACAAATGCACCGGTAAAGTTTAGAGATGCATCATTTACCATTCTGAATATGTTTTTGGTACTTGAAACCAACACCAAAATAAGTAACCTATGTAGTTTCCATCAATCAGAGACATCATGGAACATTTTCTTTAGCTGCTTATGTTGGTTGCTGCTGTGTGCAGAAATCAGTTCCTCCTGCTAAGTTTTATGTTTAAAATCTTTAATAGAGAGTGAGATGGCAGCCGACCTGAGCTCGCGGAGCAGCGTCAGCGAGGGTGTTAAAAATTATAAGGTATAAAAATATTACACCTTGACCTGTGACTGTAGACCACGGCAAATGAAGGGAAAGTACACGCAAGTCTTAGTGCTCAGTGCTCGCTGAACTGAACTGTTCTTATGGGGGTTTTTTTTTGGACCACATTTGCTAATAGTACTGTGTTTGCTCAGGTTGGCTGCCGTTGTGCTCTCTATTAGACATACTGTTTGAACACCATAAGATGACCAAGAGACCTTGTTTAAGACACATACTAAAACACAGTGATAGAAAAATGTGAGACTAGTTAAAATGGAAAAAAAGAAAAAGTATTATAAAGACACAAAGAAGGATGCGATGCAAAGTCCAAGTTATGTCTTTTTTTTTGTGAGCACAATGTTCGTCTTCCTCAGTTAATTAAATGTTTTCGTTGCATACTGTGGTGGCTTCTTTATTTATTCATTCTAAATCTAACTGTGGTTATACATAGCATTTCAGAAATACAGATAAGTAATATGGTTAAGAAGCAGTTTTATTTTGATTCACAGAAGCTTATAAAGTACAATGTCAAAGAAAAGTTTGCTGTAGGTTAAAAATGATAAAACAATCAAGTGCAGTACTGTTGTGATTTCAATACAAAAATATTTTTGTGCATCATCAGTCTGAAATTTAATGGCCAGAAAAATGGCAAATGAGATAATGACAGGACCACGAGACTATCCAAGTCAAAACAGAAGTCAGCTTTTGAGGACAAGCCCCTCTTCACTCCATATTTCGCTCACTCCATATTTCTTCTCTCTAGCCCACATTCACAATCCATCTCACAGGAAGTAAAGCCAGCACACTAACAACCAACACTGCTGAAGTAAACACACACACACACACACACACACACACACACACACACACACACACACACACACACACACCCTCTCTCTCTCTCTCTCTCTTGGAAAAGGAGGAGCTGAGGACATGTTTCGGTCCCTGTGACGTAATCGGACCCAGTTTGGAAACACTTAAAACGAGCCCTCGTTCTTCTTCCCTTCCCTCCCCCAGCTTTCTCCCTCATCTTCCTCATCCAAAAAAGGGAGAGAGCCTTCTGCTGCGTGCCTGCAGGCTTCATTAGGCCGGCTTGAAACAGCTAACTCTGTGGAGCATGCGTTAAACATTAATCACTGCATAGCATTAGAGAATGTAACCTACTGCAGGAAAGGAGAAAAGAGTGCAGCAGACACTCAAAATTCAACCTGACCTTCTTCCTACAGACTGCAGGAAGAGTTTTAATGCAGGAGTAGGAGATTTCTCTGTGAATGATCAAAAACATGTCTCTATAAACTGAAGTGGGGGGTTAACTATGATAATTATCCTAATCTTCAAAGAATATCTGAGAAACCAATAAGTAAAAATATGAGCTCATTGGTAATAAAGTAGTGTTATAAACTGTAATGACTGCTGAAACTCCAAAAGCAGTCATATTAAGATAGTAGAGAAAATACACAATAAAATGGGAAATATGATGTACCCATTTCTATGTACATTAATTTCCCAGGTTACTCCGTTGGTAAGCAATATAAAGAAAGTAGCGCCTGCGCTTATTTCTTTATCTCCATTTAAAAATAAATAAAGATACCTTAACCCTAACTTTGCACTAGCGTGCGACAAAGTGGCAGGTGACAACATTTTCTACATACGTACGCATCCAACACAGAGCTGAAATATCAGTGACAGCAAAACAAGCAACATTTGAACTGAGATTTTCTCAATTCTATGAAAATGAATAACAGACAACACAGTAAAGCCACACAGGGGGTAAAAGCACAGGATATTTTCGATATAGTCCTTACTCACTTATCTAAGGTAGGATAAGTGCGCATACGTACAGAGCTTTGCAATAGACACTTGGGGGAAAAAATGTGCCTCACGTCTATATTGGTTAAGATACACTAGAAACGTTTACCTGTACACTTTCTTCCTTATTATTCTAGGAAAAAGAGGTTACATGCAACAATTACTCACATTTTCAAGCAGGGAAATCGAGAGGGCTTCCAGGGGCCATCGGTTAATATTGTAATACTGACAAACAGTTACTGATATAAAGTCAATCTTTCCAAATTCACATGTGAAGCGGTGCTGAAGTTTTTATTTGGGGAGGGGGAGCCTTCTCCTTCTGAGCATTTCTGAGCGCCAACTCAGCAGCGTACTCCAATGTTAAAGTGCAGAGCTTCTACAAAAAGTCTGGCAGATCTGCAAATGGCTCAAATGTTTGGTCTGGCTTTTCTTCAGTTTTCCACTCGTAACTTTAATTTCAAACTGCAATTATTACCCATTTACTGTTTGATGCGTAAAAATGGAAGAAGAACGTATAACTACGGTTTCCTCTTACTCTGTCATATATGATCTCTCATTACATGTGTACAGAGACATTATGAAGAACATTCAAGCTTGGAAGGTGCCTCTTATTAGTGTACGGAGCTAATAAAGATAGCTTGATATCTTCACAGCATGAATTCTAGCACATAATATGTAAATTAAACAAACAAATTTTAGATTAGATTAGATTAGATTTTGATTAGTGCATTATTTAATTTTGTTCAACTAGTTAGCCTTAGTAGCTCTACATAGCTACTGCTGTTTCTTACTGCTGGATGGTGCATGCTATCACTACACATCAACAAGAGGCAAACTACTCAATCAATCAGCCAATCACAGGAGCCCTCACCTCACAGAAGAGTGTCAGTTTGTCGTCAGGTAGCAGCCCATTGGCTTCGTCCAGCAGGAAGTCCCTCCTTATAAACTTCTTGAAGCCCCAGTCCTTGCCTTGCACGAATCTGTAGGCTCGCTGACTCTCTGCAAACAAATCACATTAGCAATGTCAGCGTTTCAGCTTGAAAGCACTGTGAAAACATATAAAGCCTGACCATAGTGACTTTCAGGCACAGAACATCTCTGACGGACTGAGAGTCACTTTCTTTTTTAAAATAACTCCGAGCCATAGCCACTCTCCTCAATGCTTTTGGCCTTGATGACCAGTACAGCGTGGTTAAAATGCCAGGAAAAAACCTTGGCAACATCATTTTTGTTACATCACATATAGAATTAAATTGTAAAAATTAAACTTCAGAAACATGGGGGAAATAGTGCTCAGTCATTCATTCTTGATGTTTCGTTACACACTGGAGCTCCTAAAAGGATTGTAATTCAGGACGAGAAATGAGCGGGTATGTGTTACAGACTGAAAATAAGTTTTTTGGAATCAGTGGAGAGAGGAAGAGTGTGAAGCCATCACTGAGGTATAAAGTGGATACAAGGGAATGAGCATACACATGCTATGACCTTTGATTCTCTAAGTCATAAGTCAAGATCATCCATTAATTGCCCCTGCAAATAATAGCTTGATTTTTTTTATTACATTTTTTGCCTCTGACTTCAAACCAAATTCTATCTACCCTTTAACGCTGTTAGTGCTAACGCTGCTAACAAGAAATTTTACCACAAAAACCAGACCACAGAACAGTGACCGAGGTGGTTAATTTGTTTTTTCCAGATGTGCGTTTAAAAAAAAAAAAAGAGTGAAGCAAAGGTCTGGCGTGACCGTGACTTAATATTTAAGACCATAAATGCTACCGCTAAAGCGCAGGCACCTTTGAGTTAAAGCACTGTCTTACCATTTCTCTGCACTCACTTTAATGCCCCTTGCTCCACTGTTTCTCCATAATAATATTATTCATTCTGTTTCTTTCTCTTTCATATGATATGCATATTTGCATGTTTCGATTCCTTACATATACAGGTGAAGTGAATAACATTGATTTTCTTGTTACAATGGCAAGGCGTGAGATACAGGCAAGTGAACAGTAAGTTCTTGAAACTGATGTGTTGAAAGCAGGAAAAATGTGCAAGCGTAAGGATCTGAGGGACTGTGACAAGAGTCAAATTGTGATGGCTAGACAACTGGGTCAGAGCATCTCCAAAACTGCAGGTCTTGTGGGCTGTTCCTGGTATGCAGTGGTTAGTACCTACCAAAAGTGGTCCGAGGAGGGACAACCGGTGAACTGGTGCCAGGGTCACGGGCACCCAAGTCTCACTGATGCACGTGGGGAGCGAAGACTAGCCCATCTGGTCCAATCCCACAGAAGAGCTACTGTAGTACAAATTGCTGAAAAAGCTAATGCTGGCTATGATGGAAAGGTGTCAGAACACACAGCGCATCACAGCTTGCTGTGTATGGGGCCGGTCAGACCGGTCAGCGTGCCCATGCTGACCCCTGTCCACCGCCGAAAGCGCACACAATGGGCACGTGAGCATCAGGACTGGACCATGGTCTGGCTTGGTCTGATGAATCACATTTTCTTTTACATCATGTGGACAGCCAGGTGCGTGATTGTCGCTTACCTGGGAAAGAGATGCCACCTGGATGCAGGCAAGCTGGCAGAGGCAGTGCGATGCTCTGGGCAATGTTCTGCTGGAAAGCCTTGGGTCCTGGCTTTCATGTGGATGTTACTTTGACACGTATCACCTACATAAACACTGCTGCAGACCAAGTACACCCCTTCATGGCAACGGTATTCCATGGAGGCCCCAACTCGCAACTTACAGGACTTAAAGGATCTGCTGCTAACGCCCTGGTGCCAGATACCACAGCACACCTTCAGAGGTCTTGTGGAGTCCATGGCTCAGAGCTGTTTTGGTGGCACGAGGGGGGCCGACACAATATTAGGCAGGTTGTTTTAAAATGTTATGACTGTTCAGTGTACATCTCTCTGTCTTGCTGCAAATTTTGTAAAATCATCAGCTCTCTCACACACTCGACATTCACAGTCTATGATTTAAAGCAAAACCCTGCTGAATGCAAAAACAGTGAGCACCATGCAAACAGCCAATCAGGGTCAGAATTCTGCAGTGGATGCCCTTGGATTTGAGTTACTACACAATCCAATAGCTTAGACTTCATGCTACACAACAAGAGGAATATATTTGATTTGATGGACAGAGAATTAAGTCAACCAAATCTTCAACTCTTTTTTTTCTTAAAGCAAAACCAGTGATTTCACCATCCTTCCACAAGCGCACTGTATTTAGATGAGGTGAATCTCTGAGACAGGAGATGATAGAATGCTTGAGATATGGAGAATCTAAGAGAGAGAGCATGAAATGAAACCGTGAAAATGGCAAGAGCTCCAGACAGACTCTATCCAAGACTCTGTGAATCTCACTAGAGACCATGCTCAATCAAAGTTAGGGCCGTGTGAATTTACAGTTACAAACAGCCAATCACTGGCTGACCTCTTCGAAGGAATGAGGAGCAGGTGAGCTCAGAAGAGAAGGCGCAAGTCAACTGGTCTCGCTGGATGCAGACTCTCCCCTGGCAGCTCTTTGGGGAATGAGGCTGGCTGCCTGCATACGCTAGCACAAATATGCAGCTTTGCTTTGGGGGGTGGGGGGGCTGGGGCTGTCTCAGCTGCCTGATCAGAGCTGCGCACAGGAGGCTGGGTCTCAACAGCACAGGAAGCAGCAGCCAAGGTGCAAATTGATAGCAGAAGCTGGCTGCCTGAGTGCATGCTTTCATAAATAAACATTCATTAAACACCGAGAAGATTTGAGAATTTGTGTTGGCTTGGTTAAAATGTCGACACTGCAGGCGTAGTCAATTTAGCAAACAACGGAAACAACGTGTCATACACTGCTCTGTTTAAAGATTATCATTGCGATTTGCAGACTTCCAAAATCTTCCGATTTGATTAGCAGATCAATTTTCTATTTGTAATGTGCCATCGTAAGCCAGTGATAATTGGACAACAATGTGCACTGAACATTATATATCCCCTTAATTATGGTATGTTACATGAAGAAAGAGTAAGTGAAGCTATTCTACATATTGAAAATATTTAAATAGTGAAGCTATTCTAGCTATTTTCAAAATCTTTTTTCTTTCTTCTTTGTCAACGCACTATCATCATCTCCCTGACTTACGATGCTGTAATAACCGAGGAGATGCACTGTGTTGTACACGGGAACAGTCTGAGTGACACTGATCCGCTCCACTGGGAAGGATTAGAGAGTAAGCAAGACAGACAGATAGACACACACTAGCTGACTGGCCTTTAGAATATGGGGTTCAGTTCAGTTCACTGCGACTGCCTTGGCAGCTGACCAATCAAAGTTCTAGAAGGGAGAAGTCGAGGAGGCAAGCCACCAATCAAGGTCGGACCCAAAGGTTCGCTGACAAAGCATCACAGATTGCAGAGGAGCTGAGGATCAGGACCAGAGAGATGGCGAGAGCAGGTCTGTGACACAGACAATCTGGCCAAATGAGGGAAAATGAGTTAGACTGAGTCACAACCAAGAAATCCAAACACACATCCATCCAAAAATCCTTTGGAAAGTCACTTCGGATGAACGACAAGCAGAAGTTTGTAAAAAGTCGCTCTCTGAAACCAAAGCGCCAAACTGCCCCAACAACTCAACAGTGATTGACCTGCATCGGCGTGACAATGAACTGGGGAGTAAACCAGCAGGAGCTCTGAGAGTCAGAGACAAAGATTACAAATTAGCACTTGATGTAGTTTAGATAATGTGTTTATCTGTGCTACTCAGTCATTACATAACAAGCTGGTCATTTGTAGTTGCTTAACTCCGAGCGAAATGCAACAGCATCGGATTATGCATTCAAATAAATGAAAAATGCTTTTTTCATTTTGAAAAAAAAATTCATTTTGGATGTTTACAGCAGAATAAATCAGGATTAAGAGTGAGATAAAGAAAAAAGTTGGAACAAGTGGAAGGAGCACTGTGTTAAAACATCCATATTCAGGTCCCATCTCTGAGCTCTATGGTCTCACAGTCCACTGAACTGGAACAGTGTTGAGGGGGATTTCCACTCATACGTCAAAAGGTCACACATGCGCAATTCAAAAAGTCAACAGGTCAAAAGGGCTTAAAATAAAAATGAGCAACAGTAGACCTAGCACATGAGAGAAATATAGAGTGAGTGAGTGAGTATAAGCCAATAAGCCGATTCTGACACCAATCTCTTTTCATTAGAATCCCTACCCGCAACAAGATGCAAGGGCGCAAGATAGAAACAGAGAGGACAAGAAAGAGCGAGAGCGCGCAAGAGATCATTATAATATACTTGTAAAGCAAAAGAAACACAATCTCATCTTAATTCAACAGCCGCCTCTGTAGTGAAGTGTCAGCACAAACGCTTGGAGATATCGACGTCCTCTCAAGAGACATCAATACAACCTAATACAATAAACATTCGCCGATAATTCCGACTCTATGAACCGAGAGTAAATCTCTCTATTGGCCAAGCACTCAATACAACAGCGCACAAAATTGTCATACACTTGTTAGAGATTTGACAGGGCCAATGTTGAAGAGCAGCTGGGAGCAATATCACAATACCGTCTCCTACACACTGTCCTCGTCTCCTTATTAGAAAACTGACAGGCCCCTTGTTTCACAATAGGTGCATTCAAGAAGACAGGAATGTATTTTAAGGTCCGGTCTAGGGCCACAAAAAAAAAAAGAATCAAGTCAATGACTGGTATGAATTAATCGACAAATAACCGATTCATCGGCTTCCTATAAATGAGAAGGGCGTTAATAAATCATTAGTGTTGTTTGTCTTTTCAATAATATAATTTGAAACAAAACTGTGAGGAACATCTTTAACATCTTGTTACTCTATTGACTTTCTCATCTAGGCCTAATCTAATGCTTATTCCCAGGTTCCACAAGGAATTTGAACTTTGTGGATTTCAATGGATCTCTTACTACCACACTGAAAAAAGTCCCAGCCATCAAACGTAATACCAGACTATAGCGGCAATCGCTTACTACACCAAGCGGGAGCTGTCGTTTAAAACGTCTGTGCATTATTGACGGGCTGCTATGAAAGTCATCTCCGTTTTGCACATACTGCCTTCCACCATGCTTTAACTTTTTGAGTGAAACTATCGGTGCATCAGTGTTTTAGGTTTTGCTTTTTTGACTCCTCTCTTGTCTGTCAGTTTTCTGTCGGCATTATGTGATGTCTTCCATGGTGTTACAGACGTGCATGGAAAGCAGAGAGCATGGCTCACCCTTGTCATTTCTATCAAGTTCACACAAGACATGAAACCTTTTTCCTGCATGTATGTCTGAAGGGTTCTAATATCTAAGCAATAAGCCTAAATGCTGCAAACCAGTCAGTCTGTTGCTCGTGCTTCTTAACCGTCGTTACATGACTTATTTTTTTGGCTGCCTAAAAACAGTTTTGCACACAGCACTACGTGGTGCAATAGTAGCAGCTCTGCTATTTCTCCAATGGCTTCAATAGTGTGGAATATTCTAGCCAGAACTGGAGAACTATGCACTCTAACATAACATGTTTCTGTTGTTAGTTATCTAAATAACTTCTCCAATACAAGGGTTTTACCCCATATATAAATTATTTCAACTAGGTTATTTCTACTATCATTTTAGAAAAGGTAAATGCAGGATAAACTTTCCTGAGATGTGCACTAAAAATGACTGACATGATGGATTTGGGCAGGACTAAAATCCCAGAGACACTCCAGTAATAATTGCATTAGCATAATATCTCTTACATTGTCAGTGTATATCGCTATCATTATGAGATGAAATAGAGAGAGGCTGTGACGACAAGCAATGCATTTTAATCTGTATTTTAAAAAAAAGTCAAGGGTAAGGTAACCATCTGACCATACACCATGACTAACTGTGAAACCATGACACCCCAACAACCCTAGCTGAACATAAAATGCATGTTGATAAATTTTTATAGCTGACATGATTGTTGCAGTCACAGTTCAGTGCTGAACAGCACAATGTAACAGTGTAACCCTGTTCTTGTTAACCAGGGAGCTCCGGAAATCAGAAACATTCATGGGCATCCACAAACTGCAGGAAGATGGCAGCCTAGTTTCCTAAAAGCATTATAATGTTATGAAAGTGTTCAGTGTGATATTCGCTCTACCATTTAACAATGATCTTCGTACTGTACTGCTTTTGTGAAACTCAGTCACGAATAATTCTCAGTTAAAAAAAAAAACAATCCAAACGTGTCTTAAGAGTATAAAATCAAGCCCACTTTAACGTGCATTAATCTTCACTAATGGCATTTTCCAGAGTGGTCCATCTGCATAATTCCATAAATGGCTGGAAATAAAAGGCATTCCTTGCCAGCAGTCATGTTTTGGCTGTGTGTGGAGGCATTGGACTTCCTGAGAGGTTAAAGGCAGTGTGGCAGAGTGCCACTGTGAATAAACCTGCCAAAACAGAGAACAGCTTCCAAACCCTGAAACAGAGCCGGAGCCCAAATGTGCCAAACCCAGCAGCAGAGCCCTGGACACACACAAATCCTGTGCTCTGCCACAGCCGTTTAAAAGAGCAAGCAGGAACAGAAGAGGGAAGGAGAAGTCCAGTCATCATGATAAAGCCAAATGTGGACTAAATGCCAGTTTTTTCTCCCTGCAGCTAAGCCAAAATCATGTACAGAACCAAACAGAAACCTTCTGCTTTTCATGGATTTGATGCGTAGCCTTAAAGCACATCCAAATAACTGAGGGCTTTCATAAACTCTAATTACATAACTACCATCTCAATAGTAAGACCACATCAGTTTCCACTTGTGTCAGCCAGAAACAGCAATCTGAGGCTACAGTGGGCACAGGTCCACCAAAACTGGCCTGAAGATCGAGACTCCGTGAGATTTTCCACTGCTGTAGCCTATCCGCTTCAAGTGTCGGGTATTCTGCAATGCTTTTCATCTTAACACAGATCATGCATGTCCCTGTATATCACAAATGTGGAAGTCACACCAGCCAGGATGTGTGACAATGGCTGTTCATTTGATCAGCATGGCTTCCATTCTGTAAGTGTTATTATGGGAAGTGACAAATCCCCTAGCGATGCACAAATTTATTAGCTAGTCCACCCGGCAAGTAATAGGTCCAGTGTGCTGCCTAGGCCCATGCTTTTATTTTATTTTATTTTATTTTTTTGGGGTCTTTAAACTGCCTAGACTTAAAAGTGGTAGCCAATGTAATAAAATATTGCTAGTTAGCAAGTTATGTGCATTATTACATTACATATTATCAGTGTTTGAAGGCTCTGGGTTACTGATTAGAAGGTCAGAGGTTCAAGTCCCAGCACGGTCAAGCTGTCACTGTTGGGTCCTTGAGCAAGGCCTTTAACCCTATCTGCTTCAGGGGTGCCATTTCATTTCTATGCAAAGAAAAGAATTTCACGGTACTGTAGGTGTGCAATGATGCATCGTGACAATGAAAATGCGCCAATGTACATCACAGAAATATGCGATTCACACAGTGGAAATCAGCATTCTATTAATTATACATATAATGCAGACGCACTGTTTGAACACCAGCGGTCCCAATCTGTGCAAACCAAAGAGTTAAAACATACAGAGAGCAGGCTGATCACGAGCTCTGGATCAAAATGAGTGACACGCATTATAGGTTATATGGTTACACAACCACGGTGTAACAGTTAAAAATAGCTCTTCAAATGCTAGCTTTCAAATGACACCAGCTCCACACCACTTGTGATCTACAGTGCCCAAGAAAGAAGCAGAGGAAGTCGAGCATTTTAGCCGACTTTGGAGCTCTCTTTCCAGTTAAAATGACACCTCAGGCACTGCGACGGAGCTCATTATGTTTCAACTGATCATTTTCTGCAGGTTAGAGGGGCACTTTGTTTATTCAATCAAATTTTTGGGAGAATTTATAAATGTATTTATTTATTTACATTTAAGATATTGTGAACCTGTAGTCGATCTGGTTTACAATATTAAAAACTCTGTTTGCAGCAATTTTTGATTTAGATTTATTCAGATAAAAAAAATGCACAGTTTTGCCTTGTTTAGGATTCAAAAAAAAAAAAAAAAAGAGTCTTTTCGGTCATAATTTTTCTTCATTCAAATTTTGTTCAAAGCATCCTGAGAATCAAATCGTGAACCCCTACTGTACACTAACATGTGTGTGACAAAGGCTTCTTCTTAAGTGAGTATATGAATTCCCAGGGTGGGGACTATTGCATAGCCTGATAAATATCACTACAGGCTAAAATCATAACATTATGGTTCTAATAGTCTGACAGTTCACAATGAATAGTAAGTGAGAGTGTGATTTGAATAGATCTCTTAAGTTTACATTGCAGACGTACATTGTAGAAGGTGTTACGACATCGGGAAAAGTGTGTGCCCTCACACAGTCATGATCATCTCCCGCCTCTTGAGTTTCGAGATGCTAGAAGAATGCTCATTCAGAAAATAAGAGAGCGGATCAGGCTCTAAAACATTCACATGTAACATGCTGCCCCCTGGGTTTCGTTCCAAAATGCATACAACACACTAAACAGTGTGCCAAAGTGGTGGGGTAGTATTTATAAATGACTCCTAGCCTGCTAAATTATAAATCATAAATCATAGCTTGTGAAAAGAATTCCCTCAATTCATCTTCGTTGAAGACCTAGTTATGATAGTTGAAAAGAAATTTCACAGAGCATCCATTTCTCTTGTCGCAATTCCATTTGCTTGTCATTTTTTCCTGAATGGTCAACAAGAGATACCACATGCATATCACGAACTCAAGGAGACAGCTTCCAAATTAAAAAAAAAAAAAATAAATCAGATCGTAATATATCTCAAAGTGTGAGGAATGATATCACAAGCACCAATGATTTCCTGGTGCTACCTTCCCAAAAGTTAAACCATTCAGGAGCACATCACACCCCCACATCTGTGTGGACAAGTGGAAAAAATAGAGTGTATAAAAAAGGAGAACGGAATGGAGTTGTGTGACTGTGAGTGCATCAGGGTCATTTGAAATGTTAATTAAAATTGAAGTGTTAAATAAAATAAAATAAGGTGGTGGCGTCACGGTGCGACGTCTCAAACAGCTTGGTAACAGAAGTCTGCAGACAGCAGGTGCATGTCAGTATCAGGCATCAGCTGGTACTCAGCTCTCTGTTATTAGCATCATATCAAAAACGGAAAAAATAGTATTATATATTCCATCACTTATAATCCAAGACAGATCTTTTTCATGGCAGGAAATCTTTTATCCTGTTGGTAAGATGTGAGCACTCCACAGGGCAAGGCATGACATGAATAACCTTGTGGTGTGTGTGTGTGTGGGTTTGTGTGTATAAATATTCATGTTAAAGCACCGATCCGTTTGCTTTATTGCTTTATCAGGCCAGATAGGTAATAAACCACACACCAAGGCTATAACAGGTTCAGCTGAATAACTACCTGACACGATCAATACACAGACTAGGCCTCTAAATACATCCAGCCCTCTAGCAAAACCAATCCATCCTCCAGTTAACTCTCCAATCGCTTCATCAACCCGGAGCACAAACGAGCTCCACCGCAGCTACTCATTCATCAGCAGCTCGGCCATTTATTAGTCAGTAGAGACTGGAACAATGTGGATGCAGTCAATGGCAACATCGCCTTTGGAAAAAAAATAAAATAAATAAATGTGCGAATGGATGTGTAATGATACAAGTCACCGATTCCACTCTCTTACTCAGCACTTATCCACTAGTCTCTCGGTCCGTTTATGATGTGGTGTAATCGAGAGAAAATGTTACAAAAATGGAGCTGCACTTATCTGTTCCGTCCACCCTCTCCTATTATCATGGTCCCAGCCTAAACACACACCCACACAACTCAGACAGGCTCCATAAACAGCGGTCGTAATGTAGTGTGCCTCTGCTGACTCGCAGCCCTCTTAATTAAAGCACTTTACTTTGTTTTTATTTCTCTCCCTTTTCGCCCCTCACTCTCTCGCCGTCTCTTTCTCCTCTCTTCCACCCCCGCCCCTTCACAATGAGGCCAGGATTAAATTGGATTCTAAATGATCCAGAACCGATAGAGCAATTTCTGCTGCCATTTTTTCTTGCGCGCGCCCCCTCCGTCCTCCTTTTAAAAACTCTCCCAACAGAGCAGTCAGGGGCTTCATTTTCTCCAGCGAGGGGCTCTGTGGGTCTCCGCCTCTCCCCCGGGAGCTCTGAAGACGGTGAGGGATGGAGAGAGCAGAGGGGGCTCGATGGCGAGATGGAGGAGGGATGCCCATTAAAGTGCAGAAAATGAAAGAATTTATAAAATGAAATGCGAGGTTTTTCGACCTCTCATCAGCCTCTCAGTCCTTTTTCGCAGCGCTGCTCGGCATGCTTCAGAAAGATGAGTCAGTGACTAAAGCTCACACCTCCGTTTCCCATCACTGTGAAGAGGTCAGGGAGGCATTCGTTCTTTTTCTAATAACTTCGCAATACACAGTAGCGTCGACTCTCATAACTATTAGTCAAAGTTAACTCACGAGACAAATGAAAGCATATCATTAAAGTTAGAACTGCTCCCTGTGGTTAAACTGCTTTATTTACTCAATTTGGTATTCCATTTATAAAAATGTTGCGCGTTTAGAAGTGATCAATAATGTGCTGGTCAATAAGATTAATATCCCTGTGGATTTAAAGCAGCTTTCTGCCTGAAGACATAAAACATCTGATTACAGAATTACAGTCTGATGTTTAAAGTAGGTTTGTGACTAAATTCTGGATCTGCAGATTTTGTTCTGCCACACAGCTCTCCAAGCTCCATTAAATCCTTTTTAGGCTAAAAGACATTCTCGTTGACTGTTTTACGGTTAATAACTATATAAAGTATTCCTAATAAGAGTGTTATATCTGAGATACAGATCAGGACATTAAAGTATACAGCAAACTCCTCAGGCTCAGCCTTAGCAAGCACTAACACTGATTCTAGTACTACAACTACTACTTCTTCTATTAAGGTTTAAACAAACTTGCTCTTACCAAGAAAAAAAAAAATTAGAATAATCAAAAAGATCATGCAAAAAGTAAACGATCATTTTCTGGCTTAATCATGAACTATTTCATCACAACTGAACACAACTCAATGTTTCATTTCTTTAGGAATATCTGCGTCACCCTTGAACGATCACAAGAAACGGCACGACTGAATTAGAAAAAGTTATTTAATTCTAAAACTAGTCTTTATTTGGGCGTTCGTGGGCTAGCAAGCCTCTGAATGATAATGCAACTTTAGCACGGGTTGTTTTTGTGCTGTGGTTTAAGTGTCAGTGTGTTACAGAGTGATGCAACATTGTTCCCAGGTTTTGCTCATTTTCAGTCACTTAAACATCTTTATGCTCTCTGGATGTTTGGGTCACAAATGGTCAGAGACAGATAAAGACTCACACACACAGACAGACTCACGCGTGCGCTGACAGACTACGCACATGCTAATTACATTTTAGTAATAACTATTTTACAAAGAATGGAAATCTGTACCACTGTTGTAGATTTATACAACAGTTAGTTCTGGTGATTGAGTGGCGTTTAAAGAGTGCCTCTATTCCCTATAACCGCACCGGGACATTTCATCGTCTGTGTTCACCACATAAAACTCCACTTCCTAGTTTGAAACAGTTACTATAGTAGAGTTAGGACATCATCAGTGGATACTTTTGACTTAAAATGGAAGCACCTTTCAACGGGAATGCACAAATCAACGTGAGCTAGTCGAGATTTATTTCCGCTAGCGGAGAAAAGAATAAACAGAACGTTTGGCCATATCATGTCCAACATGCCACTTAAGCAATATTAATTTCTTGTTTATAGAACTGTTGAATAAAAGCAATATCGCACTCGCAGTCATGTGGTTATACTGAACATCGGCACGGCTGTGATCACCCTCACTCAGCCTGCGGGCTGATCCCTACTGCCAAATCACAGCCATGCTGATATTCAGTATAACCGTGCTCGTGCTCGTGCCAAATTGCTTAAATATTCAGTTTCAGTGATGGCAGCAGTGGGCGTCTGGAGGTTGACTCCAGACTCCCACTTACGATCTCTGCTGCCGTCTCAGATTAATGAGGAGCATCGATTTAGCGTGCAGACTCACCCATGGCTTTGGTCTCCTCGCCCTTAGCGTTGAGGATGGAGAACTTAAACTTTGCACGCACTTCACTCTTGGGACAGCTTACCAGGAGCAAATAGAGGGACAAGTAATCTTTACTCTCTTCATCCAATCCTTTCGGATTCACCCGCAAACACCTGGACAAGAACAGAACATTAAACTATTAGCTCCCTGACCCCAATCAACAGTTGAAGTCAGTTCATCTCCATTTACTACTTCAGAGAACACAAGCATCTGGTCAAACTCGTGTTCTTGGGATTTTCTGCACTCTTCTCGTTTGCTTCAGAGCGTGTAAAGAGAATAAAGATCATGCTAACATAACTAATTACTATGCATAAATGCAAGCTTCATATTGCAAATGAGCCTTGCAGTCCAGGTCAAATGGAGCAATAAATAAACACTACATTATGTACAAATGTCTGAATCTGCTTACCATTTGAGTTTGTCGTTTGCTCCCGAGGAGAAGGTGGAACTTTTGATGACCTCGCCCATCTCCTCCCGACAGAAGCTGAAGTTGTTGATGGTCCACATATAGGAGAACTTCACTACTTTGATCTGAATCAGACACACACACACACAAAGCACCCACACATTTATACATTTATTTCTTGTTTCCTTTTCTTCTGAGAGAGAAGTAAATGGTGGCCAGGACTTCAAAAAACAGCCACATCTCCATAGAAACAAACAGGAGGAAGAAAAAGCACAGGGGGTGAAAAAGTTATTAAAAAAACATGAACAGCAGTTTGGACAGGAAAAGGGAGGACAATAGTACAGATTTCTTAGATCTTCTGCATGAGGCTGGTGTGTGATGTGTATTTTAAAGATTATGTCAAACTAAACCACCATGGGTAAGTATTAGGGCTGTTAATCCCTTTATATTTCGGTTGATGGGTTGGCTTCTATGGTTGGATGAATGGGTGGATGTATGCATGAATGGGTGGGTGGAAGGATGGGCGGACAGATGGACAGACACACAGACGAATGGACCGATGGATGGATGGAAGGATGGGTGGATGTGTGAGTTGATGTGTAGTTGGAAGGATTGGTGAGTGGGTGGATGGGTGGATTATGGATGGTTGGATGGGAGCGTAAGTGGATGGAAGGATGGCTGGATAGATGGCTGGCTGGCTTGGTGCACTGATAGATAAACGGAAGGATGGGTGGAAATATGAGTGATTGGATGAGTGTGTGGATGGACCTATGGACGGGCGTACGGATAAATGGATGGATGGATGGATGGATGGGCAGTACCTATGGAGTGACTCCAAAAAGTGGTTGTTGTAAGTTGGTCACTGCTCATAACTAATGGCACTTTTAGGAAAACATACCATACTTCTTTATACGTCTGATCAGTTTGTTACATTAGATTGATTTATTATTTTAAATTGAGTATATTTTAGCGGGGTTCCAGACTAACCTTTTTAAGAATGGTCTCAGAACCATCCCAAAACTTTGTTAGTCATCCCAAACTGAAAACTGACTGTCCCAAATATTCAATTTCTTTTGTTTACAATAGTGTTAGATTTATTTCTTGGTTTAATTTCTTGTACTGCTATAACAGCATCTGCAATCAGCTGCTTTTGTATTATCCTAACTATATATTTCATAGAATTATGACTAAATAAACACAAGCATTGGTAAAAACATCACAATTACACAGACAGCAATAAGAATACTGTATTAGCTGTAAATGTATTTTCCCAACGCCGCAATTACACTTAAGAGATAAAGAGAAAACCATCTAGGGTGAAGATTACTTTAATATGCTACAGTAAAAGCACTCCACTTTAGCATGTGCGTGGTTTGACACATTCTCAACTGGTACTTTTTTTTTTTTTTTTAAACACACTCTTCCATCCACTTTGCTCTGACATACGGAATAGCCTGTTCCTTTCGCTCGGCTTTGAACACGCTGTTACTGCTGTGTAATAGCCGCAGCACTGTGGCCAACACTTCTCAGATGAAAGTAGCTAAAGCACGCTCAAATTTTACTCATTTATTCCCCATGATCACTGGCATTACAAATTAGGATACATGAAGAAAGAAGATTTTCACTTTGAATATAATAAAATGGGACAGAGTTTTATCAGAATAGAAAACAAGAGATGAACATTTATTTTTCAATCATTTATTTCTTATAGGAAGAAGTCATCTTTGGTCATGGCACCACAAACTAAACCTTTAGGCATTTAAAGTTAAAAATACTAATGTTTCTATCGAGAATGCAAACAAAAAGAAGAAGTGAAGGTGATTAGTCATGAAGGAAAGTTTTTATTATTAATTTATTACTTGTAAATATCTCCAAAAGAGAGATTACAACGAAGAACAAAGAAGTGCGAGGGTGGGACAAACAGTGGTAATCACTGA
>CM040987.1:8022866-8034418 GCA_022985145.1 Pangasius djambal
GTTGGGAACAGTGGTAATCACTGACTGGTCGTTGGGAACAGTGGTAATAACTTTTCACACTGATGGTGGGTGGTGTGAATCTGCTCTCTCAACTCATCTATCAGCAGCTGTGATGTGAGCCAGAGAGACATGTCAAGTTCAGGACAGTCACGAACCTGCTCAAAAAGTCGCTAGATGTCTCAATAAGATCTTTTTTTAATTAAAGTAGCTAAAGGGGTCTAAAAGTTGCTAAATCTAGCAAGAAAGAAATCACACTCCCATCTGACACATGGTTAGTCTAGTCTAGCTTATCCACATCATGATTTGATCAGAGAATAGTCGATACCAAATCATTAATATAACGATTCATGAAATGAAAGTGCACTATTACCTACTCACGGAAGACAGAAGAGCTGAAGGAGCATTTCCATCACCAACTAAATTAATAGATGGTTAGCTTAACTTAGCTACCTAACCTAGCCACCCTGTCACTTAACACACATCAATGTGATACACCGGAGTACTTTACTTTAAAAATGTACACTGCTTAAAGTTAAAAGTGATTCCTTTTTTTTTTTTTTTTTTTTTTTTTTTTTTTAACATCTTCATCGTTTTCCTTCTCAGATTCCATGGAAGTATATTTTTCCAAGTATATATTTTAGAGATATTAAGTGTAATCACACGCAACATTATCGTCCTGAAAGCGCCGCACAACAGATCTTGCGCTGTTTTACACCAGGACGACGGGATGGTGCTATTGTGGAGTCTTGATTTTAGGTAGACGTGGCTAGGCCTCTGTAGGTCTGAATGGGATCTGAAGTGTCTCAATGTGATTTGTTTTGCTTTTGAATATATAAATATTATAAACTAGCCAAGTGGTATTCAAACAGATTTTTTTTCCCATTCCAAACAAAAACACATTAAGTCTATTTTCCATAAAGGATCAAAATTATAATATTAGGTAACAAATAATTAAAGCAGCAAGTGATTATACTGTGGGGAAAACTCTAATCACATCATGGCACTCTAAATGGAAATACAAACAGTTTCACTAACAGAAATCTGTTAATCAAATTACACTACAAAGTCTACATACTCATTGCTTCATTTCTTGAGTACTGCATGCCAAAAAGCTAAATATACACATCCTCACACACTCACGCACACACTCTCACACACACTCACCTGTGTGTAACACCAGCTCTCAGCCACGGGGCCGCTGGTCATCTCAGCGGGAGGGGGCGGACTCGGGACCCTGGACATCGCCAGCTTTGAGTGTGTGGGGTGAGGAGGGGCACGACACCTACCAGCAGATGACAGACCCACACACACACACACACACACACACACACTCTCTCTCTCTCTCTCTCTCTCTCTCCCTCTGAGCAAGAGGACTTCCTCACACTCTCTCAGAAGCACCAAGCTTTGACACCTCAGCTGTCGATAGTGGTGAGTACACGCTGGGGTACAGAGGCACCCAAAGAACAGCGACAGAACACGGAGAACTTTCTCTGCTACAGGAGAACCTGCCAGAAAGAGAGAGAGAGAGAGAGAGATCAGGTCACACTAGATATTCACTAGTCTAAGCATTAAGGTGCTACAAGATGTTAAGTGTTGGCCTGCATTAATCTGAGCAAAGAAAAAAAAAAACACTCAAAACTGCAATAATGATAAATAAACCATTCACTGTGCACTATTTCTAAACCCTCAAACAGTAACAGTAATCTGAAACTAATTCTGATGTTTCAAAGATTTTACACTCTTTCTCTGATCTTCCAGTCTAGCTCAAAACACACCCAACACCCAATTATCAGGCCTGTCATGAATCAATTCAAGCACAAACCCAAGAAGACGCAAAACAAACGAATGCAATCCTCTCCCTAGGTCTCTAAAAATCTGAAGCCACCTCATCCTTTACTTTCTGGTTCCCTCATTCTCCGCTCTCTTCTTCTTCCTCAACCTGCGTGTCCCTCCTCCAGCAGGCAGACGACGGAGTCTTTTTGCCTTTTTCTTTTAATTAGCGTCTTATTGAATGGTTAGACCATGGCCCGGTAGGAACTTTAAGAAATTATGGGACAGGTTTGAGCAAAGAAGATAAAATAGGAGAGAAGGTGATCAACAGAGGAGGAAGAGATGGTGAGAGGGGCATTAATGGGAAAGGGATGATTAAGCAGTGAAAGAAGGACAAGGACAGAAACTGTAGTAAGAAACACAGAGAAGATGAGAGAATAAGTGGGGAAAAAAAGATAATAGTAGAAAGAGAAGGAAAGGTCAAAAATGAAGTTTTGAAAGGCAAAGTGAAAGGATCACTGAGTAACTCGACATTTTATTTGCATACCTTTATGGTCGTGGGTATCTAGTTTAATTATAACTTGGACAAAACTTTCACTTTTCAGTATCAGAGAACCATCAACCGCCTCTCTCACACTCGTGTCCTATTTGGAGCTGATAAAAAAAAAATTAAAAAAAAAGCACTGATGGCATTTTCACTCAGTAAAACAATAAAATATTAATTGCTCAAGTTAGGAAACAAGTTGGTGCCCATTTGCAATTTAAATTACCTTAGACTTCCTGGCAATTAATTTGTGTGTGTGTGTGTGTGTGTGTGTGTGTGTGTGTGTGTGTGTGTGTAGTCATCTGTCTCCTGCTGTCTATTTTCTCAACTTCATTTTCAATGGTATTTGTATCATGTCTATTGCAACTGTCAACTAATCAACAGGAACCTCGCTGGGTGGCAACGTAATAATGTTCGCAAAGCAGCTAACAATCTCTCAACTCTGTAAATAGGCCCTGATGACAGTCGATCTGAGGACACACACGGACACGCACACACACGCGCGCACAATTTTTGACATGACGACAAAAAATTACAATCCAAGCCGAAAGCATGTCATGGCTGCAGAGAGAAAGTGAAGTCTGCTAATCGAAAGCCTTTTTCATCAGACATCTTCAGACACTTCAGTCATCTCTCTCTCTCTCTCACACACACACACACAGAGCTGGCAAAGAGGGTGATTAATGGGTGATAATCTACAAGACAAAGAGGACACACACACCCCATTAAGAGCTTTGTGTGTGTATAATAAATAAATAAATATGTATATACACACACATATACATATATATATACACACACACACACACACACACACACATACATACACATACATATACACACACATACACACACACAGATAGATAGATAGAGAGAGAGATTACTGATGTGTCTGAAGATGTCAGATGTCAGAGCACAACACAGAACAAAAATCAAACTAAGCAAATATCTCACATAAGCATGGTGAATAATTTGCTGCTTACCATAGGATTCATAAGTGTTTTGGAAAATTAAAAAAAAGACTAATCACATTTCACTTCCTACTTTCATTTCTGTCAATATACAAAGGATTACACACCATGTATGAGGACACAGGCCAAAAAAAAAAAAACACTGAGCTGCTTCTCAACAGTGCTAGTCAGTTTTGTGTTATGTTTTCTTGTGTGCAAATGTTGACTTGTGTGTTTACTCGGTCTACCTCCTTCAATCTTCTGTAGAGAGGCACTGAATGCAAGAAAGACGCTACATAAATAAAACATACAGGTACTACAGGTACCAGCACAAAGTGCTCAAAGCTAAGGCTGGGCAATATGACAAAATGATATCACCACACTTGAAGGCTTTTTCTACGATACATGATATGTATTATGATGTACAGGACCTCAACTGCCCCCTCTTGGCAAGCCTGCGACTGCTGAAGGTTGCTGACAGGAGTGGAACCTGCTGAGGCTTTCTGCTGTTGTAGCTCATCCACCGTAAGCTTCTGCTTTTCTGCTCACCACGGTTGTAAAGAGTGGTTATTTGAGTCTGTCTATTCTGTTCTGTGCTCTCTCATCAAAAAGGTATTTCCACCCACAGAACTGTCGCTTACTGGATGTTTTTTTGTTTTTCGCACCATTCTGTGTAAACGCTAGAGCATGTGCGTGTGAAAATCCTCAGTAGTTTCTGAAGTGCTCAAATCGCCGCTTCTGGCACCAACGTCCCTGCCACATATCTTCCCCATTCTGAAGAAAGGCAAGGCAAGGGCTTCTGGGTTATTGCTCTTAAACTACTAGTTGCAGAATCGATATTCTTTTGATTTAGTTTGCTTGAACTGAATGTATTAAATTGTATCAAAACAATTCAAACTCATACAGACTTTATCCAAACTTTTCTCAACCTCTTTGAAAACACAGTTATGCTAAAAAGGTTAGTCACTATGCTTGCTCACTGCACAGGGTACAACGTAATGGGGTTGTAGAACCTGCAGTGTGTGCAACGTGCCCAACAGAAAACAGGATACAGCTAAAAGATATCACCCACATGGTGCAGCACTAAAGCGTTCGCGCTATCGCATGGAGACTGCGAGTCTGAATCCGGACGAAGCCACAGCCATCCATGGCCGGGAGCCATGACCGCAAAATTGCCCGCGCTCTGTGGGTGGGAGGAACGCTGTTACTTTTACTCCCCTGCCAATCAAAGCGCCGCTAGCCAACTGTGGGCATCCATGAGCACATGTATGCAAAAGAGAGTAGACAGCGCTTTCCTCCAAGTGTGTTACACTGCTAGGCACGCAGGCAAAAGTCCGGCTGCTTTTTATGAGCTGTACAAGCTCTGACACAGCAAACGAAAGACACATTTTTGTGGAGGCATCCTTGTTTTTTTCCACTTCGCACATCCCAAACTGGGAAATGACGTTAATATAACTTGCAAATTACCACTTGCAAGGCACCACGAACGCAGCATTAACCTTCGCCCTCCCTGATGTGTAGCCATTGTTTGACACAGAACAGCTGGCTGGTGGGTGGGACCAAATTAGGGGGAAAACTGGGGGAAATTTATACATCATCTAAAGCGTGAGATAATCTAAAACATGAAATTAGATTTGCGGATTGCACCACATATTATTTATTCACTTCTGTTATGGATCTGTTGCTAATGTGCTTGTGTAGACTTCCCTTAAGAGTTCCATTAATCATGGCTGAGGAGAGAAGATTTGGCTGCATGCTGTGCGCAAAACTGTGCTGAAGGAGCCATAAAACCTTTGTAGGACTAGAATATGTTTAAGGGCTCTTGTTCTGACATCGGTGAACTGGTATTATTAGATGTATTATTAGGTACATTAATTTTTAGAAAGGATTCATCAAGCCAAGGGATAAGACTAGAATAAATGCTGGTGATTAACTTCTGATCTTCCAAAGTTTATAAATCAGTCAAGGAAGCTCCGACTTATTCCTTTTACAGAATAATTTTATTATTATTATTATTATTATTATTATTATTATTATTATTATTATGGGTTTTTTTTAAAGCTTTTATCAGGAGGTTTCTTTTGAGGATAGAAGCCACTAAGTATGGGAGAGGTGAAAGTAAGTGGGGAAAATGAAGGTATTAAACTTTAGGTGAGGCGAGACGTACAGCCAAGAGCATTAGACCTGCCTGAAGAGACATAAAAGCTGTAGCAGGGTCACAGAGAAAGACCAACTGTGAAATTACCTTGAGGCTTTTTTTTTTTTTAAACAAGCATGACTGATGTGACGAGCCGTCTCAATGATTTTTATCTCACATTTCATGTGCATGAATTTAGGAAATGAACCAGTAATACACGGTTTCAGGTAAAAACATGCATTAAAAAAAAAAAAAAGCAGACAAAAGGTAAACAAGTCCTTTAATTTCTTGTATACTAGATCAGATATGAGCTGGAGTGCTGGTAGAGAGGGTGGCAGGAGGAATCGGCTGCCAGGCGAGGTGATTTAGCCCTTCAGGAACTCATTAAAAGCAGACGCTAGCCTGCCAAAATAATTAATGAATTAACGGAAGGAGGAGAACGAGAATCCCACACGCAGTGGCTCTGGCCTAAAAGTTTCTTTTAGCAGTGACTTGAAAGAAGAACATCAAATGCAGAGCCACCCGGCAGATTTTCCCCCTGGCTTCTGCTTCATGGGTAGAAGAGGAAATATGTCCCACCCTATGTTTCTTAAAAAGAAATGATCAAATATATCCAATTCTGAAGCTCTAAATGTCCCTGAGCAAGCGGGCGGTGTTCTGCAGGGGAAAAGGGAGGAGTAGGAATTAGGAAGCTAGGGTCAAACGACTCCAGATTTTCACTTTCTTCCTGTTTGTCGCTTGCTCTCACTTACTCACAAGTGATGGAGCCTGACACACAGTCCAGAAGGTTCCATCACTCTAGTACACAGAGTTAATGTTACAAGTCTTATCACGGACACGCAAGGCATCTGAGGTCTACAATACCGTAAACGTGAGCTTTTCCTAACATCAAGAGCATCTGGCTTGATCACTGAACCAATATGTATGAAGATGTTAAGAATAAAACACGATAGGGCATGCTGTTATAGCAAAATAATCCACTGTGTGGATGCGGCCTTCCACCACAATCTGCCAACAAGTTTTCAATTTATAATTTGTTAATGAATGCCGTGACATGCTTTTTATCCATTTATAGTTACATTATCACTTGCATTATGAGAGCTATAAACTGCCATCTTAAAAGCTATAAAAGCTCATAATTTTACCGAACTAGAAAACACAAACTCCTCTGTCCTGAAGACTTCCTTATGGTAGAAAACTGTCACTGGAGACTCCTTCCATAGATGTAAATGTCTTTACAGAAAGCTTCACCACATCAATGATTAGGCATTATCAATAAATATCAATATCAATAAATATCAATATCAATAAATAACGTTTTAATTTATTTGCCTTAGATTATGTAGATCATCAGCCATACAAGCTCCTGTGAATGAGTCGTTACTATAGAAACAATGATGTTCTAATAACATAAAGCTGAGACTGGAATTACAGCTGGTACTTTGATGAGGTGATGATGTTATAAAAAAAAAAATAAAAAAAATTTTAAGAAAACCCTTCTGACCAATAATACACGTTCTACCACAGCGCGGTTGAATCTGATTGGTCAGATGATGTGCATTATTTTTCTACAACAGCACAGCTTGGACAGTAGTTCCAGCAGCTCCATGAACGATAGGTTAATATCACCACTCTCATTCTAATACATTATTGTTCCTATAGTAACAGCTCATACACAGGGACTTATCTAAGGCTTAATAATAATAATAATTAATAATAAACGTGGTGGTGTTTAACAAAGAAAACGTAGAATGGTTGATGTGGTGATGTTTTTTTTGTTAGGAGACATGTATGGAACATTTCCGGAAGCCATCTCAGCTGTCGGTACTTTCTAACAGTTACAGTGCTTTGTAAAGTTTCCCAGCACGCCAAAGTCTTCAAGACAGACGAGTTCACGCTTTCTGGTTTCTCAGTAAAATGATAAGCTGCGTTTTGAAAGAGAACGAGAGAGAGAGAAAGAGAGAGGGAAAGACGGAGATGATGGTGATGAAATAACTATCGTTATTATAACTAAAAACCATTAAAATGTGTGACACGGCGTTCATTAATTAATAAAACACTGTAATCGCTGCAGTATAAGCAGAACGACACGCTCCAGGCACGCTGGGCTGGATTATTTTCATATAAACGCGTGATCTAATGTGTGTTATTCCTTAATAGATATTATTCCAGTGTAATTGCAGAGAGCCTTTAAATATGATTAGAGTGGAATCTGTGGGTGAAATGGGACGAGTATTATTTTTTCCTTGTCTCTGGGTTGCTGACATCAGAGCAGTGAACGTTGCCGTGATAAATAAGGACATTTGTAGGTGCATATAAAATGATATATTATTACAGTATAGTATAATTACACCAGTCAGGCCAAGCAGCACGGATTGTTTTCGCTTCATCTCCTCAAGTGGCTGTTACTAGGAAAATGGATTCACGGGCGACAGCAATGACAGAGAGCCGAGTCCGGTCGCTTCTCCAGACGACAGAGGCAATAAGCTCACCACACCACCCCCGTGTTCATTTCTGTTTAAACTTTCCACCCACACACGCGCACACACTCTCCCACTCTCCCGCTCTCCATCTCTCTCTACCTCTCGGAGGAATTAATAAAGCTTGTTAATAAAGCAGGGCTTTGATTAATCTGGTCTCACACTGACACTTTACTAAAAGTGCAGTATTGGAGTTTTGGATGTCAGACAGTCGGAGGCTCTGAGTGGGAATAATAAAATCTTCTGCTTATGGAAATGAGCAGCAGGTAACATGCAGCACAAGCACAGGCACAGGCACAAACACTCTCCTCAGAGAAAGAGAGGAGAGCTGCACCGCCACCAATCAGCAGCGCCGCTCTATACACACACGCACGCTGTAGGGTCCTTCACCTCCTCCCGTCACTCCGTCCTGTTCATTATTCCATCTCTCTCATGCCATCTTATTGTTACTCTTCCATTCCTTCTTTATAATTATTCATGATTTCGTTCTCTCATTCTCTCAGTTTCTTCTCCTTCCTTTCTACATTCTCTTTTTGCCTCTTACATTGTTTTAATGTCACTTTCTTCTTCGCTCCCGTCCTCCAGTTCCTTTGTTTGTTCTTTCTGTTCTTTTTCCCTATCTTTCCGCTTTTCATTCTTTTTCTTTCACTTTGCTTATCCCTATCTTTAACACACATTTCCTTCCGTCCCTGATTCACCTACATTTACTTCCTCCTTCTTCTTTTTCTTCCTTCCTTCACTCATATTTCCTTCCATCGTTAATTCACACACCTGCATCTCCTTCCCTTTTCCATCCACCCCCATTTCTTTCCTTTCTTCCTGTTTCACCCACATTTCCTTCCTTCCTTCCTTCTTTCCTCCACATTTACTTCTTTCTTTCTCCATGATCCACAATTATTTCCTTCTTTCTCTCACATTTCTCCCTCTCCCTCTCCCCACACACTCAAACTGATTACGCAAAGATTAGGAAAACACACTTTTTTTCCTTTGGCAAAAACAGCTGATCTCCCACTCTGAGTGACACGACAATTTCAGAAAATCTAAAGCCAGACATATTGCTGTCTGCCTGAGAATGAGAGAGGCCATGTACCTCGATCTAATACGAGATGTGTGCCAAGAACTCAAGAAAAAAGATCATTTCTGTAGCATTCACTTCTGTAGGATGCTTTGAAGAGGCGATGTTCGTTTAATTTAGCAATGGACGTGGTAAATGAAAAGAAATACATAAGAAATGTCACATTTCCTTTCTTCTTTCTTTCATCCACATTTCCTTCCTTCCTTCACTCATTCACCCACATTTCCTTCCTTCTGTCCTTCATTCATCCAGATTTTCTTCTTCTTTCCTTCATTCACCTTCCTTTCCTTATTCAGTCTCCTTTCCTTTCTTCCTTCTTTCATTAAGAGGAAGGTGCACCACAGTGTCATTAGGCTGATTGTTTTCCTCTCGCTCACATTTACAGAGGCGGTGAGTATTACCCATTGACCAAATTTCACAATCTCTACAACTTTCGATCTGCACAATTCGTTTATGCGAGCGATCAGGTCTGCTGTTAATGTACGGTTTAATACTTCTTTGAACATTTAGCCTTTTTAGATTTAGAGATCTCGTTTCCCTACGTTTCCACTGCTTTATAAAACCAGTTCAGCTCTTAAAACCTGAACCTAATATTAACTCTGTCACTCTTTCAGCCCTTGTCTTCACTCTATCTAGCTTTCCCCTTCCACCCCCCTGCATGTTCTCTCATTAGAGCACAAGGCTGGAGTGTGTGTGTGTGTGTGTGTGTGTGTGTGTGTGTGTTAACAGTTTGCCATTGCTTTCTACTCCAGTGTGATCAATTAGACAGCTACGCGCGCACACATTTACAGCGCAGGGTAAAAACAGCACAGCACAAATACCCATAGCCACGTTCACACCACTGCAGCTTGTCATGTGTCATCACTTGATCCTCCATCAGGTCAGATAGCTTTGGGTCTTCAGGTGACTGTAGAGGCTAAGCTGAGATCCTCCGATCGCATATACACAGAGATGTATGACAAAGGGGATGTAAATATTGGAACACTGGGGTCCCTACTGTGATCAAGCAACCCAGACCTCTGAGTGAGACACATCACTCTGACATACCTCCTGGAAAAATATAAATATATAGTAGTATTGTGAATGTCGCGCTGTGCATACTATCAGACTGGACCGCTTTCCAAACCAACAGAAGACGGCTGTAGTTAAAGGCAATTAGGAGACATCGCGTTGGTTCGAGAGGCTCCGTCATTGCAGCACCCATTTTATCTCAGTTAAGTAGCTAAATATTTAAGTACTAAAATCAATCAAGTCTGAAAGCCTGTCATAACACCATACCCATAATTCATAGCTTTCTCACCCCCAAGTCAGCAGTTTGATCTAGAAAGAGAGAAGAAGGAGGAAAGAGGAGCAAGAAGAAAGCCAGGATCAGGGGTAGGGGCAGAAGGAAGGAGAGGAGCGTGACAGGTGAGGCGGTTAACCAGCTGCCTGTAATTACTCGATTTATAATTAAAATGTAAATGCGCTGTGCTGCCAGTCTATTACACATGATCAAATTTCACCTCAATTTCCTCCCTCTCGCTTTCTCCATCACGTACTCCTCTCCCACGAGGATTCAGTAAAAGCCGGGACGGTAATACTACACAGACCTTTTACATGCCTCTAATCCACTTTTTTGCACGCACACACACACACACACACACACACACACGCGCACACACAGCTTTCTAAAGCACAACTGTCTTCACTTCAAAGCAGCACTGTCTCGCTATTGCTGGGGGGTTAAAAATGTCTTCAGACATAACGTTAGTGATTGATCAGTTCATGGACGAGTGAGGGATATTACACCTCATAGCCTCAGGGGGCGAGAGATACAATCTCTTCACAAATAGGAGACAATTAGAGATGGCGACAGTCCGATATCCGTTATAAGTACTGTGCCGATATTCGCAGAAAACTTTGGATTGGAAATGGGGGGAGAATTAATATAACCTGATCCTGTAGCAAAATCTAGCCCGAAATATCACAAGCAGTGCAGCGTAACGTAAAACGACAAAGTCAGTGACATGATAAGAGAAGCCATTCAAGTTATCATTACAACAAAAAATAGCTAGCTGTTATTTTGTTTGGATTATGAATCAGCACTCTGCAGGTTCAAGGTTTGTCATTTTATTTATTAGATTTTCAAGGAGGATGTTAGTTGCACTACAAACAGCAGGACATGGCTTTCAGACAAGCCCTTTTGACCAATCATGCCTTTTATTATTATTCAGTCACTACACCTATCATACACCTATCTGTCCATACTGCTATAGGCTTGTGTGTGTGTGTGTGTGTGTGTGTGTGTGTGTGTGTGTATACACACTGTTAGGTCCGGAAGTATCTGGACTAGTAGGTGTATAGGGCTCTACTCTCTGCTCACATTCAGCCAAATGTTACAAAACTGATAGGACGCCTCTTCACAGTGCAGGTGGATAATGACCCTAAACATACTGCGAAAGCAACTCAAGACTTTTTGAAGGCAAAGAAATGGAATATTCTTCAATGGCCAAGTCAGTCACCTGATCTCAACCCAATAGAGCTGCTTTTCACTTACTGAAGACAAGACTGAAGGCAGAAAGACCCACAAACAAGCAGCAACTGAAGGTGGCTGCAG
>CM040987.1:8038007-8078918 GCA_022985145.1 Pangasius djambal
CACAGTGCAGGTGGATAATGACCCTAAACATACTGCGAAAGCAACTCAAGACTTTTTGAAGGCAAAGAAATGGAATATTCTTCAATGGCCAAGTCAGTCACCTGATCTCAACCCAATAGAGCTGCTTTTCACTTACTGAAGACAAGACTGAAGGCAGAAAGACCCACAAACAAGCAGCAACTGAAGGTGGCTGCAGTGAGGCCTGGCAAAGCATCTCCAGGGAGGAAAGTCAGAATTTGAGTTTTGAGATCATGGGATATATATATATATATATATATATATATATATATATATATATATATATATATATATATATATATATATATATCTCAACTGTAATATTCCAGAGGACCAACTTCAGTCTGCGACAATGTTTCTGAAAAAGTTCAGGAAAAAAGCTCGTCTGGAGCTCTGGGAGGAACCCTTAAAGGGTCTCTGTAGCACTCTACAACCAGAGGATCTGCTTTAAAAGAAAAAAGCAGAATCCCTCAGAAAGGCAGAACCATTAACCATTCCAAGAACCCTTGAGAATCCCTTTTATGAGTAGACACAGCAGTGTCGATGGTCCGTCATTTTCCTCTCACAATTACATTAAAAAAAAAAAAAAAAGGTTCAAAACGAGGCCATGGCATGTGTCTGAGGTGCCATTTTAAAAAGTAACAGGAAACACTAAATCACAATGAAAATAGCATTTTTTCCTCTCGTAAAAGACAAATGGCAAATACTAACAACATTAAAACCCGTCACATCACACAGACCTAATCCGCATCGCTAAATCCTGACCTGTTCAGCTAACTCGGAACCCATCTCACCTAGATCCACACCTATTCACTTTATGATCCAATATTTGCCATTCTGTCATCAGGTTACATTTGTAACTGCGAGCAGGTTCTAAGCATCTTTACGTGAAGAAGAGAGGTTTCAGTGTCCTCTCACTCCGGCACACAGGGCATCCCAGGGCTCCCCCTCAGGTGCTTCGCTAATTTGCTGCTCTGCTTCAAATGCAAACGCTGGCTTCAGCACAAACACCACTGTGCTAAAATCCAGACACAGCAAGACCAATACCAAAAAAATAAAAATAAAAAAACAGTCATGTGGAGATTTTTGGGGTAATAACATTCAGCTTGACTTTGCCAGGTTAACACATTTCCAGCGTCAATTATCTCCAGTGGGTTTCAAAGATCTTTTTATTAGCACGGAGCAACACAATTAGCACAAGCCTTTGCTCATAAATGGCGGTGATACAAAGCACATTACTAGCTCATTTTTCCTGTTCTTCTCAGTTATGCATTATCTCTACTGATGAGTCCCTTTCACACATGCACACGCAGGTGATACAATAACACTCATGCTTTTTCATCCGTCTTGCAGACAATTGATTGGTGAAAAGGTCGAAATCTCCATTTACTAAAAATGCATGCAAGACAGGGCTCTCTGTCTTTTCAAAGGAATAGACAGTAGGCTCACGTATCATACAAACCTACAGTCAAAACTTGCTGGTGTGAAATAAAAGACAGAAACCACAAAACAGCTTATGATCAAAATTTGATCATAAAGCTCCACTAAAATCTCAGAGTTAAACAAATGCTGCTATTTGATGCAAGCTGATGCTTCCTCATCTTTCTCTAGATTTTGTGCAATCATGGGGCACAGCGCTCACTGTCCCACTTAGCTTCCACCGAGTTATTATTGCACCTAGTGTTCAGAAATGAGAAATGCGACAAATGCTAATCAAGGCTCATTGGGGCAGGAATAGCACTGCCCCTTGCTCAGGGGAGGAGCGGCAGACAGAACAGTTAATAACAGGCTCGCCAGGGTCACAATGTTCACCCCAAACCACACTTGTTTAAAAATACCCTGCAGTTATCAAGATCTTGTTTTATAGCATATAATCAGACTTAAATCTAACACATCTGTAAACAAAGGCAAAGTGTAAGCGCAGACAGTGTGTCTATCATTTCTCCTCAAAGATACATTACATAGCCAAAGGTTTGTGGACACCTGACCATCACACCCATATGTGCTTTGTGAACATCCCATTCCAGATTTATTCCCCCTTTACCGTCTTAATAACCATCACTCTTCTGGGAAGGTTTTCCACTAGATTTTGGAGTGTGGCTGTGGGGATTTGTGGGGATTTGTGCATTCATCCGCAAGAGCATTAGTGAGGTCAGGTACTGATGTTGTGGGGTGGTCTGGGGTTCGGTCGTGTTCCAGTTCATCCCAAAGCTGTTCAGTGGGGTTGAGGTCAGGGCTCTGTGCAGGCCACTCGAGTTCTTCCACTCCAACCTAGGCAAACCGTGTCTGCATGCACCTTTGTGCACAGCTTTGTGCACTGTCATGCTGGAACAGATTTGGGCCTCTTAATTTCAGTGAAGGAAAAATGTAAAGCTAGAGCATACAAAGACATTCTGTATAGTCATTTGCTTCCAACTTTGTGGCTACAGTTTGGGAAAGAACCACATATGGGTGTAATGATCTGGTGTCCACATAGGGGAAGTGGGGTTATGGAGTGAATAATGTCTGTACATCAGAAATGCGTGTGCACCATGGTGATCTTGTTTCCCACGCAAAGGCTGAGGGGGAGAAAAAAAAAAACTCCTTTTTTTTTTATGTCTGAATTGTTTGTGCTAGTTTTGGGTCTTCTGTGTGTTTTTCGAGAGGTAGTTGGGATGTAAAGGTTGTTGAAACCTGGCAACCCTGGTTAGTGATATTAGCTCTTTGGGAAACGCACCAGCTGTATTGAACACAGTTAAACAAACGTACACGTTAATCCGCTCAAATGAGCTGCTAGACTGTATACTGGATGACAGCATGTTGTTGACTCTCATATGGCATAAGTCAAGTGTGACAGCCTCTGGACTTGATTTTGTTTGAGGCTATGATGTTATTAACATTGTCCTGCCTCACCAATATCTATGATCATGAGCCACTGCTGTCTAACCCAGTCCAGGAGCATGAGAGTCCAGCCCAAGTTGCTATTTTCACTCCTCAAATGCACCTATTAAATGTGGTAACTAAAGGAATTCACATCTTTCCATTTTTACCGCAATCTTCAATGTTTTAGGTTGACCCTGGCTTCCAAACACTTGCTAGATTGCGAGTCTTGTAGCTTTAGTTAGAATGCTGGATGTCCAACTTGTCTTGACTGATTGATTACAAGTAACTCAGGTAGACCTAACAGCTAATACCTCTACGACTGAATTATTGAATGATGCCCCAGTCCTTACTGCAGACACTCCACATACAACAAACAATATATAACAAAGAAAAACTTTTCATTGCTCATCTGGTAAGGAGATGTTTCAAATTTATGGAAGGAGTCTCCACTGTCAACACTTTGTACGTAACTTCAAGAGAACAATAAATGAGAGGCAGGCGAGGGAACAACTGTTTGCAGCTGCTATAATGTAAGTGATATCAGGAAACTGGTATTGAAGATGTTCCATTACATATTACATGCAACTATAAACAGTTTGAAAAGTGTGTCATTATTTGAAGTTAAATAATGCATTAAATAAAAAAAAATAAAAAAACACACACAAAACAAATTACTGTGCTGTAAGAGGGAAAAACTTTGAGGACAATAACTGCACTTTGCGTCGGGCCACATCACACCACTCCGCTGTTGATCAGAGCACCCCGTTATGTTTTATTCCTTACTTAATGCATAGATTTATGTTATAGAATGGACACAAAACACAAAAAGTGGAAAAGAGCTATGCTAAGAAAGATGGTGCATTACGCAGCTGTGCTATGCTCATTTCAGTGAGAATAGAGGGAAGCATTATTCATTTCACTTGTATCCGTCTATTCCTTCCAGACAGCTGCGGCATTCCACTGAGCCCCAACATCCCTCTTTCTCCCAATTATACTATTTAGGTCCAAGATAGATCGCACCCACAGCCACACTTACATTCGATCACAACTGTAATGCATAATGTATAACACTTCAACTGTCTGTGCTTTCAAGTAAAAGATATTATTTGGAAAAGAAAACTGCAGAGGTGAAGACGAATACCATCCCGAATGTACCCAGAACCATTCCCACAGTGAAAGTGAGACCTTTTGCGTAATTAACTTTGATGGAAAGGCAGAATCCCAACCACACTGCTGACAACGTCAACTGTCCAAAGAAACTGCACTGCTAAAAATGTCTTGCTTTATCATGGCACTGCGCACCGAGCTTCGATAGCGAATGCACCACAAGGGATTTACTCGACTCTAAACAGGCCCGGCTTTGGAGAGGAACAGAAGGAAGGAGAAGAGGAAGAGAGAGATTTGATGTGTGGATGTGTAGTGTGGATTATGCAGTGTCAGGAACGTGTGAGGAGATTAGCATCTGCTGTGGTGCATTCTTCAGACTGGAGGGAGAGACCGAGGCAGCGTCAGAGCCCTGCAAATCGGACACCTCATAAATGCAAATCTGCTGCTCGTCTGGCTAAAAGCGCTGGCAAATATATGAACGTTTTGGGTGAAACATAATCAGCACGAATCCTGGACAGACAACTCGTTCGACAAATCGCCCGTTTTGAGAAGGACGGAAAACTCGAGGCGCAATTTTAAAAAGCCTGTGAAATAAGACTAACAGTCTAAAGCAGAGCGAATATGAGAAAAGAGAAAAGCTCAAACGTAGGCTATATTATAAAGCCATTTATTTATTACAAAACGTAGAACAGAATCATTCTAAATCAAACAATTTCATCTCAATTTATTCATGAAAATGCAATCCTCTTTGCTCTCTGCTTAGGCCCGACTATGGATGTCTGAGTTATGAGAAGTTAGTAAGCGTTCAGTAAAACAGCTTGATTAATGAGAAACAAGTTACTACAACTAATGATTATCTTTAAATAGTCTACCCTCTCTTTCAGAAACGGATTGGTTTATCAATAGCGTGGAGCAATAACTGCAGTTCATTACTTATAATGCTACACTGTAATCTACAATGCAGCGTTAGACTGCGGGCATTAATATTAATACTGGACCCATTTTCATGCTCGCTAGTCTGCAATCACAATATTTACCTCATTTGTCATTTCAAAATTAATCACAGGTCATGTTCCAGTGCGCTTCTGGATGTGTACGTGTAACTTCGCTCACAGTCTCAGCGCAGTAAAGAGCTGCTTGCCATCACGCGCATGACTAATCGCTGCTTGGCTAAGGCAGCGTGTAAAATGAACCCAGGCGAGGCGAGGAACGAGGAGACAGCGGGATCCCGAGGCAGCAATCCACTACGCTTGGGTTTGGCAGAAGGATGCGTCTTTCACCAGGCAAACTAGGCACGAAGTTACATTTAGGCCTGACGAATGGCCTTGCACCCCGCTTCACCTCGTGGGTGAGCTGGATCTGGCCTCAGTAGAGGAAAACATGCGAGGCAGAGTTTGGCACTGCACAGTGTGACGGTAATTCCATTAGAGAAAGAACATTCGTAAGACACAAATAGTTTTTTAAGCTAATCCAGATCTTAAAGGCGCAGCCTCACTGGGGATCCAGAACCAAATCAGTGAACACCGCGCCTGTGGATGGTGTCAGTATCTTCAGCAATGAGCCTCTGAGATCGGATTTCTGTGCATTTTCACTTCTGCACTAACAATAAGAGAAATTGGGTAATTACAGTAGTCATACATATGAATTATATGCTGTAATTATATTTACGGCATTTGGCAGATGTCTTTATCCAGAGCAACTTGCATTTATCTTATTTACACATCTGAGCAGTTGAGGCTTAAGGGCCTTGCTCAAGGGCCCAACAGTGGCAGCCTGGTGGTGCTGGGATTTGAACTCACGACCTTTCATTCAGTAGTCCAACATCTCAACCACTGAGCCACTACTGCCCTGAGACAGTAACAGAAGGTTTACTTTACACTCAAGAATAATGATACTAATGCAATGTCACTCTACAAAATAAATAAATAAATAAATAAATAAATAAAATCAATGCTGGCAGGAAGAAGAAAGAAAAACTCTTAAAATGTGAAAAGTAAGTGAAGGTCCTAGGGGTGGTGTTCCAATGCTTGGGGCTATGGCACTAAAAGATCTGCCACCTCACTGAAGTCAGTCTGGTCTTAAGACCGGTTTATACTTCTGCCTTAACGCATGTTTGTGACTTTGAACAGAGCGGGATCTCCCACAAGCGAACTACTTGTTAGCGTCGGGTGATTGCTGATTGGCTGGCGGAGAGGTTGTCTCAGTACACATACGGAAATGGTTTGATGAGTCGTCGTGACATTTCTTCCGCAGGTTTAATCAAATTCCTTTAACATTGTTAAATTCAGAGTAACGACATCTGAAGTGCACACAACAAAATAATAAACAATAAAGTGTAAACAATAAAATTTTCCCTTGATGCGTCAAGAACTCGTCTTCTATAGACGAGCTGAAGATCCAAAACCGCTTTCTGAAGGTGGACTCTGTTGAAACTTAAAACTGCTTGCAACAGAAACCGATGGGGGAAGAAAATGCTCGGTAAAAGTTTAAACTTATTGTTTCTCAGACCGGTATCTTTAATAAAAACTGAATGGACACAAACGAACACAGGCGAGTCTTCCCCGTGTTTCATGTTTGCTTCACACACAGTGATGTGATCACATTACTGTATAATGGATTTATTTACTGAAAACTACAATCATGATATTGTGTTAATTTAAAGTGTTAATGTACGTGTGAGGCTTCAGAAGAGCTGTAGTTCATTATAATGGCCAGTCTAATCCTGCAGGATGACACACTTTACTTTCTCTTTCTAACAGACTCCTGTGATGTAAAGGTGATGTAAACTCAATCAATTAAATCATCAACAATCAACAACAAACAACAGTCGTCAATCAGTGATTGACAGAATTGTGGATTTAAACACTAGTTAAATTGAAGTGCTGCAACACAAAAACATTCTGCTGAATACAGATGAGATGAAGCACAAATGCTTTCAGTTCATAATTAATTACGTGAGGTTTCTTCCCCCCCTCCAGGACTTTACGAAACAAAATCATGTCTGTGTTATGTTTTATTTATTATTCCTACAGTGAAACACGGAACTCGCATTGTTTTCTGGCACTTCTTCGATGTGTAAATCTGTGTGAATTCCGGTGTGGTTCATGTGACAGCACCTCCTAGAGGACAATACTGCAGGGGGAGAACACTTCAGTGTGTGTGAGCGTCGGTGCATGACGTCTTGACGTGTGTGTGTCTCTGCGTGTATAAATCACCCTATCAGCAGTGTGAGCTGGGGTGTAAGGCTGCAGGTCGTCAGAGAGGTAAGGCCAGGCAAGGCCATGTACTGGTTTGTAAATGAGGAGTAGAAGGAAGATGTAGGTGTGAGATGGTGACATATAACCAGTGTAACCAACTGTTGGTGTCCATTCAGGATTCTACCAGAAATGCCAAAGAAGAAGGAATTTACAGCAAAGTTTGTTAAAAGTTTGAGGTTATGAAAGCATGAACCATCAGCATTTTTCAAACTAAGTAAGTTTTGAAGCCAGGCTAATAAAAAGCTTTTTTCCTAAGTGACCTAATACGACCTAATATGGGATTCAAATGTAATTGTGTTGTCAAAACCTATAGATTATGAACATTTCTAGAATTCAAAATTCTACAATTTAAAAATTAGAAGAGTTTTGGTGGCAACAAGTACAGACTCTGATTTGTCATGGTTTCATTTAAGAAAGTTGGAGTCTGTCTATGATTTTAGATCATGAATACCTTCAGTTAGACTGGAGCTAGTTCTGAGATAAATCACTTGCATAACAGTGGAAGCCAAGCCTCCATTTGGCAGTGATCTGGCCAAGGGGAAGCATATATGTTGTGAAAAGAAGGAGACGAAGGACTGATCCTTGAGGAACACCTTGTGTAAATAAGAATGATAAGCAAGCAAATAGATGGCAATGTTAAACAAGAAGGAAAAGTTCACAACTATTTGGATCTTTTGGATATTTTTCTGTGTATAATGTTGAGGTCAGAGCTTTTATTATGAAAGGCGATGAGGAGAAATGTTTGATGTCGTCAGTGAAAGTTTCACAGAACGAGCCAATTAGACTGACATGTCACATGACCGACCACACAGACCCTATCAACATAAACAAGATCTCTCGTTTACATACGCTGCCAACTGCTTTAAATAAAAACTTTTATTAACTTTAAAAGACAGGATTCCATCTTTAAAACTTTTCAATCCGGTCTTGCTCCAAAAAAGCTCTTTGTTAGTTCAAAAGGCTTCCCACTGAAAGGGGACACACAGAAGTGCTGCGAGCCACTCGCGTTGCAACTCTGAAGCTGCTGAACCTTGTGGCCAGAAAAGTGTGCAAAATGTATCAGACACGCCACAGCCTGCCAGTAGACCGGGACTACTCTCACCTCAGGAGAGATTTGGGACAGTCAGAGGACACAGTTCAAGAAGTGTACAAGGGACAAAGTCTCTAATGTCTTGCCTCCTGATCGAGCGCTAGACTAGTCAGAGAGAGTCTGGGCATACCAAATATGCTTGTTTTTGTTTTTTTGACAGGCTGATAGTCAGAGGTAGACAAAGGACTAAGAAATTATACTTGAGGGAAAGTATAAATGTGAATCCAGCCAAAAATGTAGTTAAGTGACATTAAAAACGTTGCTACTTTTAAATGTATTCAAGTATAAAATGTGAATGAAAGTTGGCTGAAAATGAAAGTAAGTTGGCTATATTTTCATGCGAACATTCCTTTTATTACTTACCTTTAAAAAAAAAAAAAAAAAAAACTTTTTCTGTTTAGGTTTGCTATATTTACCATTAGCTAGAACTTGCCTTGTAGCCAATTGTGTTAGCTACTAGATAATGCTAGTCTATCCTGGCCTTAGCAAAGAAAACATGTTAGTTAAGTAAATTGGCTAAATATAGATTGTTAATGTTAGCTAATTAGCAAAACTTACCTCAACATATTTTTTTTTCAAATCAGATGGAGTTCATGCCTTTTAAGGAGGCAAAGGAGACGCCTCATTTTATACCAGCATTTGCTAACTCCAGCATGTTGAAACATTTTACTGAGGTAGGGCCAGGGACCCACATCCTCAAGTTCAACACTGCAGTCCAGCGGCTTATTCATCTTCACCCACACGGATAGCTAAAGCATTAAGCACACTGTGTTGCGTGAGGCACAATTCTTTAAAAACAGTCAATGGCTGGATGAGAGAAGTGTAAAAAGTACTTTTACAGTGTTAAAACTGTAAGTAGAAAAAAGGGGTTTGTTTTATCATGGAAAGGTAATTAAATGCACGAGTATTAAATTTCAATAATCTTCAAGTAAAGTATAAACACCCCAAAATAATACTTAAGTATTATAACGAAATAAAATTACTCAAGTATTTTCTGCCCCTGCTGATGGTGCACGCTGGTCATTCACTTAAATCTCATTAAATTGTGCCAGTGAAAATAATAATACCTGCACTGAGGGCAGAAGTGGAGCTTCTCAGTGAAGGCCAAACTGATGGAGTTGTAGCAGGAGAACAATTGCCTGTACAGGGTCATTTATCACAACCGCACTGCAACGGCCAAAGCTTTAAACCAGATGGTCCGGACCTCTATATTTGTTTTGCTGCCGCAGTCTCCGAGTAACGGAAAAAAATTCATTTGTATTCAGCAACCAGTTAGAAGTTTTTTTTTTGTTTGTTTTTTTTTTAGCAACTAGTTAGAAGTTGGGTAATGTGTGATTCCCGGCCATTTTTTTTGGGCTCCACAGCTCTCAAAAAAAATCAGACTGTGTGTGTGTTTTGCTTTTTAATAATAGATGTTATGATTTTACAAGTTCTATACCGTGTACAAGGCATAAGTCAAAATGCCGTTGACTTGCAGTTTTCGCTCCATCAAAGGGTTTAAAAGGGTTGTGCCAGGAGATTGTTCAGTATGAATTTATACCGGATTTATAATTTGTACCAGTTGATATTGCCTGCATGACAGCGTACCGAGTCTCTCCCACTCACTGAGTCCTGATATGTTTAAGTGCTCACAGCAGTATGTTTCAGCTGTTCTTTATATTTCAGTCTCAGGATGCCAACACATCCTCACACACATCCTAAATCAAACCGAATGTCATCTAACACACACACACACACCTCCCTCCATTTCTCTCTCTCTCTCTCTCTCTCTCTCTCTCTCTATATATATATATATATAGAGAGAGAGAGAGAGAGAGAGAGATAGAGAGAGAGAGAGCTTAAAGACTGGATAAACAGAAGGGAATGAGCCTGTTTTTCTAACGAGAGAGAGAGAGAGAGAGAGAGAGAGAGAGAGAGAGAGACACACACACAAAGGGGGACGAATGACATTTAAAATTGCTCAACTTGTATGCAACAGGCTTAAAGCGAATGACGTACACACCCACTTGAACAACTCACCCACTCGGTAAAGGACCTCTAAGTAAGTGAGAAAAGAAGCCAAAGTTTCAAGCTCTGAGTCATTTGGAGTCAACTCCGAGCAAAATAAGCTCAGCTAAAAGCTGACACTTTAAAGCAGAACATCTGACTCACGATAAACTTAAAATTAATAAATCTATATAGCACTGAGTCAGATTAACACAATCTGGTAATGCTATTAAGGACAACGCTCTAAATTACCTGCTGTGCGACTAATACTCACACGGGGTTCTGAGCACAGAGACAGAAACTGAGGGTGAGAAAAGGCTCCGCTTCTGCTTTATGTGAGAAACGTGAGCTAAACTACATTTGCGTAGCTTAATGAAACTTAGTGGTTACATTTCTTCCTTCCTCTGAACACGGAGTTGCACTTAAGGCCAGCGATACCACGGTTTCATTACATCACAAGCCATCAACTTGCTTTCATAATGTACTGAAACTGAATAACGTTTCCTGACTAAAATGTTTCTGAATAAATAGCAGCTACCAAGGTACACCTATATGATGGGACACACAATATCCCATGATGCCACTGCATACAGCAGGGGTTCACAGACTTCTTGGTCAGGGACTGAAGCTACAGTGGGCACAGTGGATGCTTTCCTAATCTTCAACTCTTGCAAACTTCAGCTTTAACTTTCGCTGCTGCAGGCCATCCACTCCATGGTTTAACTTGCTTTTCTGCTCACCACGGCTGTAACGAGTGGTTATTTGAGTTATCGCAGTTTTCCTGTCAGCGTGAACCAGTCTGGCCATTCTCCTCAGAGCAGAACTGCCGCTTACTGGATGTTCTTTTGCATCTTTGTTTTTTGAACTGTTGTGTCTGGCACAAACAACACTGAAAGACACTGAAAGTCCCCATGCTGGTGTTTGATATGAACAGTAACTGAAGCTCTTGACCTGTAACTGCATGACTTTATGCTTTGCACTGTTCCCACATGACTGGCTGACTGGATAACTGCATGAATGAGCAGGGGTAAGGGTGTGTGGCCAGTGAGTGTACCTACATACAAAAAAGATCTGGTTTTAAGAGTTCAATGTAATAAATTCTAAGAAATTCTAGTTCTTTGAAAGCAACCTACCTTCTCAATATTGTATCATGGTTCTTGTGCTTCCAGAAGGTAACAAGCACTTTGACAGAAAATGAGTAATGACTGGCTTCATTTATGCCACAGTCCCAAACATCCCGCATCGCTCGGTGTCATCATGTACGAGTGTGATAAACATTTTTGCTGCATTTCTGCAATGAAATTTTCCTCCACGGTGATTTTTTCCACTTTGATATCATCTTACACAAAGCCCATCTCGGACAACCAAACAAATTAGGACTGTTTGCAGTAAGACTCTCACAATCCATCTGAAAATAGTACGCATTTTACTTTTTAAAAAAAATACCTTTCCACTGCATGACTGTCAACAACCTGCATAATCACAAACTGCTATTAGAAATTTCCACACTCTCATCTACAGTACGGAATGAAGTGTTTGTGTGGATGTGCTCTGGAGCTAAAGCAACAGGCTTAAAAGCTTAACAGTGGTGCTATACCCCCCTTAAGCTAAAGCTAAATTACAAACTACAAAGCGGTAGAAAGAAAGGCTGAGTGAGCACGTGTGTGTGAAGCTGAGCGGAAGAGGCAGAGGTGTTGATCAAAGGCATGAACACATTTCTAGTGGCAGGATAATTAGCCATTTCTGACCAGGGGTCAGCCATCCCCTCTTTTTTTCTTAAAAACGACGCCACGATAGATTCTGTGTGTGTGTGCGCGTGTGCTGTCAATGGCTTTAAAAAGCAAACCTAGGTCACAGCCTCCCATGGAGCATTTCCTACAGCGCCAAAAAGCACGAGAGACTAAGAACATAAGTGAATCCTATGGAAATGTGGTCACAGCAACAGAAACAAGTGACGCTAAGACAACCAAATTTCATACAAACTGGTTATAGAAACAGAAAATCTAAATCCATATCATGAGGTCCATGGAGAAATCATCAATCTAGGTCAATAAGGAGTCCGTCAGAGGTGACAGTGGCAAGGAAAAGCTCCCTGAGACAACATGACGAAGAAACCTCGAAAGGAACCAGGCTCGAAAGGGAACCCATCCTCTTCTGGATTGTGCGATTATAAATTAGTACTCTTCTACAACTGTATATCAAGGCAAACAGTACTAAGTTGTGTTAAAAGGATGTTCAGTATGTGTATATTGTGAATAAGAGTCCTGGAATGAGCACAGGACAGTGATTATGATAACAGCAGCAGTTCGTCCCTATCCAGGCGAGATTATCCCTGAAGAAACGGTTTTGTCCTCCGCCTCATCTACAACAAGGTTTGCCTCAAATTAGAGCAATAGACAAAGTATGAATACAGCAAGGAGCTTAAGAATCTTCACTGTTGCCTTCAAATGTAAGCAGTCAATTCATCCCACAGGTTTTTTTTTTTCCCCTCAACTGCCAACGCACGAGCTACATGTAATCCTTTCGGAAGCGGTTGCAGGGTGGAATAAGATTCACTGCAGTCAGCATTTTCTTGGTTACAGCGGAGCATGCCCAAAGTTGGAAAAAGTACCATTTTCAGAAAAAGTGCTTTTTTTTTTATTTTATTTTTATTATTATTTTTTTTTTTAAACATCCCAATCAACTGAGGGTCAAGCAAGAAAAACAAACATGGAAGACAAAGTGCCTGTGAAAGATATTGCTGTTAGTGTGAAAAGATAATGAGATTTATGGCATCATATCAAAAAATATACTGTAAATCCTACAATGCTGCAACTTTGCTACCGGGACATTCATCAGTATCTGACATGAAGTCACATTTTAACTGTGGCTGCATACGATCAAGTCACACACGCTCCTCTTCTCTTCTCTTCTGCCTACAGAAGACCGAAGTCATACAAACTCCTCATCACCAGAGTTAAAGCTAGCCAATCTGTTAGCTAGCTAATGTCTGGATAGGCTTGCTGACCAGTGTTTGACACATCTTGTAAAAGAATTCATTTAAATCAGGAGAAACAGAAGCTATATTAAAAGTCATTTAAACAAGGCGTTATGTAAAAATCACACCATTGCCTATCGACTACAGCAACAGTCACGACACACCACCAGGACACAAACTGAGGAGAAACCAGAGACTTGTCACCTTCTAATGTAATTGGGCACAAAAAATGAGCAAGTGTACGAGTTAATTCTGCAAGTCAGCTACTTTATGCATGAGGCTTGTAGACTTTAATAAGGAAGGATCTGTTTAAGAGAATAATGATCATTTCCACTGCTGTTCAAGCCTCACTGCCTCGTCTTACAGCACTACATACTATTCCTGTTCCCTATAATACTGCCTGGACTTTTAACTGCGAAAATGATTCCTGCTGTATGTTCAGGCCTCTCCTGTCTCACACACACACACACACACACTTAGTCCAGTCTAAACTTTTCAACATTTATCATTCTATAATTAGCATAAAACTATTAGTCACCAGTTTTATCAAGAGAATCAGGGCAGCCCACACTCTCCCCTAGGCCTGTGTCGGTAACAAAATCATCTTATGGGGGTGGACTGACGCGATCTTCATGGCAATATTTTATTTCTTTTATTAATACCACAGTGTTTACACACACAGATGTTACTGCTATTACAAACATTATTATTATTGCTATCACAGGTAGCTATAAAAGAAAATGCATTTTTAATGCATAGCATGGTACAGATACAAACAGCATGGTAAAAATATGCATTTTTACTTATATTATTTTTAAAAATTGACAGAATAATATTTTTTTTTTTTTTTTTTTACTTTAACCATGGCTCTTATATCCTAATTAACTCGACTGGAGAGCAAAATGTAGACGCTGATGTGCAAGAGGAAAGGAAATGCACTTGTCTTGGTGCTCAGTGCTCGCAGAAATGAACTGCTCTCTTTCACGCGAGACGGTTTTTCTGCCCACTTGCTTCACTGCTGTGTACGGCACCTTGTCTTCATTTTTAATGACCACGCTCCCTCACACTGCGCCACATGCTTAGGTAGGCAAAAGATGACAAAAATGTGCACGGGTGATTTTATTTTTATTAATATTTCACAAAACCTAGGCTACTTTAAGCCCATAGGACTCATGGTTCGCTGTGATCGACTAAAACTTGGAACTCAGAATTTCTAACCTCCACCTAAGAGGGGGGAAGAAAAAAAAAAAAGCCTATCAACCCAGAATTCCTACTCAGAAAGTCTGGAAGGACTCCTCAACCCAGAGTGACGTCAAATCAACTTCAACTAAGTAGCGCTTCTTTACTTTTAAATGAGTCGTGTTGTCGAAACAAGAATTTGCTTTAGATCAATCAACATACAGACATGTTCGCTTGTTAAATCTATAACACTGACTAAACAGTTTGCTAGCTTGAGGAGGTAAAAATATACATCACTCTCTGTTCTTTATTCTGGTATTTACCTGCTCTTCTCTCCTCTTAATTCCCAGCATTGGGAAATCTCCTCAATCTGTTAGTCTTCTTTCAGTTCCTGAAAATTTTTTTACTTACTTTCCCCCCATCTCTCTGCTACAATGCACCTCTGCACCTCTGAGATCATGCTTCTTACCTATTTCAGATCAAAGTCCATTAAACATCTGGTGAGGCAGGTGTATCCATTGCCAAGCCAGGTGAGTGTGTGTGTCTCAGTCACGCCGTCTCTCTCCCCATAGGTCGGGGCTGTGTGTGTGTATCTGTCTCTATGTCTCAGTAGTGTGCTGTTCCGGTTTTCCTCTCAGGAACCTGTAAGCAGAACAGAGACGAAAAGGGGAATTCCCATTAGACTCCCGTTAGCGTAAACACCAGGAGATGTACGACTTGAGCATTGTTCAAAATCACATGGATGGATTTTTCAGGGCTATTTTCACCGCTTTCTTGTTTCCTTGCTAGTTTACCAATAAGTCGAGCATGCGAAAGCTGCAAGACCTCTCAGTTTATCTCAGAAAGGCATGCATAATTGAGCAATCTCTCTCAGAAGGTGCAGAATGTGGAAAATCGCCCAGCTGGCCTGTGAGCAAATAAAACAGCTGTTCTAGTGTGTTGTTGCTGAAATGAGAGTGACACAACTTTTCCCACTGACACGTCCACACTTCCACAGTCCACGCGAATGTTAAACTAGACCTAGGGTAAAGTACTCTAGATAACTGTCAAGAAAGCAAAATGAACAGTGCGGGAGTTTTATTTTACGTTTTTCCATCCGTCCATAAACGTCGATCCGCTTTTTCAGCAACTGCAATTCATTCATGTCTGATTTGACCACTTCTAATAAGTCTATTATTATTAATAAACAAATGTATTATTATTTCCAATATTGCCAAAATCATGATTTCGTTTTATAAAATTAAAAAAAAAAATAATAATTGCAAGCTAACTGGAAGCAGCTGATGTGATGCTACAATTTTGTACTTAATCTTTGAAATTGCAAATAGTTTTTACAGATATACATTTTTATTATTACTTTTAACTAAATACGAAAAAAGCTAATTTTATATATATATATATATATATATATATAATAAATTTGTTTATTAAAAATAAAAATGTCATTCCTAATAATAAAAATAGTTGTAACAGTTATATAATCTAATATTTTTTCCACATCACCCACCCCTAGCCAGTAGAGAGAAATATCTGTGAGAAAAGGATGGGTGTAGGATCAGAAAGAAAGGAAAGAAAGAAAAAAAGATGAATTAAAACAAAAGTAAATAAAGAAGTAGAAAGGTTCCTCACACAGCTCTAATTCACAAAGCATCTGTGTGTTTAAGGTTTATCTGAGTCATCATGCTGCCGACTGACCTGCAGGATGAACAGACAGTTCCACACATCATCAATGTGCCTTATTCAAATACCAATTTTAAGCACCATCTTAAAAAAGCAGCACAAAAAGACACTGACATTTCAATTTCTGAATAAGAATAAGTGGAACCCAGATATTACGGCGGAATTGCTCCCAGTTATGGCATTTTTGGTTATAAAAAGACATTTGCAAGTCTGTGACCTTGAAATAAAAAAACAGGTGACTGAATTCTCTGTAAAACAGACAGGCAGGCAGATTGATTAGGCCAACACTGTGAACCACTGAAAGCAACTTTTAGTCATGTACTTGGAATAAATCACACGCACATGGGATAAGAACATGTTGGTGGAGGCGTGTTTTTCTTCAGCAGTAAAGTTGGATTAAGCGCTAAGTGAAATGTGTTTCGGGGTATGTATACGTTAAAGACATTCTGTGCTGAATCATCGATGGTTCAGGAATCTCTCTCTCTCTCTGTCGATCTGAACTGATATGACAAGGCAGGGGGAGAATTAGTCACACACACACACACGAAAAAAATTCCTAAACTTTCTACTGACAAGCTTTTCCCTCATACTTTCATGACCAAATTCCTATCATATCAATTGCAGAACACTGATCAAATCTGTGAAATTCAGGCTCTCTTTTTCTTTAGCTGTTCTATATTCCCTGAAACACATGTACATTAACAAATAACAAAGCAACTAATGAAACTCTCAGGGGAAGGAAAAAAAAAAAGGTGGACTGAAAGAAAAAAAAGAAAAGAAAAAAAAAAAAAACAATGAAAGTAAGAAGTAACAATCCATGCAACTGGCTAGAAACGAAAGGATTACAAAAAAAGACGACAGAAGGAACAGCGGAAGATGAATTAACCAAAGGAAAGAATGCGACAGAGAAAGATGAGACGGGGCATGAAAGGAATGAGAGAAAACGGTTGAGAGAAAGAGTTTATTCCCCGAGAGTAAAGGCATGTGTATTTGCATGCGTGCCTCCGTGTATCTCTGCTGCTCGACGGCGGGGAAGCACATCAAACGCACAAATGTGTTTTAAACGCCACTGATTTACTGTCACGATCAACAGCAGTGCTGTCAGAGAGAGAGAGAGAGAGAGAGAGAGAGAGAGAGAAAAGGAGAGAGCAGTGTAGCCACAGAAACCAGACACTTTTCTAACACACAGCAGTGGACATTTCAGCTACCGAGCAGCCAGAGACAAGCAGGTTTCATGTCTGGGGCTATTAGTTTGGCTACTAGTTTTTATTTTACAGACATTATGTTCACCAACCAGAACAATGACACAACACCCTACTCCTTACTGACCTTCACAACAGTTTTCATCTGGTACATAGCAGTGTTTCACTTCTGCTCATGCTGCGTCACAGGGCAGCGTAACGTACTCAGAGCGTAACAAAACGCTATCGGCCCTCTTCCTCATACGGGAGCTCACAGACGCCCATGTTTGGCTAGTGTCGCTGTGATTGACAGGAGACAGAGTGTGCTACCTCTCCCTCCCAGAAAGCACGACTAGCTTGGCTCCCTTGGTTCCATGGATAGCTGACATCGAACTCGCAATCTCTCGACGATAACACACATGCAAGACAGCTGAATCAGAACCGGGAATGCGAAACCCCGGCAACCCAAGCACAACACTACGTCACCTGAGTTAAACATATCAAGAGAAAATAAAGATGCTAACTAGACTAAAATAATTTTTTTTTTACATGTAACGCGAGAGCACCGCAGTTCTCTCTGGGTACACTACAAACTTTGTTAGAAGAGGAAAATAATCATAACCGTATATGTTTCTCTTAATCAGTATGAAGGCACTTGCCTAGCTAACTAGCCTGTGTTACATTATTACACTGTGTTAAATACAACTTTTTTTTTTTTTTTAGCTGAGTCAGTTTCCAGGCAACCAAATCATGGAACTGGTGCAAACAATTCATCTGTCCATCCCTGAACTTATCAGAGAAATGGAGCAGCAGAGAACTATGTGCCGTCAAGGAAGTGCTTTCACTACAGGAAGCGTTTAAGGAATCCAGACACTTATTATCAGGAACCTTTAATGTGCTTCCAAACAAAATGGTGGATTACTTTAATAATAGTAATTGCTATTATTAAAGCCTTTTTTGGCCAGAAGAGCGGAACGTATCTACAGGGTGTGCCAAATGTCTCCACTTTTTTAGTAAAATGTCTTCCGAAATTCTTCATACTTAGTTTACATTATATATTTTTTCAGATAGCTTTAAGAATGCCTTTGACAGAAGAAGAATGTATTGAAATCATTCCCATGGCTGGATCGGGAAGCTGTCGCAAGGTTGCGGTGGACTTTAACAGGAAACATGGCGAGCACATCACACACGACACTGCTGCCAAATTTATTAACAAATTCAGAAAGACTGGAAGTGGTGCGGACCAACCGAGGAGTGGACGTCCGCGAATATCCACTGACGAAAGCACAACTGACGTGGTGCTGGTGTACATAGCCCCCTATGTATGGAGACTTTTGGGACACTCTGTATAATGCTTGTTTTCCCTCAAAAGATTCCTGAACCTCAGCACCTTATATTCCACTTCAAAACTGTGTGCGCAGACCCTTAAAAATCATGAATACTAATGCTGCATCATTCACACCCTTCTTAATGTCACATGAACAGGAACTGACTATGTTTTGATCAGCTGTCCAAATTCCTCCCAAATTTAGAACAGACCAAGAAACGAAGAGAAGAGTGATAAAGTGCAATTAAATAAGTGAGAAAATGAAGAGGAGAGAGAGAAGCCAGGAGAATGAGCTTACCACTGGTCATTGATTTTGCTCCCCAGAAGAGGCTGAGACATTAGAGAACTCTAAAAGGCGCTGACGTGTGTGTGTGTGTGTGTGTGTACTTGTCCCAAGTCCCTAATGCTTTTTAACAGCCTTCACCACTAAACACAATGCCATCTCATCAGCTGCCTCCTGCCCGGCTTTCATCACGCCGATAGATCATTAGGTGATCGGACGCTGATGGGGAAAGTCATGTGACCCTCAGGGCCTTGAAGGACGGAATTCGCTTTGAAGGAAGAGGAGACGTAAATGAGGGAGTGCGGAGCAATGTCAGAGCAGTGAGGTGGAACCGGGAGGATGAAAGACGCCGATTTTGGAGTTCGTTTTTCAAAAACATCCCTCGGGCAACGCAAGGACGTTTAAAAGTCAGTGTCGATTCATGGGCTAGAATTAGTGAATCATTCTTCAGCCAATACAGAAGGTTACATTCCCTGGAATGATCAATAGTCAATAACTAATCAATTAATGAAGTCAAACCAAAAAAAAATGGTTATCTTTCAGACTAAAAATTTTTTTACCTTAATATTGTTAAATGGACTAGTGTGTCTGAACAACTAGGCGACTAATCTGTCTCCAGAAAGTTCCGTCTATCTCTGTACGATTAGGCTGGCTCAAGGCCATGTGACATTTCTCAAGGTGTTTTCACACTTATTAGTCTGTTTCCCAAGTTGTTATTAGAGTGAGATTTATACTTTTGGTTTGTTTGCTATTTGATTTAGTTTCATACTGTGCATAATTTAAACCCCCCCAAAAAAAATGCCATGATCTCTGGGTAGGACTGATGGCGTCCCCTCTCCCCCCTGTCAATCACAGCAACACTAGCCAATCATGGGCATCTGTGAGCTCAGGTATGTGGAAGAGTGTGACCCAGCAGTTGGAAAAGATGTTAGCTGCTACAGTTAGCTGTAGCTTCACGCATCTCGGAGAAGCACGTATTAGCCTTCACCATTTCTGGTTGGTTGCGTGACAGGGGAGAGCTGGCTAGCGGGTGGGAATAGGCAGGTGACTAAATTATGGTGAAAACGGGGAAAAATTAACTAATAAACATATATTCTTTAAAAAAGCTTTGGCCAAGGGGTGTGTAAGACTGAAAACGTACTCAAATGTAAAACTCATTGGTCAGAAATGTGTCGATAATCAAATTCAACAAAGCCTGGAGAACATGGAGCTGGGGCTAAATAAATGATTAAATAATTGCATAAATAAATAGGTTAAAACATTTGGGGTACTGAAGGCAGTGTGTATTTTCTTTTTTGTTGTTGTTAGTCCAAATATCCAGAACACATCCCAGTTCTGCAGCACTACAGCTTGGTTCTTTGGCACAGTTTGCAGCTTACATCTATCAAAAATGTCACTCAACACGCAATACACGGCATGTTAGGTTCACTTCGTGCAGTCGGGTCGATTCGGGGCCGAATCACTTTCTCGCTGCAATGGAACTGCACTAAAGTTCACTTGGAATTGTTCTGGTCCACACCAGAGTGTGTTTGCTGTGTTCTCTCCACCTAAACGAACCACACTGAGGGGGAAACACATCAAGCAGACTGAACGTGAAAGCACTGTTAGGAATGTGGGGATCCAGGATGCAGCCTTTTAATAACCAAAACAGACAGACCTATCATCAGCGCTCCAACATCAGAAACTGTAATGGATTGGGTCCAGTAACTGGAAACACATTAACTCCTACAGGAGCTGCACTGAAAAGCTGTCACATGGGAAGTACTTTGATGGCTGTGATGGCAGCGGGTGTTTCACTATCACAGACAGCCTGGCTAACGACAGCTGATAACGAACAGCTTACACAAGTGCTGTAATGTCACTCAGCTCGTCAACTACGATCAGCTCAGTGTTTACAATCACTACAACGTGTTTCTACAAATTTTTAAAAATGAACTTTGACTCAATGTTTATCTGAGGTTACTTTACAATGGACACATTCAACAGAGATGCTGTACGTACTCTATAAAGAGTTACGAGCTAGAGCAGAGCAAGGCTTTATCAGGGAGAGTGATCAGTAAAAATAGTAAAATGTGTGTAAGGTACCATGACTCGCAAAAACACAGAGCCGTTAAGTGAAAGGGTCGTGTGTGAAAACACTTCAGTTCTACGTGCACTGAGACACATACACGTCCTTCTGGCTCATCTTGTGCCATCTATGACCGGTGGTGTGATGGTGTGTCCCACTACAGGGGGTCTCATCACTCAGCGACTGCTAGCTCCAGACCTCCATGAGAACGATTCGTTGATTACAACTTCAGCCAACTCCATGAATACTAACTTTATTTAAAACCTACTTTTGCACATCGTTAGCCACATATCTGTCTGTGCTCCGATACACTAATTATAGCCCACCAGAAAAACTGATTTTCAGTGGACCTCATAAACCAGAACAGCGACTAATGAAGGAATTGGTTAAAGATACGGTAAAGATGCAAATGGATTCAACACTGATCCTGTTTATTTAAAAAAAAAAAAAAAAAAAAAAAAAAAAAAAAAAAAAAAAAAAAAAAAAAAAAAAAAAAAAAAAAAAAAAAAAAAAAAAAAAAAAAAAAAAAAAAAAAAAAAAAAAACAAGCACACCACTACCTCAAATCATGTGAAGTGCATTTCAAAATTCACATGTTTTTTTGAGCTGAGGAGCCTTTATAAACACACACACACACACACACACACACTCCTCCACATGGCTGCCGTGTGCGGATGGTAAGAGATCAAAGGTTTTGCAGATGGCTTAACGAGCTGTTAAAAACACGACAGCAGGAGGTCGACAAAGAGACGGAGAGAAGGAGAGAGTGAAAGAAAAAGGGGAGAGAGGGGGAGATGGGGGAGGGAGAGGCAGACAAACAGACAGGAAGGGAGAGAAAGAACAACAGACAGAAAAAGGGGAGCGTGATAGAGAGAGAGGGAAAGACAGACAGACACAGACAGAAAGAGTGAGAGACAGAGCGAGAGAAGGACAAACAGACAGGAGAGAGAGAGAGACAGAAAGACAGAAGGAGAGATACAGGGGAAAGTGAGAGAGAGACAGACAGAGAGAAACAACTGGGGGAAATGACAGAGAGACAGATGGAGAAAGACAGACACACAGAGAGAGAGAGAGAGAGAGAGAGAGAGAGAGAGAGAGAGAGATTGTGTGCCGAGTAGATGAGAGGAATAAGAGCAGTAGGGCTGGTTTATGTGACTGTGTTTATTATCTACAGGTTTATTTCTATTCATCTTCATGTAGCCTGAAGTAAGAAATTTGGCTGAGTGAATGAAGGTCAGCTCTTGTCTCGTCTATACAGAAAAAAAAAGACAAGCTGTCTGAAAGTCAGCTGTGATTGAAAAAAAACAAACAGTTAATGCACAGATGGCATTAACATGACTCCAAACTCCTCACAGATCTGCAGTCACATTTTACCACAAAGCACAAACCTGGGATCACAGTAACGTGACAAATCTCACAGGATGGATGAGCTCTGTGGATATCACGGCAAAATGTCATCAGCAGTCCACATCACCAGGCTGAAGAACACGACTGATCTAGTCTAGCTGAGCACGGTTAAAAAGTAACACGAAAGACGGACCATTCTGACCATTTCCGATCCAATCCAACATCAGGGCTTTTCTCTCACGACGTCATGCTTCCGTCATCACCCATCACTAATCACCACACGATGACCTCCAGGAAAACTCCACCCACTTTCACGTGTCCAGTTACAGACCGCTATATTTTGGATGATGTTCAGGTCAGGGGACTGCGAGCGCCATTCCAAAAGCTTCAGCTTGCATTTCTTGAAGTATTTCGGACTATGAAGTATAGTGGACTTTGAGGTAGGTTTTGGATCACGGTCCTGTTGTAGAAAACATCGTCTTTTCAGCTTCAGTTTTCTGACTGCTTCACATCCGCTTCCAGAATTTGCTGATATTTACTGCAACACGTGTTGTTTGCTGTGCCACTGGCTGCCACACAAGCCCAAAACATAAAAGATCCACCCCCATGCATAACAGTTGGCAAGGTGTTCTTTTCATCAACTGCTGCTCCTTTATTTTCCCCTCCAAACAAACATTTTGTGATTGTGGCCAAAGAGCTCCATTTTTCACTTCAGTATAAAGTCAGTCCAGAGCACTTGTTTCCAAAATGCCTCTGGTTTATCTAGATGTTGTTCAGACGTTTGACTCTTGTGATGAGGTCACAGGTAAGGTTTCTTTCTGATGACTCTTCCATGCAGATCATGTTTGTGCACACAATGCTGCAGAATAGAACAGTGCATCTCCACTCCTGTGTCAACTAAACCTTCCTGCGGGTCCTCAGTGCCACTTGGGAGTTTTGCCTTGTCTTTCTTCCCAGCATACTGGCAGTTCAATCAGAGTTTTCTTGGTCTTCCAGATCTTGCCCTGACATCCGCAGGTCCACTTAACTGCAATTTCTTAATGACATTTTGGACAGTGGAAACTGCTGAAGTACTTTGATAAGTTTGGATATGTTTGATATATATTTTTATAGCTTTGTAGACATCAATTAATGTCAAACAATTTACTTACGTTTGGAGACTTTACAACTGGAAGTATGTCCAAACTTTTGCATCCAATCGTAGATCTAATATTGGTAATATCAAAATATAAAAACAGTAAGACTGTTGCATTTAAAACTAATACCTTAGCCACATGACCAAGCCTGACCAAGCTATTAAAAGGCACAATGGCATAAAATACGGCATGAAGTGTACACGTGCAGTCGGTCAGAGTCAGAGCAATAAAAATGTTCTCTTCCGTCCAATTTTTTCACATGCAGGATTACCAACAATCATTTTTAATTCTGCTCTCACCTTGGGCAGACAATTACTCGAGCGGGACTCGTGTGATCAGCAGAACTCTCACCCCGAAACACAAACGCAACATTCCTCACTAAATATTTAGTGATAATTAATTTAATGATAATGTAATTATTTCGAGTAGGAATCTCGTTGCCCTGAATTAAAACCCACGATTAGCACAGAGAGCTAGCAATGATGTGTGAACACTTATCGCTTATTGGTGTTCATCAGCTTATTGGCTTTGAGCCAGATTAAAAAAATTTAAAAAAAGATACTGATTAGTAATTCGGAAAAATGAGCAGACTCATGCATAAACACAAACACATTATTTCACTTGTTCTAACCATAAACCTGTGATAAATATCTCTTTAAAAAAAAAAAAAAAAAAAAAAACTTAAACCAACAAGTCAAAGCTGCAATTTGCATGGAAGTTTAAAAAAAAAAAAAAAATGACTTCAACCAAAAATAAGATGTTTAAGTTAAATATTAATATAATAAATTCACTTAGTTCACTTTAATTTGACTTTATGTAAATTTAATAATGGTTGAAACTTAAAAAAATTCATAATTTATTTTTAAATAATAATAATTTATGAAATTAATACATTTAATAATTTATTCTTCAATCAGTTCATTTTATTTCGACTTTTTCATTTAATATTTGACCCAGTAGACCTCAAGCTCTCAGCTTTTTTTTTTTTCCCCCCATGAGAATGTGTGTGTTCATCTCTACTCTTATGTGGTGTCTTACATAGACGCTTCCAGCTTACATGACAGAATACACTAGTCCACCTGTCACTCAGTTGCACGGGCACCTGTTTTCAACAAACCTTTTCAGGAGTGACCTCTCAGGCTCAAAATAGACGAAGCACCTGCGCGTCACAGACAGGGTTGGTTGTTTTTTGTTTTTTCTGGTCGAACGCTCCTTCAGCTGTCACTTTCACAGAGAGCCTTATCGTGTTTACAGCCAGCTTGCTGTTTCGGACCTGCACTGTATGGCCTGCATTTAGGGGAACCTAGAAAGTAGATAAAAAAGCTTGACTGCACCACACTGAAGAACTGCGTAGTGTGTGACGTCAAAATGTTCCACTTATAAACGATGCCAGTTACGAGGAGCTTTTTTTTTTTTAAAAATGCTGCAACAGCAGTAATCTATAACAGCACAGAAAAACATGTTTCAAAATGAATACATTAACACATACATTTATAATAGCAGCTACTAGTAGTTACTAGCTATGACTGTAGCAGTAACTGTAACACACATTTTTAAATCCCACCTGCTGCACTACACACATCGGCTGAGGTGCACTAGTTCTGCATAAGTTACCACATAATGCATTATAACCAACGGCATTACAGTTACAGTCTCACACGCACAGCTGCTAAACATATTTTTACATTCCTACATATTTTTACATCGATATTTTGTCTAATAGATTCTATTCTTCTATTTTATTCATTATATTCTGCTTTTATTATATTCTGTTTATTATGTATCACTGTTGCACTGCGGGTTGAGGCACTAAGGAAATTAATTCACTACATTAATCATATGTATGTAATGTATGTGAAACACAGAACCTTGAAAACACACACACACACACACACACAGCTTAATCAGACGCTCTCCTAGAGAGCGTCCTACTACCACAGACACACTAACACTCTCTCTCTCTCTCTCTCTCACTTGCACATAGACACCCCTTCATCAGATGCTCTCCTAGACATCATCCTCTACTGCAGACAGACACGATCACAAAGGATTTCAGAGAAATCTGAAAGCACGTGCTGGCGACTGCTACACTTCATGAATATTCATCAAGCTCATTACCACACAAGTGGGGAAACAAGAGATATTTCACATCTAGAGAGAGAGAGAGAGAGAGAGAGCGAGAGAGAGCACATGCTCGTGCAAAAGCGTGAGAGACTGAGACACACACACACACACGCAGAGGCCCTGATAACACTAGGTATTAACGTGCATCTCAATTGGCCAGCACGACGTACGAGTGTAAATGAAGTCATACACATTGAGGAGATTGACTCATAACACATGCAGAGGTGGACAGGGACATGCATCATGGACAGCACTGAAGGACCGCAGCGTCACCAGTGTTGCCACATGGTTTTCAAGAGAGAAACACAGTAATGACACAGTAATGAGATTCCACTTTACACTTATAGTTTGGGTTATGCTGAGCTCAACAGTAGACAACAGTATTATTTCCACCATTTAAAAATTTTGGGCTACGGATCTTGTCAGTTCATCATTAAACTGGGACTATAGAAAGAAGTCTTGTCTCAGTTCACCTCTAGATGGCGCTAGTTCATCAGCTCGTGAGTCATCTTTTTCTTGGTTCTCTGAAAGGTGACGAATTTTTTGTTTTGCCAAACAGAAAGTCAGTCAGTTTGAGTTTGTTTGGACAAATTCTGTCCAATCATGAAATTTGGATCATGACATCATGGGACCAAACCACACAAAACTTGCTCAGATTTTCACTCAGAAGTCACCAAACAGGAAGTGAGGGCATATCTCAGCAACTGTTTGACATTCTGCCTTCAGGTTTAGTATCTCCTTGCAAACAAGCGCTGGTTTCAGTGCCTTCTGCTATTCCGCCATCGCTAAGAGGTGGGGCCAGAAAGTGCCTGGCCCCTTAATCGCTGCTTGCAGCTATATTGTAAGTGTTGCATTTGGCAAAGATACATTTGAGACACATGAAAAGGCCAACCGAGATGTTTGTATAAACATGATATACGGAAAAACAGATTCGTCCGTGTCGTGTTCTTCCACATCAAATAAACCTTCCTCTCTTCCTTGTTCAGACACAGAGCTCACATCTGCTGATTTACAATAAACCATCTAGAAATCCTACCCAGGCTACATGTGAACATTTCGTTAAGACAGCGAGGCAAACCTGTATCTAACGATGCATTCAAACATCCTCAAACTGCAATTCATTACAGCAAATTAAAGCTCAAAAAAAGTGACAATTAACTGGTAAAATCAGCTTCAGAGTCTAGCTTATGAGGAACAAGAAACGTGTTTCCTGCCTTTTGTCTGTTCAAAGCTGAAGAGCTTATTAGTGATGCTGTTTTGGTGACATTTGAGCTCTGTTCCACAAATGAGTCTGCAGATGACCGTCTCCCAGCGCTCAGACTTTCTGAAGTGTCGGCGGATTGGAGATCATACGGCTTCCTCGCAGCTGTCTCCCATAGGTTTCACAAACACACTCGTCTCACACGGCTAACGCTACACACACCGCAGCAGTGTGTGTGTGTGTGTGTGTGTGTGTGTGTGTGTGTGTAAAACTGTGTATTCGACTAGCTGCCAACACTCAGCAAAAACACGATTTGCGCCAGCACCTGCAGAGAACGCCTTCTTCCGCCTGAGTCTCTGCCGGAAACACAGGCTACCGTTAGCTGAACATAGTCCAAGCCGTGTCGAAAAGTTTCTCTTCAGAGAGATTATTTTCCTTGTTGTGTGTTTTCAGCTCCTGTTGCCAGACTGGCAGTGAATTAATGCAGCTGGAAACAGAAGAAGGAAGAGGAGAATATCCTCATTCTCATGTGTTTATACACCATTTCCTGCTTTCACATCTATTACACTGAAACTCAGGTTACACTGAAACACAGCCATTCATTCAGCCAGTTCAACATGAGCTCGGACCACACACACACAGACACACACACACACACACACACACACACACATGCAGACAAACACAAAAGACACACGTGACATGTTAAAAAAAAAAAATTTTTTTAAAAACCCACACACACACGAACAATGACACACACCCAAAACGAACACAGATGAACACAGAGATGAACACAGACACACACACAAAAAAAAAACAACACACAAACAAATACATATACATAAATGAAGACACACAAACAAAAACACAAATGGACACACGTGCATATGAACAAACACAATCAAATATGAAAAATCAATATCCATATATTAGACATTAAAAGTGTGTGGTTTTGTGTAAATCACTTGGCTATATAATGTTTGTAGAACAGATTACAGCACGTCCCTCACTCTGATCTGTGAATAAATGAAGATCTCCAGTAAAGGTCTAATGGCCAGACACGCACTGATGTCACACTTGTGCAGTAAATGATACACTTTCTGTCTCATCACAATTCAGTACATAACTGCGGAACTGCGTGCTTGCAAAACAAGCCATTTTGAGAAAATAATAACCGTTCTCATGGCTGGGCAGTTACACTAGCGCTGCGTCTGTGTGTGGGTGTGTGTGTGTGTGTGTGTGTGTTTGTGTGTGTGTGTGTGTGCGTGCATGAAGCTAAGAAAAAGTTCAATCTCACAATAATACAGAGTGAGCAAGGATTTAAAGATCAGTGAACACCGAGCTCTTAAACACCCGGGACATTTTGTATAGTCATGACGTATTAGTTGAAAGGCACAATGCAACACATACTGCACTCTCTCTCGCTCATTCCTCAAAAACTAAAAGGCAATTTCACAACCATATGAAGTATTGATTTCAATCAGGCAATGGCGTCTTGCTCTCGCTCTCTCTCACCTGCTCTTTTCCTACTATTACTTTCACCTTAAGCACGTGACTCCGTCAACAACGCCGTTTCTCTACATGCTCTAATGGCTGAGGTCAAGCACGGTAGAGCAGAAACACGCAACATCAAAAAACTCTCCGCCATCCTTCCATCTCTCTCACACACACACACACACACACGGTTACGCTAAAACTCAAATGCCAGCCGTTCTGCATATCCGGCAGAATCTCACACACACGAAATTGTTGAAGGTGTAGAAATGCCACTTCTCCATATCTCCTCACAATCTCTTGGCCTTTCGTTTTCCCAGCCGCGCTCTCTCGTTCTCTCCATTCCTCTCTCTCCAAATACCAGCCGTCATATCTGCAGCAATCTTCCTTTTACATGAATACTAATGAAGAGATCACACCTGACAGGTCAAAGCGAAACACAATACGTCTGAGTGAGTGTGTGTATAATATATATATCTCTTCTCTGAGGCTGAGGGAGAGAGAGAGAGAGAGAGAGCGCCAATTCAACAATAATCAGTCAGGAAAGTAGAACACAAACTCTGGAGGAGATTTTCCCGGGTATTTATAGGGAAGAACAGATGCCAGGACATCACCGGAAATAAGAAGGAAATCTTAATGACTGTGACATGCCAGAAGAACAGGAGAAATGTCCGGAAAACAGAAGTGATTCAGAAACTGAACATTTGTGTTGAAGACAGAATTGTACGTTAAACGAGCAGCGCAGCAGGAGACAGGCCGATGTCAATTATGAGCAAATCACCAGCAGACTTCAAGGAAGTGATGTAACAAACTTGTGTTTGAAATGGATCCACCAAACCTGTTATATGTGCAGTTTGTTATATGATGTTGTGTAAAGCATCCCAATGGAGAGAGGGGGTTTACGGGAAAGTGCAGTGGTTTTATGAAGAGCTTCACACTAACACTCAAGTTTAAAGAGTTGATTTTTAAACAATAGTATTTTCCTTTATCACATTCAATCTTTTCACTCATCCACACACTGAGAATGACGAGTGCGGGCCTCCATAAGTTTTCCAGGTGTAGACTGTTAAAAAATAATAATAATAGCTCACCATAGAAACTTTCTAAAAATATCAGCTCAGCCCTATTCACCCTTTAAGTCTCTTACGCCGGTGTCTAAAAATAAAACTAAATATAAAAATATGATAAAACTCTTGCATCAGCTAGCTGTATATTAGCACAAGCAAATACAACAGTAGCTTTCCAATAACAACCGCCCCACATCACTGATCTACGATGCCTGAGAACGAAGCAGCGGAACCCGGGCAATTTATCCAACTTTGGAGCTCTATATCCAGTTAAAATGATGCCTCAGGCGCTGCCACAGAGCTCATTATGTTTCAATCCTTTTCCCAGGTCAGAGACTTTGTTTATTCAACCACTTTTTTTGGAAGAATTTATACATTTTTTAAGCTTTAGTACATTTTGTTTACAATATTAAACCTCTGTTTGTAGCAATTTTTGATTTATTTAGTTTTATACCGACAAAAACGCACACTGTTCTGCATTGTTTATCAACTTGTCAGTGAGCATTCCTGTAAAATGCTGAAGGTTTGAAGGCTGAAGGAGTAAACGACACAAAGCCAAAACATTACCAGTAGACATATAAACACTACTGATGTCTCTGTTTCTATAAAAATGAGAGAAAAACAAAAAATAAATAAATACATAAAAAAAAAAACAGGAGGCCAGTACAAAAACAAACAAGAATTCTGGACTGGATGTTAGTTTTCCAAATGGGATTTCTCAGTCACACAATACTTTTGTCCAATCATGGTTTAAACCATTATTTTATCATGTTCTACATATTTTGCTGGTTATTTGTAAAAGTACGAAAATTTGATTATTGCACTTTTAAACCTGGTTTATACTTGATGCATGAGCGCGTGTGTGTGTGTGTGTGTGTGTGTGTGTGTGTGTGTGTGTGTATTTGCAGAAACAGTGGCAGGACAAGTGGCATTGTTCACACCCTCGTCTGAGTACTTTATGAAGTAGAAAGAGAGACAGCCACTAGATTACACAAGAGCCAAAACATCCCTGTCAGTCAGGTTTCAGGTTTGTCATGAGCTGCTTCTCAAATCAAAAACTCGGACCTTACATTCAAAAGTACTGACTAATCTAGAAAATCCAGGAAACTGGTATACAAAACAGATCTTTCCGTAGGTGTGAAGGCTGTGAGCTAGGAGTGCTAGTAATCAATAATGGTCTAGAATGGTGCACATGATGTGATTTGAGACACAACTCTAGTTTGTTTAGTTAGTTACACAGGGTCACATGGTGCGATACTACCACTATTTACGTTGTTATCGCAGCACGCAAATGTGTAGCTTAACTTTCTGAAAATGTGCAGAAGTGATGCGCCAAATGACCGAAGGATACACACGGCACCCATCTTGCGTACACGTAGTTAAAAGCCAGTCTTTAATCTAAGCCTTTAATCTAATGCGTCACTGTGAAAGAGCTTTAACGTGCGGGATGTGGATTCACGTATATGAAAAGTTACAGCGGCATGCTTGTCTGGTAGAGCGACTGAGCTTTCTATGAAAGCTCCCCTATAGGAAAAGATCAAATCTGCCTGCTCACATACAATATAAACCCATCAAACACACTAAAATGCACCTGAATTCCCTAAAACACAAACTTTTTAAACAGCAATACCATTTATTAGACCTTCATAACTAACAAAACCAGCAGCCAAGTGCTCTTTAAACACGCTGCTTCAAAAAAAAAAAAAAAAAAAAAAAAACCACACACACACACGCACAAGCACATGCAATATGAGAGCGCAATAATATATTTCATCCCATATATGAGAGCGCAGACAGGCATTTGCAACCCCAATCCATATTTCAATTTTCATCCCCTCATGTAAACTAATTCAGTTTGGGCTGTATTTCCTCACCAGCGATCGCCTGTGAGAAATGAGCCTACTCTCGGCCATGGAGTTTAAACACTCATATTCCTCTCTCTCTCTTACACACACACACACACACACACACACACACATTACCAGAATCTGTGATATTTACATCTGTGATATTGAGTATATTAACCTTTGGCTGATTTCCAATTCAAAGTTTAAACTGATAGACTTCATCACTTTGGTGGTTCATTCTGACACCAAAAAGCTTGGAAAATGATTGTGCTGTGCTGCTGATTTTCAAGTTTGAAGGCAAACTTTAGAAAACATGGTTATGATTAAATCCTTTTGGGAAAATGAATGCTGTCAGAAACAGTCACTGCAGTAACTTTGCCACATTGCTCTAACAAACGAAGGAATTCAAATCTTTGTATTTATACTGTACATATGACCGGCAAGAGTGTTACAAGAACTCGTAACGAATAGGATCAGGGAAAGTTTCCCATTTGTCTGAGTAATTTGGCTTTTTATAGATAAGGGTAAAAGTGTTGTTGCTTCTGAGCTTGTTTGATAAATGTGCCACATCAAGATATTAAAATATAATGCAAAAAAAAAGATGGTTTTCAAACCAAATCTTAAGTGGCTATAGAATCCAGTGTAGAATGTAAAAGCCCATGTAGAACCAACACCGGATTTTCCTCATGCGAGAGGGTTCCTAGTAAAACCTCTTTTTTTTTTTAGAAACTTTAAATATCCAATGAATCTTTAAGGAGCCCTTTTTGTATAGTAGCCAGAAATGTACATACTGATGCATATTCTCAGTATGTTATTTGAGACCTAGTCACTTCATCACTATAATCAACTGCCTGAAGAAACTAATCACACCCAAACAAAGAAAGGTTTCAATCTAGGTCTCGGAGTATTTCAGAAACGGTTGATCCCCGGGGATTTTCACACACAGCAGTCAAGATAACACTCAGAGAGCAGCAGCTCTGCAGGCGGAAGCGCCTTGCTGTTGAGAGAGATCAGTGTAGAATTACCAGGCTGATAGGAAGCCTACGGTAACTCCAATGACCACTCTTTACAACCGTGGTGAGCAGAAAGGCACCTTGAGGTGGGCACACAAGTTTGTGCAAAGAGACTTTTGACCAAAGAACTCATAATAAAAAATTCATAATAAAAAACGTATCCACATCATTGGCTTACGCGTTTTTAAACAGTGGGTTAACACTGTGATTATCCTTACACTAGGTCATCGTACCATGAAACTTTCAAACTCTAACGAGCGGACATTCATCCACTAACTATTAGGGATGCATAATATGGACAGAAAACTACATCTGAATCGCACTGCTAGTACTGGAGCTGCAATACGCCTTGCATATTAACGCCTGTGACATGGGTATAACTGCCTTGCATTATTGTATTGCATAATGCATAAATTTACTTTTGTTGGATCATGTAAACATTGTGATTCATCAAATGCTCAAAGCACATAAAATATTCAGTGATTTCTTATAGGACCTAGATCGCAGTACTCCATATTAGGAGAACAATTAAAAACTAGTTCATGTATTTAGTTCCTCCAGCTAGCTGTAATCCTAACAGTTTCCCTGTATAAATTGCAGCAGAGCCGTGTTCCCGCAGGAAGCAAATTACACCACTGTGTATGCAAACTTAGTACAAAGAGCCTAGGACAAACAGACTGTAACAAAAACATGCTGCTCTTTGCTGACCTGCACAACAAACTAACTTATGAAAATGTGAACAAAGTAGATTGAGAGTAATATAATACTCCCGTATGCATGTGCGTCATAAATAAGAGTTTAACGCACGTAGCCATTCCCTCGAAATGGAAGTTTTATGGAGTGATGGAGTAGCGCTGTCTCTTGCTACATGGCCTGGAGGTTTAATATTCATCTCAAAAGATGTTGAAAATGTATCCTTTCCACTTTAATCCTACCTTTCCAAAAAAGCCAGTGCTACTATACCTTCAGAATAATATTGGTGTTGTCCAATTAAACAACTTGAGAATTTGATAACTAAAGTACAAAAAAAGCTCCTGTGTGACTCACGAGCATCATTTTTTGCTTCTGGATATCACGATAAATAGTTTTGCTTTGCTGATTTGCAAAGCGTAACTAATGTAATTCCTCCGTTTCTGTCTGAAATGAAAACGGGTTTGTGTTAAGTCTTGGATTTACCACGCTGCTGAGCTGAGAGACAGAGCTAAGACCTTGCAGTCCTGATGCACAAAGAGAAAGAACAGGGATAACGCACAAGACTTAAAATTAGCACTAGGCAAGCGGAGAAGAATGCAAACGCACAACTAATGAAAGTGTTAAGATTCAAGTTCAATAAACATTCTGTAATGAAATTACACAACAGAGACCCCCACTCCCACTGTTATTACTGATTATAACCATCTGTTACAGTTCTACAAAGGAAGGAAAGAAAGGAAAGAAATGAAAAGGAAGAGACAAAGGAAGGAAGGAAGGAAGGAAGGAAGGAAAAGAGGGAGGATGGACAGAAGGAAGGAAAAGAGGAATGGAGTTAAGGATAGAGGGAGGATGGACAGAAGGAAGGAAGGAAAAGAGGAATGGAGTAAAAAAATAGAGGGAGGATGGACAGAAGGACAGAAGGACAGAAGGAAGGAAGGAAGGAAGGAAAAGAGGAATGGAGTAAAGGATAGAGGGAGGATGGACAGAAGGAAGGAAGGAAAAGAGGAATGGAGTAAAGGATAGAGGGAGGATGGACAGAAGGAAGGAAGGAAGGAAGGAAAAGAGGAATGGAGTTAAGGATAGAGGGAGGATGGACAGAAGGAAGGAAGGAAAAGAGGAATGGAATAAAGGATAGAGGGAGGATGGACAGAAGGAAGGAAGGACAGGAGAGAGGAAGGGAGGGTGAGAGGGAGGGAGAAAGGATAGGCAGAAGGAAGGAAAGAAAGAAGGAAAGATGGAAGGAATGAAGGAAAGACAGAAGGAAGGAAAGAGTGAAGGAAGAAAAGCCCAACTTAAACCAGACACAGTAAGGGCACAGCTCTGCAATCAGTACACTTCCATGTCACTGAACGTTGCCGTGTTACTGTTATAAGCTTTGTGTCTGACGGAGCACGCGCACACACACACACACACCAGCATGAGTGTAAAACCACCCACTCCCTTAACTTTATTTGTTGTGTCCCTGGCCCAATACACACCTCTGCGTTATAGCTTGAATCATATGGAACCAGCTCTTCTTGCCTTCACCAAGATCAAGTCCACATTTTTATTTGTCCTACAGTCTGGAGAAGAGGCTGTTCAAAGTCATGAACAATATTTAATGGAGCAGTTTGCAGTAAGTGATAGAGTGCATTAGCTTGCCGTGTCCAGTTACACTATTAATACTGGATCATTTCTAATGAATACTATATAAAAACACATCTCGCTTCATATTAACAAAGCTTCACATCAGAAGAAGCTGGGAAGCAGCTTGTAGTGCAGCCACACGCAAAAGACTGATTACAGGCTGACACTTTTTTCTGTTTGGTTGACCGGATGGCCTGACACATTACATTGTAACAAAAAGACAAAAATGATCAAGTTGTAAAAAAGAATTCAGAAAGAGAACCACACACTGTCTCCAAAAAAAAAGAAAAAAAAACACACCCTTAATAAAACTAATGTGCAAAACTCCTACTTTTTTTGGCAGCAGCCTCTCGCTCTTGCCTTCCCAGCTGCTCTGTAGTAGGTTTGTTAAGACTAATTCACTTAAATGTTATTAGACATAATCCAGAATGACACCAGGTTGAAGTAAAAGCGAAGGAGCTGAATGAAGAACTGGTTACACTGATTTAGCGGAGAGCCAGGAGGTGCTGCGGTAGGACGCTGTGTGCGTCTGCACTCATCCGGAGTTATTTATCAGAGAGCAGTCCCTGCAGCATGCTTTAATTCCACCTGTCATGTTCACAAAACCAAAAGATTAAAAAGACTGGATGAAATGGAGTTCGTGAACTTCTTCAAACTTGTGAGGGAAGAATCGGTCGATGATATGTTACGTCAGATCCAAGAACCGTCGCTCCAACGACACAACAACGGCTGCTGCTTTCCAGCATAGGACACGCAATATTTGTACTGGGTCACAATATCTCAGCATTTAATATCAGCAAAGATTGGTCCAGGCTTGTTTTATTAGGCCATATACTTACCCGAGCTGAGTCCAAGCAGTAAATAAAATTTCACTGCCTTATTTTTATTACTGTCTATTCTGTAATTCAGAAACATGACTGGAGCGCATCAGGATATACGACGCCACCTCAAAATGCCACCCAGGGCTGGGCGATATCACTGCGTAATACTGCGATAAATCTCATCTCAGTACATTTAGCAGAGATATCTCATGGAAGGTCAGTACCTTTAGAACACGGACTCACTCATTAGAAGTTAAAACGCTGTGTCTTATGTTCACATGCATAAAATGTAATAATGCAAATTATTTATTTTTAATGTAAATAAATGCATCATTTAATGTATAGATTTGTACAGATTATTTAAATGGGGCACTATTTTCCTAGCACTCAAGGAACATGCTAAATATCTAGAAATACTGTGTATAATAAAGTGTTTTTAAGTTTCATGACGTAATATTTTTGCTATATCACCCATCTGCAATTACCAAGATGTTTGCGTCCTGCATGTACAAAATGTTCACATGTTATAAGAAACCAGGGCCTGCATGGCTACTACTTTTCACTAGACAACCTGTAATTCAAAAATGTTGCCAACTAGTCGCCTTTTCCATAGTTAAAGCAAAAAAGATAGTTAGTTTGGTTCATTTGTGCAGTAAAAAACGCACAAACTGGATTTCAATTAACAGCTGAACATCAGCTACAAGTTTAACTTCAAGTTTCAATGCTTTTTAAGCTACACTGTCAATGAATGCTAACAAATTAGTGCCGATCAATTCATGTTACAATTCTTAAAAGCACATCAGCTCATTTGAAATCTCAAGCTCACAATGCAGCATGGAAAGTTCCTAAAACTAACGACGGATGGATGCGATGTCTACAGCAGCGTCTAGAAGGCTTATCTACCATGCTAAACTCCAGCCTCAGTAGTGTTCATAAACTCTTTGAGCTGGCCTGCTGTGCTGATTGGGTATTGAGGGATTGGGTAGTGATGTCTAACCCGGGGCTCTGAAACCACCCTTTCACTCAGCGCTGGAATTCACTCCACCACAGTGTAAGGGTTTTATTCGCTTTTTTTTTTAAGCAGTGAAGTCAACAAAAAAATAACTGCGGGAGGAATTCCTTCAGAAATGGGTGACAGTGGGATTAAAAAAGTCTCACGCACACCACTCCACTTCATACAGTGTGTGCTATTGAAGTGTTAATGGTCCATTACAGCAAACTATTTCCAGCATAGTTGGTTGTAGAATTGGTTTCATCTAGTCTGAAATATTTTCAGACTAATAAAGTATATTTTCACACAAGAGTTTTGGAAGCAGTAGAGCTTTCTATTCATGAACCTACCCCCAGTAGAACACATTAGGTCTGAGCTGTGCTTGGACTCCTAGATATAATAACTTTGATAACGTGGGTTATGATTTCCACCACTGTAACAAAAATCAAAAACGCCATGGACCACCTAGCTATGCTTCACGGACGCCGCTTTGAGAACCACTGGACTAGCCGAGACTTCTCATACTGCACTACTGAATGTTTCGCAGCTGTGCAGGTCTGAAGAGGCTGATACAGGACTGACTTTGCTTGCTCAAGTGTTAATATTAACCCAGATTAAAGAAACTGCACCAGCACCAAATTATAAAGATAACTGTTTAAGTTGCTTAGGCTGGTTCAAATAAGACAGGAAGGAAGGGTGATACAAACAGGTGTGACAGGTAAGTGTGTGTGTGTGTGATGGGATTAGAACACACTGATATTTCATGCCATTACATTTGTCAAGTAAAATACCCAGCATGCAACACAAAACAAATCAGCCTCCCTCATTACTTTTGTCTCTGCTTCTCTGTTTTATTTCTTTCCCACTTCATGGTTGTTGCATGTAATATCTGTTAGCTGGACCTTTATTTCTGCAATGCAGCACTGATTTAACCCGTCGTCTCAAATCGCAGTGTAGCTCACTTTCTGGCAGCGAGCACCCCTGCAGCCCTGCACTGCGCATACCACAGAAAAAAAGACCTCGTTATTTAGCAGGATATGAAGCCGGGTCTGTGCGCATGCGCGGAGCTGGAATTCCAGCTACTCAGTAATACGGTTCTTTATTTGGCAATGGCTACATCACTGACGTCCAGGCCTCCTAACAAAAAAAATAACTTGCTCGCTAATTCATCCAACAACCGTTATTAATATTAACTTGTCACACATTTTAATAACCACGAGCTTACACTCATTTATTGTGTTTTTAAAGCTCTGCAATATCAAATACACGCGAGGTGCTTGCTAAGACTTCAGTCAAAACACAAACAAAAAATGCTAGCAAGTTAGACACAGTGTGTACAGTTAGCGAGCTAGCCGGCTAAACAGATGCGGACAGTCTTCAATGCGAGGCAACAGTTACTGGCTGTGGGTTAGCACGCAAATGATAGAACATTTATAGAGAAAACAACGGTTTATTAGCTGAATAAAACAACAAAAACACCGTTCAGCTCTAATCAGATAACAAGCTGCTCGCTCATTATATAAGAAACACAATACAGTTAGCAGAACAAGCTAACATGCAGTTACAGAGTTCTCCAGCACACAACCACAAAGTCTCTCCCTACACACGCGCTCCTTCTCTGTCCTCCGTCCATACTCTGCACTACAAACATAATATATCCCCAACAGTCACACGTGTCGTCTTTAACGCCATATTTTCCTTTCCAAACTTACCTTTTTTTATCTTTTCTTCGACCGTATCGGATTTTTTTTTTCTGTTGCGCTGCTTCACGTCCGGGTTAAAGCGCGTGACGACACTCGGCCGCGCGCACGCACACACTGAGGTGCACGAGCACTCAACTCCGGAGTTTAAAGGTGCAATAGTCGATTATTTTTTATCCCTTTCTTGTACAAATAACCTGGAAGATATGTACGTGATTTAAAAAAAAAAAAAACAATGTATGAAGCTGTGGCCATAGCAAAACGTTATTAAGTCGGTGAGAAAACCCGTTTTGAAAACTGACTACCGGTCCGGAACCATTGTTTGTGTTTGGATGTGCCTCCTGTCAGTTGCACATTCCTTGTCTACAACCAGAAAAAACACCGAAAACACCACCTCAGCTTCAAATTTCAACCCATCAACTTGGGGGTAATCTTCGTAAGTTTCATGAACATGGGTGGGGAATGGGGAGTGGGCTCGAGGAGTAAAAAACAAAAGTATTCAAATGTTGAACCCCTGTTAGAAACTTAATCTTGGGGGGAAAAAATCTTAACTCATGCACCTTTAACACCACACACACACACACATTTCTCCAAACAGGCAAATAAAGGGGCTGACAAATAATATCACATTACTACATAATAAACTCTATCGTGTATAAATTGTAAGAAGTAGCCAAACCTGGTAAAATACTATAACAGAGCTGTTGTATTCCCCTTTCTGATTAGTCAGAGGGTGTTAATTAATTTTCTATTTGTAAATTTCCAGTTGTAATTCAAATGACAGGTTTATATCAGACAGGTGCTGTTCTAATAAATTCTATCTTCTATTTAAGCAATATCACACAAGCTTGAGTGCGGTTATACTGAATATCAGCATGGCTGTGATTTGGCAGTAGCCTGCAGGCTGAGTGCCATAGGTGATCACAGCCGTGCCGATATTCAGTATAACCATATGATTATACATGATTATATTATACTTTATATTATATATTATACTTATATACTTATATTTATTATATATATTATATAAGAGTGCAATATTGCTTTTATACAACAGTTCTATAAACAAGAAATTAACATTGAGTAACTGACATTTCGGACACAGTACGGCCAAATGTTTTGTTTATTTTGCTCCACTAGCAGAAATAGATCCCGAAGAAGCCACACTCACTTTTGTAGCCCATCGGCTAGCCAGTTAACCAGCACACGTTGATTTGTACATTCCCGTTAAAAGGTGCTTCTGGTGAAGTTGGTGTCCCTTCTTCCTTTTCATCTTCATCTTTCATATTTTAAGTCAAAAGTTATATTCATGAACAAAATATAACAGTGACACATCCGCTGATGATGTCAATAACTCCACTGTAGTAATGGTCTCGAACTTTGGAATTTTATGTGGAGAACACAGACAAGCAGAGTGATACACACAGTGAAACATCCCAGTGTGGTTATACTACACAAACTCTTGGAACACCATGCAAGCAGTCAAATTAGTGGACCGGAATTAACTGTTGTATAAAATAACTATTTACACTGGGACTTGTATGTTAGACATGCCACCTCATATGGTTCATCATAAGTTTTCTGTAAGGAGATGTTTAACATTTGTGGAAGGAGTCTCCAGTCTAAGTTTTCGGCCATGGGAGAGACTTCAAGGCAGAGGAGTTTGCGCTTTCCTGTTTCATTTCCTGTAACAAGTTTCATTTTTGGTCTTATTTTTTTTGAAAGGGGGGGAAAAAAGAGGCTGGTGCAGAAATGACTGTTCGTAGCTATTATAATGTAAGTGATAACAGACACTAACTTGTTTAATAGATATTACACAACACTAAATGTAACTATAAATTGTTAAAAAGTATGATATGATGTTCATTTAAGGATTATCAAATTCGTGAACCGTAACTAACTGTTGTATATTATTAACGCTCATCCTGTGTTTTGGCAGCTTGTAGCTGGTCAGACCAAGCTGTATTTTTCAGAAAAACTTCCCAAGCCACATCTGACGACCAAAATCACACGATGACTGCTGAAGTAAGCACTTTAAAATGGCCGTTTTTGAAACAGCAACAATTTATGGCACAATCCAACTGAAAATGAGGAACAACACAGGAAGTTAGTGGTCCTGTATGATGTGAATATTAACATGATATAATGAACAGTGAACCGATTTCAGTCTGACTGATCAGAGACAAATTGCCTACAAGTGTAAATGTATGAGATTCGGATCTTATCCACTCAAAATACAAGATGCATGATAAGACAAGGTGTAAACATGGTCTTTGTATCTGAGCTATTACTATGGCTTCCTCTAGCGTGTTACATATGTAGTTAAATTCAAGCTGACATTATTATTACTGTCTGCTAAGGCTACACAGACTCCCTCACTTAGGGAAAACAAGCCGCTTACATCAGGATAGGTGTCTTTTCCTCAGGCGGTACACAGTTTGACTCTGAAATGCGCTTAAGCCAGTACCGTGTACAGCCGGTTCCCTGCATCACTCTGCTCTATCCGCTGTCTTCATCTCAGGTAATTTATAGTTATTACTGTAACATCACACCTCCATATCTCTTAGGTCATTACCTTTAATTTATGTAGTGTCTAATGTCTACCTGTCTTTGTATTTATGGTATTGTTGACTTTCACACACGCACACACACATTAGTTCTATGTCATACACCAGCTAAGGCACGTTATACACCAGATCAGCCATGTCATACACCAGCTCAGCCATGTCATACACTAGCTCAGCCATGTCATACGCTAGCTCAGGCATGTCATACGCTAGCTCAGGCATGTCATACACCAGCTCAGCCATGTCATACGCTAGCTCAGGCATGTCATA
>CM040987.1:8079018-8099686 GCA_022985145.1 Pangasius djambal
GCTCAGCCATGTCATACACCAGCTCAGCCATGTCATACGCCAGTTCAGCCATGTCATACGCTAGCTCAGGCACATCATACACCAGCTCAGCCATGTCATACACCAGCTCAGCCATGTCATACGCCAGTTCAGCCATGTCATACGCTAGCTCAGGCACATCATACACCAGTTCAGCCATGTCATACACCAGTTTAGCCATGTCATACGCCAGTTCAGCCATGTCATACTCCAGTTCAGGCACGTCATATGCCAGCTCAGGCATGTCATGCAGTTCAGTTTTGACCCTGTATATAATAATTACATCATAACTGTAAGCACTATATAATAATTACATCGTAACTAAGCACTTTGATAGTATTTGAATCCCGTCATTGTCACATTGTTTTAGCTATTTTATTATATAAAAACAATGGCTATTTTTCATGGACCACAATACGAGAACATGGCTCTGAAAGGTTGGGGGTCTACATTGTGCAAAAATTTCATATTCCACTCAAAAGGGCAAAACTACACAAGGCTCTACATTTCAGTCAACTTTTGCATCTGAGATAAAAATTCAAAACTTGTGTCTAAGATGGGAGTTGTGAAATGTGTTCACTGGGGAAAAACAGGCTTTCATTTTAATTAAGTTTACTAAATGATTGTATGAGAGTGTATCTATTTTGTTGACGTGATTTTTTTTATTTAGTTGATCTCAGTAATCTCAGCAGTTGAATAAATATTGAATCTGTCTCTCACCCTGTGTGTGTGACTTTGCAAGTGAGTTCTCATGTGTGAGAGGTATGTGTGTGTGTGTGTGTGTGTGTGTGTGTGTGTAGGGTCTGTGTTCTTCTTCCAGACCTGCATCTGCAGAGAGATGTGAATCAGAGCTGAAGGAAATTCATGAAAAAATATATATATACCCAGCAGGAAAAAAAAACTTGAAAGAGAGGAAAAGGGGAATAAGATCAAAAACAACAGGGAAGGGCAAAAGAAGATATGCACAAACTGAATATTGCTGTGTGTTAAATGTAACGCTGTCACTCAATTCTGTACAATGCGTGTTAAAGTATTCACTTCCTGTTACAATCCATGGCAGAGAAGCTGAACTTGGTGCCCTTTTTCTGAAGGGTTTGTTTCATACGGTGCCAGCATACCGTCTCTTTCTGCCCCCTGATGCCATGCTAGACTGTAACTCACCGTGGCATCTTTGAAGTTGCAGAGGTGTTTTCTCAGGCATCATTTTCACACTTCAGTGCAGGACAAAGCCATTCTTTTTCTCATAATAACAGGGTGAATATTTTTGTTGTTGACTTTGTGTGCCACTAATACAGGGTTTGTATTTCGGAGAATGCTGGCGTTCAAAGTCAAGAGCAAAGGTGTCAGCACTGGCATTGACTTAAAAGGGAAAAATGATTCAGTGAGATAAGAGCTGTACTACATACTGCCTTGAGGCAAATCTGAATTTTGGTGAAACGGCAGACTGTTCTGAAGACCACAAAGGAAATAAGTATTAAGGCTTCATTGTGTTTTTATTTTCAGTAATGGTAATAGTTGTGGTGCAGTGCATGGGAGAACATAAGAATCTAACAGTCAATATACAGTATGTCATGCTGCTTGTCACTTACTCATTTTTGCTCACGGACAGATCACTTCATTTCTGCATTGTGCCAATGGTTAAGTTTGTTTTCTAGAAAAAGGAGTTACATATTGTCAACACAAACATGATTTTTACAAATTCCAAGTCAATACAGAAAATGTCTCGAGACCAGACTCGAGTCCTACAGCCCTATTCTACAGGTGTATCACGTAGGCTTAGATCATACTGTTACCTTCCGATCTGTATACTGATCATACACTATATGGTCAAAAGTATGTGGACACCTCACCATCACACCTACATTAAATTGTTGGACATTGGCCCATTCCAAAACCATGGGCATTAATAAGGAGTTGCTCCCCCCTTTATGGTTTTAACAGCCTCCGCTCTTCTGGGAAGGCTTGCTACAAGATTTTTGAGTGTGTTTGTGGGAAATTGTTTCCATTCAGTCAAAAGAGTATTTGTGAGGACAGGCACTGATGTTGAACGAGAAGGCCTGGCTCGCAATCAACATTTTACTTCATTCCAAAAGTGTTCAGTGGGGTTGAGGTCAGGGCTCTGTGCAGGCCACTGGACGTCCTCCACAACAAGCTCATCAAGGTCTTTATGGACCTTGCTTTGTGCACCGGTGCAAAGTCATGCTGGAACAGGCCTTCCTCAATCTGTTGCCACAAAGTTGGAAGCATACAGCTGTCTAACATTTCTTTGTATGCTGTAGCATTAATATTACCCTTCACTGGAACAAAGGGACCTAGCCCAAACCAGGAAATACAGCCCCAGACCATTATCCCTCCTCCACCTACTTTACTGCTGGAACTATGTATTCTGGCAGGTAGCTTTCTCTTGGCATCCACCAAACACAGAGTCATCCATCAGACTTCCGGATAGTGAAGCGTGATACATTACTCCAGAGAACGTATTTCCATGGTGTGCTTTACACCACTCCAATCGACGCTTGGCATTGCGCATAGTGATCTTAGGCCTGCGTGCAGCTGCTTGGCCATGGAAACCCATTTCATGAAGCTCCCGATGCACAGTTCTTGTGCTGATATTGCTTCCAGGGGCAGTTTGGACCTCTGTAGTGAGTGATGCAGCAGAGGCTTCAGCACTTCCTGGCTCCACTTTTTGAGATTGCATGATCTACTGCCCTGTGGCATGCTTGGAGAGAATATTATAATGGATCGAAGCCTATCCCGGAAACACTGGGCATGAGGCAATAATACACACTACACACACACACACACACACACACACACACACACACGCATTCACACCTAGAGGCAATTTAGCACAGCCCACCCACCCCCACCCCCACATGCATGTTTTTGACAGTGGGAGGAAACCAAGGATACCCGGAGGAAACCCACATGAACACAGGGAGACCCGAGCTCAGGAACAGTTCCTGGTTTGACACAACCCACTGCATCATCACCATACCCTGCACATCACCCTTCCTTATTATTATTATTATTATTATTATTATTATTATTATTATTGTGACAGCTGATTCAGTTGATGTGACTATGAATGAACCTACTTCTGGCCATTTAACTTACAGATGACCTTGCATTTGACTCCACTCATCTTGATAACACTGATGTCTGTAACGAGCTCCATGTTGCAGTCCATCAGCATGGCTCTGGATTGTGGCCATGCTGCTCTCAGATTCTCTTGATTGAAAAGACTTGGACCTGCCCTGTCCTCTCGCCTTGCTGACGCCAGTTCGTTGGTGTGGTGTTGGCACAGGGTTTACCGCTATGCTGGCAGCCAAATTAGACACAAATAAGCATGTGGTGGACGGGAAGACTGAGCTCTACAGGGACTGTGATAGAGAAAAAATAGAACTTTAATTAAAGCGGCAATACCTTCCTCCCACACTCACATACCCACAAGCACGCGCAGTCATTTTTCCTCATTGTTTCAGTGTGTCTGCATGAAAGGTTTTTAATATACTTCTCTATTTGCCTGCCCACTTCAGTCCACATGGCCCAACTTGAGAAAGGAATCTGGTTACCTGCACATTAAAGAGGGAGACTGTAACGGGAACACACACCAGGGACACAACTAAACGAATGCCAAGTGAGAGATGAACAAAATGAAGAAAAGAGAGACAGTGAGGAATATAAAATTAATCTCTTTGGGAATTGGGTGTTGTGCAGTTTTTTGGGGGGGTTTGGTGTGTGTTTTTTTTTTAATCATCACTATTTACACCAAATTCAGGAAGCAGTCCAACCATATTTCTCATGCAGTTTGATTGTTTGTCATGTGCATTTTGATGACTAGATTGCCAGACGTTGTGTAATTACCAGTCAGATAGAAAAAGAAAGAGAGAGAGTGATAAGGGAATATTGAATTTGCACTTCAATTAGAGTGTTTATAGAGTGTGGATTACACACTGGACTCTTGGGCCACACTGCTTTCTCAATTATAACACCACAGCAGAAGAGAGGGAGAGGAAGAAGGATGTGAAGAAAGACTAGTAGAATGAATGTAATGGGGTGAGCGAAAAAAAAAAAATGTTTGTTATATGATAGAGGAAGTGAGTTGGCGGGATATAATGTATCTCTGTTGCGAAATGTCAGGAGATTTTTTTCACTGTTTGCATTTATGGGTGAAGTATTCCTAAAGTGTGAAAGTGTGAAAGTGACACTCAGAGGCCTGACTCATGGTAGCTTTGATAATGTGTGCATGTTCCACAGCATGAAAAAATGAGCTTGACATTTGGTATTAAGGTTTGCTATGATGCTGAGCTCGGCTTTGCATTTCTTTAATGCAGCCAAGAAAGTGAGGATTCCATCTGTCTTAAATAATCTGTACGATAGCAAGAAGTAGCCGTGGTAAAGCATCCACTATATATGAATCTATGATATGATATGGTATATGATCACTGAAAAGCTGCCGTGTCAAACTCATTTTAGATACACATTACACTTAGTCCAATGGTAAAAGCAAAAGAATCAGTTTAGTAGACCAACAACACATCAACAACTCCTCTTAAATGTGTACTTTTATCAGCATTTATCTGAAAGGAACAAATAAGAAATGTAAAAGTTGTGATTTCATAATTATTCACCCCTTGCTGTGAAAACAATAAACTGGGTCATTTGGAAAGAGACATGGTTACAGCATCACATTTCTAGCCTGATAATGAAGAATTACATTTCATTAGCACATTTTGCCAGTGGCGGAGTTTACGGCCTTTAGTTTATTGCTCTATTTTTCTCCCTAGTGGAATAACAGAGACTAGCTCTTTTTTCAGATTTTACAATTCAATTATGGTCCTCAAGATGATTTGGATTTACAACACAGATTCTATTTTAAATTAATTTGGCGTGCCGGATTAGAACCTTCATCAGGCTGGATCCGGTCATATCCCATGTTAAAGTTTGAAATCTAATTAAGAGCCAAACAGAGTAAAAGAGAATATTTTCAGAGCACAAGAACACTTCCAATATGCAAATGATGCAAAGAAACAGTTACAGAACCCGTGTGCCACACTAGCTATAGGGAGCACTAGCCAGGTAATGTGAACAAAACCGGGGTAGTTATGGTGTATTTTGCAAGTTTGGCTACTGTTACATAAAACACTGAGCATAAGACAAGGTACACTGCGACTCAAATATTGAAATGAAATAGCTCATGCATTAGCAGTAACTAGCCAGCTATCTGTTTGGAATGGCAGGAGAATATTGTAGAGGTGACGAGCCGGCTCTGTGGTAGCACTACCAGGTCACAGTGCCAGGGTCCCTGTTTAATCCTGGGGTTATCTGGTTTCCTCCCATCTCCCAAAAACATGCCAGCAGGTGGATTGGCTATGACAAATTGCCCCTAGGTATGAATGTGTGTGTTCATGGTGTGTTTCGATGGACTCACCCATCTGTCCAGTGTGTATTTCTGAGATAGGCTTTGTATCCCCCACCACCCTTTCACAGTTACAGAAAGTGAGTGAGATAGGAAAACATTGGGGCATTTCCTAAGCAATTTTTAGTAGTTTCTTTCAGAAACAGTAACATTGAATTATATAACATAAATTATTTTAACGGTTATTTAATGGTTATGTTAAATGCAAGCCAATTAATAGAATAAAAAAAAAGGCAAGGACCAAAATGGCAAGCTAATTATACTGTATGTCAGAAATGAATTTGGTTATATGCACATTAAAGGGGAGAATGTGACATGAAAGTAAACAACAGAAGTGTAGGGCTGCTTGGAGCTGTTGTCTGTGAAAAGCTTATTTATGACCCTGAGAAAATAGGAAGCTTTTCATGTGAAGAAGAAAGTGTCCTTGAGAACTTTCACTCACATGAACGCAGCTGAGACAAGTTACCCCTGCTTCATTCTACCCCATTTCCCTCTAGAGATGATCCTTACTGTGAAACTGTTCTGTTGTTTTGATATGGATCAAATTGTACTGTTGTTCTATTTCCTTTTATTCCAGACCACCAAGGTGGTTTCCTTTGGAAATAGTGGCGTATTCATGTTTGCTTTTATTTATGGTGAGTACCAATAGAAAAGATGTCCTTAGGAATGTGACCAATGTGGGTAGCCTATAAAAGGTGATGTTTTCTTTACATGTCAGTTATGTTAAGTTTAAAAACTGAAAGAAAAAAAAACATTTTTTTTCATAGTCTGTATACTGTTGCTGAAAGTCTTCAAATTATCAGTTAATCAACACAATATGGCATATTTTATCATAATTATCCCTACAGTTCCAGACGGTCTCAGACAGATTGGGCTGACCAGACAGACCGATTTATAAAGTAAGCTCAAACACTTATATATCCTTGTTAGCATGGAGCCGTCCACCGATATTTGCTAGGGTTTTTGTGTTAAAATTCTGAATATTTCTCTCTGTTTGTGAAGGTCCTCTTGTTCGCAATGTTGGCACCTCTGGGAGTGCTGGTAGCTCATCATTAGAGCAGTCTGAAGATCAGAGTGTAAAGCAGGAGCACGGCACAGGAGTGGCACTGAATACACTGATGAATGGTAGGAAGGCTGGCCAAACTAAAATTGGATCCTCCACTCAATACTGCTGGAGCACGTGCAGGGAAATGAGCAAACGGGAACTTTAGTTCCATAGTTCCATAATACAAAGTTACATACACAACCTTCCATTTTCCCATCACAGAGTGCGCTCATACTCACCTGTCCTCTGAGCATGCAATTGAGTAACCTTCTCCTTGAAGAAATGCAAGGAAAAGGAAAGAAGGGGGAAAAAATCCTAAAAAGAGAATAGAAGCAAACACCACTGACAAAAATATATCATGCAACCACAGTCTCAGTGTATATAGCCCAGTGGATTATGGGTGTCTTAAGTGAGTAGCCTTTTACAGCAGGATTTGCCTGCGAGCATGCGATAAATACCAGATCGCCTTTCGTCAGCTTAGCCACTCTGCTCTAAAAGGAGTACTGCTCAAGGACACGCTTTTTACAGGAGTAAACCACGGAAAATAATCAGGAACGAAAAAAGGAGCGACAAGACAGGAGAGAGGGAAGCTAATTTCATTGCTTGGCATTGCTTTAAAAGACAATATGCGAGATAATGTGAATAATTAATTGAAACAGGCCCTTCTTATGAGGGTGCTGGCGGCTTAATTACTGAGTGTGTTGTTTGCACAAGTGCCGCTGAGATTAGGATATTTCAAAGAGAAATCTTGAACAGCAGCTACGAAGAGGGAGAGAGAGAGAGCGAGAGAGAAAGAGGAAGGGAAGGGAAGGGGAGAGATTTCTGCATCTGAGTGACATTGCTTCATCAGTAAAGGGCTCGGAATATTCCCAAATGATTAATATTTTGTGGCTGATCGTCACTGATGAAGTTTACTGGCCTTGGTCCGAGCTGTTTGCAAGTCTGAAAATAGAAAATGTGGCTCTGCTTGTGTTTCAAAGGAAACTGGGACAGAAGACAGGGCACTTGGTGAAATAATGTGTGTGGTTCTCGTGGTCTGTATGTTGGTGTATCATCGTAATGTAAAAGGTTTTATATGTTCCTTTGAGAGGCGGATGTTGAGGGAAAATCTGCATAATAATTAGTCAGGGAATAGAAAGCAGCCCCTTATCAGATCTAACAGAGATGAAGACAAAAACACAGGCTCAGATACAGACATGTGCACACACACACACACACACACACACACAGGTGCCCTGCATCAACTATATAGATAAAAGCACGTCATTGCAGTACACAAAATTTATAGGCTTGCATACTTGGCAGGAACCAGAACACAAAGCTATAAAGGGCTCTTTATTTTGTTCATCTGGGGGAACCCTTAATGCTCCATTGTGAAACCCTACATTAGTGTTTCCCTTTCAGAGAGGGTTTCAAGAAGAACCCATTTAGGAAGCTAAGAACCTGTACCTCTCCGAAGAACCTTTAGGGAACCCTTTCTTCCATAAGTGGGTAAGAATGCAAATAAAACCTAGTGGCATAGCACTGGTTTAATGCTAATATGTCCTCATTAAGTTGCTATTTTGTGTGGGAATATACACTATTTATTTAATCCCAATTAAATAGTCTACCTTAACCACTGCTAGATAAAAACACTTGACTTGAATCAGACACTTGATGCATCATTACATACTGTATGAGCATCATATAATTAACATAATTAACAGAATGTTAAAAAAAACTGATTAAATACCAGAGTTGAAAAATGTATTGCCATTAAAAACGTGAAATTTAAATGTTACGTCCTAGAGGCTCATATAATCACGCAAAAGCACATAATAAGACAGAAAACATATTTCTATCAGGCAGCTGGTTATTTCTACCACTAAAATATTGATATCAAATCTATGTGACATCTAAGTATGTATCATTACCAAACTACTACTGCACTGAGACACCAGAACACAGTCAATTTCTGGAGTGAATGAAAGGAGATGACTAGCATTATAAACACAAAAACAGTGTTCAGAATTTCAGTTTACCCCTCTGACACTCTGAGATTGGATGTTTGTGTGTGTGTGTGTGTGTGTGTGTGTGTGTGTGTGTGTGTGTGTGTCAAAGGGGCTGTTAGCCTGTGATACATATCTGTGCTCCTCTATTCCATCCTCCTCACCTCCTGTCTCTCTCCTCTGCCTGATTTTGTGCACTGCTACCGGCTGAAGCTACCGTCCCAGCAGCTCTGATGAAATCATTGTCTGTCTCTCTCTCTCACACACACATACAAGCATAATCACTCCAGCTCGGGTTGCTCGGGCCTCCTTCTCCACTGAGAGCAGCTGCCTCCCTACTGCAGGCTAAATCTGATTGCAGAATAAACAGAAAGAGATACCAAAAAACGGAGAAAGCAAGGGAATGGCAGAAACAAAGAGCAGCATCGAGGATAAAGCAGCATGGGTGGCTTCACTGTATTTCTGTGTGCGTTTGAAGCTTTCTGGCATGGGGAGACAGAGGCAGGAGGGGTAAGAGAAGGCCCTTTAAGCCAGCAGATCCACAACGTAGACAATAATAGGCGCAGGGGAGCTTTAATAGCTACTTAATGAGTGTTCACACTAGCAAATGGACTGACCCACACTATTACCTACACACACACACACAGATAGAGAGAGAGAGAGAGAGAGAGAGAGAGAGAGATCCACTCCCAGCTATGTTCCTTCCCCTCCAATTAGATCTAGCCACTGGAAGACTGGCCTAGATTTTCCAGATGAATTTACTGCTCACTCTTTCTTTCATTTCTCTTGTTTTTTTTTTGTGAGCAGTTCCTGTGCAGTCCCTTACTAATTAACTCATTTAAGCTGAAAATGTTCAGCTATAGCATGCAGAGAGCAAAATATAGGTCTTTATAGGAGCAATTACACTTACAGAATTTCATATAATATTTTCCTTTGCCTAACAAATCCTCCTCGGACAACATGGACAGCCGCATGGAGAAGGTAACGACCACGGCGCTTGGCCAGCAAGCATTCAATCAGCATGCACAGGGTAGTGCAGAACCTCTTTATTGAGAAATATGTTTCTACAACCAAGCCAATAACTTCAGTACTCAGCGGATGAGTGTCCTATTTGCTATTTCAGAGTTTCCTGCTTGCATCCGCTGTCAAAAGAGCCAATTATCAATATTTTAATTAGCCAGCAGAACATGAAACGAGAGGGTGAAATATTTGAAGTGAAAGGAGCTTGGATGCAGGCGGACTGTTGCCAAAGAATTTGCTGATGGAATTCTAATTACTTTATATTTGCGAGAAGCAGAGAGGGGGTCTGCTCAATGCAGGGAGGAGTGAGGATTCGTACATGATCTTATTTAGATGGTGTGAGATACATACCAAAATGGGGGAAGAAATCCTCTTAGTATGCACCGGAAAGAACATGTACACCACACATGGCCAGTGTTTCTGTTTCTATTTGAAATATGGACTCCCATCAGAGCTGCTCTACAACTAGAAACTGTACACAAAACTCTTGTTGAAAGCACCACTTTCTGTTACTGTGTAAACAGAGCACATGTTCTGAAAAAAAAAGCTTAGACTTGTGCAAAATGGAGGTGTAGACAACAAATTTCCATCCAGCATGCTGCTAAAATAATGACTGTTTTTGGCTGTTTAATAACGGATTAAAAGATTTCACACAATCTCGTCTATTGTTCGTTATACCTTTTGTTATCGATAAAGTTGGATTATAGCTAGCATATCAGCTGCTATGATCTTGCAGCTGTTAAGATCTTGTACACAGATTTAACACAAAAAATGTAAAAAAAAATTTTTTTTAACATTTGTGAGAAGAGACAGTATAATAGATCCTTCATGATTTAGTGCAGACTACCAGTTTGGTTTCTAAAGGATAACTATTGTTAGCACAAGCCATCAACCAGAATGCTAGTATTATACTTAGCGATTGAAGTGGCACTTCTGATCTTATGTCTTTCTTAAGAAATGCATTTCTGTAGTTCCAAATCACAAAGTACTTTTTTTTAGCCATATTGAAAAATCCATAGTCTGACCGGCTCCCAGACACCAAAACACAGGTTGAGCTGGTTAATCTGCTTGACCATCTTTGTTAGCTGATAGAAAGGAAACAGTTTCTGAATTACTGCTACTAATGCTAACACAACAGTGAAGCAATTGGAAAATTGTCTCATTCATTGGTCAAATTTGTAATAAGAAAAGTAATATGTAAGTAATAAGAAAAGTAATCAAAACAACAGGAAATAACTTGCCAGCTAGCAAAGATGGTCTACCAGTTTGACCAGCTTAGCCTGTGCTTTAGAGACTGGTAGCTGGTTTGAATAGGTTGGATATTTCAGCACTGACATTTTTCGATTGAAAAATGCCTACCAAATGACATTTTCAAGTATTTTTGCCCATCCCTACAATAGTAGTGGGTGGTACGACAGTTAAACTAGTATACCAGTTGTATACTGCTATACTGGTTTGGAAAACTTTTATTTACATAATTACACATAATCCATATAGGACATAATGCAACAGAGCCAAACACTGAACATAAAATAGAGAACATTTATAACATAAACAATTTTCTATTACTGTATCCATGCTAAACCAACACAGTCTACCCTTGACTAACCTGCTGGTATGATTATTCCCTTTAATAATCACTTTTAACAAATCTCAGTGCTTGTTATTAAAATATAGTGATGTCAATATCCACAAAATAACAGGAATGCGACTCATTTTCATTCAGAAATAGGAAAAGCGTGCCAGATTTGTGCTGGCCGCTGTGTTGGCTCACACATTAGATTTTAGCGATTCAGAAACCAAGCCGGTTTGGCTCGCTTGCAGCAGGCAGCAAAGGTGTTAGTACCTAACACAAACAGCATGAAACAATCTATTTTTATTTAAAAATTCTGTTCTTTTTTTAATGTATTATTTTTATTGTAGTACTGGTAATTAATTGTTAAATTTTAATTAATGTTTATTTTTACAACCACTAATGATGAAGTTGTGTTTATTCAATATAGGACTGTAAGAGTTGATTTTATTAATGAATTAATAACCGTTGATAACACTTTTATTAAAGACATCATATTATACTGTGATATATAAGTATATTGTTATTATATGAGAAATATATAAATTTTGGTAATACTGCATTGAAAACTCACTAGACAATTACATAGGAGGGGAAAAAGATGATTTTCTGACAATATAAGAATTACTTAAAGCGAATAAGTGACGCACAGAGAAATTGTTTCTTAAATGTATCTCTCTCTCCCTTGAAGACTAAACAGAATTGTACTATAGATAGATCAGATCCCAGTTTTAAATACAGATCTGGACTTGTTTTAAAGCCTTTACCTGCTTTCCTTGTTTTCAGTTCAGTCTCCCTTAATTCAAAGCATGATTTTTTTAACTCCTCTTGGTTGGCTGATACTGATTAGATTAGATTTTGAGTCACATCCGTTAACCTATCATTAAATTCACATTTCTCTTTAAAAAGGAATGCAGGCATACACACTGTATCAACATTGTGCCATCCCAACATGTGAGTTACTCTCAGTGAGGCTATCCATAGCATCATCCAACCTTGTGCTACTCTGGTAATTGATTTATCTGACCATCACAACAGTGTCTGAATGGACCAGCACATGGCAGTGTGTCAGAACTGATAAGAAGAATTTGTCAGCTAGATAGACTGTCCTCAGTTCCAGCTGGTTGCTCTGTTTTAATCTCACATTGGGGCTCCACATGCCACCTTGTGCCTCTGTGGCATCAAATTGCACTCAACAGTGAAGGAGGCATCCTTGGTGACTATCTCTCTCCAGTGGAGCACTGCTACCAACTCTTTGGCAGAATCCAGCTAACGTCACAAGGTCAGCAGTGAAGGGCTCTGTGTAGTGAGAAAGGACCACAGGCCCACAGGTCACTAGATGGTTGACAATTGACGGTTGAGATTCCAGGAAAAGTCTGAGAGGTGAGTGCCGTAGTGAGCAGCAGAAAAAAAATTGTAGCTAACTTGGACAGCACAGGGTGTGATAATTAACAAGGCTAGCGAGCTAACGAGGGACCCCAAATGAAGTTCTGAATGGACTCCAGAAAGTATAAAAATTACACTCACCACAGCCGAAGAGATGATAGCAGTCTATCACCAGCATTTGGAGCTCCGACTGCAGTCACAAACTGTTACACAGATAACTCCATAAGGTTTACAAGAGGTCCAATTTGCATGAGGTGAGAAAGAAGAATGGAGAAAGATGGCTGAGTGGAAATGTTTTTTTTTTTTTTTTACAATACCGCATCATTCGGTGACTTTGCTGAATGGCACACATGCACAGGAAGGTATCCGGGCAGTTAAGAGGAGTGAATGTGTTTTTTCTTAATAAAATAAAAGGTAATACATTCATATTCTAAATCTGAAGTAGTGTGAATGGCACTGGGAGCATTTTGTTATGTTTTGAGAAGATTTGTATTACCAGATTGTTAAATGTGACCTCTGTTTCTGTTGCTCTAACTCCACTCACCGAACGATGTGGCTGGGGCAAGTGATTTGACCCTGTTTTTCTCCCTCTCTCCCTCTCCCTCTCTCTCTCCCTCACACACACACACACACACACTAGGCAGTGTGTAGTTATTAGCTGAGCACTTACCCCATAACACAAACAGCACAACAGTGGACCCATTAAAGACACCGTGACTTTTTAATGAAACCTCATTAAAGCCCAGTCAGTTTGCAACTGAATCTGAAACTCCTGCAACGTACCGGTGTGCATGTATGTGTTCGAGGGAGTTAACAGAGAAAGACAGACCAAAAATATAAAGAAAGTATAAAGAAAGGGCCATTTATTATAATATACACAGTATGTTACAGCCTCCAGTGTAGCTGTAAATTACATCTATATTGTTTGAGAGAGAATATGGCACATGCACACTACTACACATTAGCGTTAATTTGTTCCCTCTCATTCTCTCTCTCTCATTCTCTCTCTCCAAGGCACATTTCTGTCTCAGTTCTCTTCATTAGGCAACAGTGCTGCACATAGCACTTAACATTTCAGCCAAAGCCAAGCCCTTAATCCCTCATCAGCAGCAGGACAACTCAGACCTGCAGGCTTTTCTTCCATAACAAAACTCTTCATCTAGAATTTCATATCTGACTCTCTAACTAACTCGAGCCCAGATTCAGTTTCTCACTATGAGAATGCAAATAGAATGGGGAAAGCACTATGTGCTACTGAAATGAGAAATGAAGACAGTGAATGGCAGACAGAGTGATAGAAAACTGGAGAGAGAGAGAGAGAGAAGCGTGGATTTGATGGTCTTAGGTCACATTCGCTGTTGCTTTCAAACAAAAATGGAATTTCAATCCGCTCATTCCTTCTGTAGAGGAGTCCTCTAGAGAATGCACACACACACACACACACACACACACACACACACACACACACACACACACACATACATACAGGTCATACTGACCTTGAAACTCAAATCCATGCCCCAAATCTTTTTTACAGCTTAGACTGATTTTTGTTCAAAGAGCAATCCCCACATATAATGGAACCCCCTCACACACACACACACACACACAGACACACACACATGCTTACAAATGGCTGGCCATCATAAGGACAGATTATATTTGCTATATTTGTCACGCTCCTGCAGACAAAGGGTTTGAGCAGAAGCGTGTTGTCTGACATGGTGAAACACCTGACAACACAAAAGGCTTTAGGCTTCCTGTCCCTCAGCAGCAGACTTCACAAACACACAGCCACATCGACTGCGGCCCGGATATACACTCTCGCTCAGGACATGGCGGCACGCTAGCAAACAGTCAAAGGGCTTTCCCTCATCTCTTGCAACAAGATTTTAGTTATGTTTGGTCAAGTGTGACTGCTGTCTTGAAACCCAGGGAACTGATTTCTCCTCCACCTGAAAACCTTTTCAGGTTTCGTGTTCTGACCTTTGCTTCAAATCAACACAGGTGCAGATCATGAAAGGTATCTGGTCCCAGGGCCGCAGGGGTGCTATTAGAAATAACAAAGACCAAAGCCCTATGCAATCTGGATTAGTTTTACATGGGGAGGTGGATTATCTAATTAATACCAATGAATCTCTGAGAGTTCAGTCCCATCTGATTCCCTCATGTCACGTTCCCTCATCATGAAAAGATTACGCTGTCTTTTATAAAAGGAGCTGTAGAAATAATCCCGGTTTATATAAATCTTGTCTGAATTAAGGTTTCACACATTTTCTTCAGTATGGAGACATTCCAAGAAGCGCTCTTTTGTGTATATCGTGAATAGATTCTCATTTATACAGAGATCAATTATCCAATGCAAATCTATCATAAATACTACACATGTCTTCCAGCATCATTACTTGAAAGACATATGTTCAGAAATCTAATCCCATCTGAATAATACATTTCCAGTTTATTTACAGTTATACGCTGTTGACCGTAATGCTACCTGACACTCTCAGCTCTCACTCTCCCTCTCCCATCCCTGACCTTTCAGCTCTGCTACTGACAATAACACTTCAAATATTTCCTCTTTATTTGCATTATTGACTGTAATTGTAATGCAGTGTGTCTCAGCTATATTACATTCCTGAATATATGACTTTATGCTTTAAACAAATGTCTGCCTTGAATACATACAGTAAGTATTCCCTGTAATACTGTTTTTAGAAAGATATTTAATCTAGCATAGAAACTGGAAATACAACACTGTGTTCCCTGAACACGGGTGCCACATGAAATCATACAGGCCTTCAAGCCAGTCTATAGTCTAGACAAAATTCAAAATCAGGGCTCTCTTGCAAGACTGAAAACAGTTAAAGATCTAGAAGGTTACTGATATACAGTATTTCCAGTTTTATTTCTATGTTACTCATGTTGTTTTCTTGATTTTATGATTTTATGTTTTCTTGTTTTAATGATTAATACATTTTTGTATTATTCTGGTACATGAATAAGAATTAAACCACATTTTAAGCATCATAACCATGTGGGTGCTTTTGGCCAATGCTAGCATGGACCAGCTCGGCAGGAGAGACCACCGATGTCATCGTACTGGGTGTCAAACAACCTGGGCTGCGTTTCCCAAAAACATCTCAAAGTTAAGAGAGTTTCAACTGGGAGAGGGAGTGTTCAATGTGATGCTCACGCTACCATTTAATGATGATCATTGTGCTGTGATGCTTTTGGAAAACTTGACCCTGATTGGTTCAATTTGTCATGTTACTTCTCTGGTTCGAGTTTCGCAATAGTGGGTAAAGATGAAAATGACATTCAAATGCAAGGACTACAGCAAAAGGGCTGTTTTTTTGTTTGTTTGTTTGGGCTTTTTTGTACTTGAGCAAACAGTATCCACTGTAAGGCTTTATTTGAGCTGTTGACCAGTGTTTTAATAAGCATTTTTACAAATAATTGTGGTTTAGAAAGGGCATTGTCTGAGATAATACACATTTGCAATGACTTTGCGCTTTCCAGAACTATTCCAGACTTGGTCTTGGTATTTCATAAGCTCAAAGTTCCTGATCTCTGGACAAAAAGGCAAAATATGGTTTACAAAGTATCTCTTACCATGCATTAGCAAAGGCACGCTGAGCATCTGAGGCACCTGATGAAACTGGCCACTTAAACGTGTTGCCGTGGCAACTCTGTTATTGGAAAAGTAATGGAGAGGCACGTTTGTTTGCAAGCTCGCGCTGTGTGTTTAATTACACATCTATGAACGGAATTGATCTCATTTACATATGGAAATGTATCACAGGCCTGCAGAATGGTTTGGCAGTGGCTGATTTGCTTTTCGTCTCTGGGTGTGAGAATGTGTGGGATGGAGGAACAACAGAGACAGAATGAAAAAGAGGAAGGAGAGAGAGAGAGAGAGAGAGAGAGAGAGAGCGATGCTGTCACAGAAAGCCAGAACTTGTGTGTGTGTGTCTGAAAGGCCAGCCTGGGAATAGAGGATGAAGCTATTTCAAGTCAAACACATTCAGGCATCAGGGAATTTAGAGATATTTAACTGTAAGGATACACCCACGCACACGCACATACACACACACACACACACACACACACACACACACACACAGACAGGCACACCTAAGATCTTTTACAAGCTCTCTGTCTCCTGTTATACCTCATCTATTATTTCCAGGTCAGTGTGCTGTAAATCCTAGTGACACACAGGGCAGAGCTTGCAGAATTACACAATCCTGGACATAAAGAAGAGAAAGCCCTCTTTTTTCTTTTCTTCTCTTTCTGTGCATAGTGTTTGGCAGACTCATCAGCAGTAAACAGCCACAGTCAGAAATCCTCTGAGGGAGGACACAGTACTCAGGGCCTAAATGTGTCACTGTACAGATGTGAGTCACATGTGTGTATATGTGAGTGTGTAACTAATTCATGGTGACAGGAGGAGACAGGCAGGGCTCTCTGAAGTTCTCTGAGGTGCGTGTGCAAGGGAGATGAAGACTTAGTGTGCTCGGAGCTCGGAGCCCCCTAGCTTATGTTGCAGGTCAATTGTTACTGATGTAAGAAACACATATGGTGAGATACACAGGAGGGCACACACACACACACACACACACACACACACACACACAAACCCATACTTATGCAAGGAAGACTGCTATAGTTCAAGCATCGGGGCTTTAGTTAGAAAATATGGAACGGGAAGGCACGGTTCAAATCACACAGGTACTTTATATGTTTTACAGTATAATTGTGTCAGCACCAGTGCTGTTTAAATATGAACTCACTGTGATGTATACCCTGATCTTACATTGAACAAAAACAGTGCGAACCTCTCTGCCTCAGGACCATGCCACAGCTCATATGCATTTCCTTATGGAAACATAAAAAACAGCTGAGTTTTATCTCCAAATTATACAATACAGGGCTAAAACATGTAGACACCTGACCAACCACACCAATACTTTTTGAACATCCCATTCCAGATTTAGTCCCATCTCTGCTCTTCTGGGAATGCTTTTCACTTGATTTTGGAGCATGAATTGTGGGGATTTGTGCTCATTCAGCTACAAGAGCTTTAGAGAGGTCAGGCGCTGATGTCAGGCGAGGAGGCCTGGAGTGCAGTCAGTGTTCCAGTTCATCCCAAAGGTGTTCAGTGGGGTTGACGTCAGGGCTCTGTGCAGGATAATTGAGTTCTTCCACATCAACCTTGGCAAACCATATTTTTATGGGCCTCGCTTTGTGCACAGGGGTATTGTCATGCTGGATCATGTTTGGGCCTCTTAGTTCCAGTGAAGGGAAATTGTAATGCTACAGCATACAGAGACATTCTGTACAACTGTGTGCTTCCATCTTTGTGGAAACAGTTTCTGGAAGAACCTCATATGGGCGTGATGGTCAGGTGTCCACAAACTTTTGGCCATATAGTGTACATAACACAAACCTAAAGCTAAAATGTAATAAATCTAGTAGGGAGTATAAGGTTTCTATAGTGTATATACATTTATTCATCCATTCATTTTCAGTAACCACTTTATCCCGTTTGGAGTTGCATGGATCCAGAGCCTTTCCTGGGAACACTGGGCATGTGGTGGGAACACACCCTGAACAGGACACCAGTCCATCACAGGGCATCATGCACACACTCATTCACACTTAGGGGCAATTTAGGGATGTTTTCGGGAGGTGAGAGGAAACTGAGGGAAACCCAAGTAGACACAGGAAGAACCAGTGTACAGGCTATAATACTGTATTAGTCTGTGTACTGTGTACATGCTTCTTCTACCTCTGGTATTTTATGATCTGAGGTAATCTTTACTTTTGCCATTGGACAATGGCAATGTATAATATCCTTACATGTTTTAAGGCAATGTATAATATCCACCAAATACAACAAAAATCCTTTGACTACATTCAAAACTGCAGTGTTCCAAAACTGCATAAATTCCATTATACCAATGCACTGCTGAATACTCCATTCGTGACTTATCAGAAGGCGGTGATTCATTTTCTATGACAGTAATGCTGGATGTAATTCATATCAAAGGACTTGTATGGTATGATGGTGTAACGTTTGACATCCACACTGTAATATCTCTGATTTAAAACTATTTTCTTAGTCATGCAGAGCTGTATTCAGAGTTGAAAACCTAAGTAAGGAATGCTAAAAATGTATACTTATATCCATCAGATCTTACATGGAGAAAATTACATTAAACAGCAGATCATTTCGATTATTGAAGTGACCTGTGTGCTTCATGCCCCGGAGGTCACCATGCTTTTCTTGTTTAGAGCTGTTTGAGTAGGAATGTTTCAGGTTGTGTCTAGACCACCTAGTTTTAATAACATCAGGGGATAGAAGATTCAGTCTGATAAAGCAAGAAAAAAATTGGTTGAGGGACATGTTGACCGATAAAGCTGATTGCATCACTTGGAGTAGTATGTAGAATAAAAGCAAGAGACAAATAAAAAAATATAGTTTTGATCAACAGGATAATATACAAATAAAAAATGCAAAGATTCATAAATATCTAATAGTTGCCTAATACGCAGTACTGCGCAGAAGTCTTAGGCATTTCTTGTAAAGAAATGCTGTAAAGCAAAGATGCCTTCAAAAAATAATGAAATGTAATGTTTTCTATATAGAAAACTGTACTATAAAGAGGAGTAAGCAGTCATTACACAAAGTCAGTATTTGGCTTTGCCATTAGAAATGCATCAGTAGTCTCAGGTACACTTGATATAGTTTTATAATTTAATTCACTGGCAACTTTTTGTAAGCATCTTGGAGATTCTGCCACAGTACTTCTGGAGACTTTTACAGTCACATTGCTTGTGTATTTGTACGTAAAACCTGACAACCAGCATTCTTTTTTTCTGAAAAGTGGTCTATTATATAATATGTTATTTTCTTTACTGACATACAAACATTTTTCTCTGTAACATTTAATTTTTGTTGTGCACTGTGGCACAGGAGCATCGCAAACATTTTGACAGTCTCATTAAAATCTAATTACAAATGGAAGTGATTAGGCTTATATTCATTTCGCTACAGCACTTAAATATTCAACAAGTTGATCAAATTGTGACATTCACATTTAGTTCCATTTGTTAAAACTGGCTCCTTATCCGATATGATCTTTGCAGGAAGATAGCAAAGGCAAGAATAGAAAGTGAAATATATTTATGGTTTGTTAAAGTTAAGGTGGCAAAGCATAGTTTTACATGAAAATCACAATATAAGCTTCTTCTTCTTTTTTTTTTTTTTTTGCCAGAATTCAGCCGCAGAGACATCCAGCAGGTTTTTCCAGTCAAATATATTAAGGTTAATAGCCGTGAATAGTCCTAGTCTTGATAATCACATTAATTAGTCATTTTTGCCAGATTTTTTACTGGAAGACACCCACATTAATTGGCTACCAGCCTATAAAACTGCCAGCACTTTCATACAACAATAAAATTCAGCAGATCCTTATTATAGTGGAAACAGACCAAACAAAGAAAAGCACAGTTTTCACACAATGAAGTTCTTAGCTTTGGGACTTCCATAGAGCATACAGTATTTGCACACTTTAGTTCATATTTTTAGTTCAAATAGTTCATTTACAACTCATTGCTTTCTGTTAGAGATATTTAAATACTATACTTTGACACTTAGAGGGTGAAAAATGTTGTGACTGTTGTTGAAACGGAAGTGTGGATGCATACTTATTTTAACTCTGAATGCAGATCATAGTATGTTGTGTAGGCCTAGACTTAAAATGCACATCTTGGCAGTGTTTTCAGCTTCAGTCAAACACTTAAGTGTGAATTTTGGGGAAACAATCTAGGCTTCCTTGAAAGGTTAATCCTTGCCTATATAAATAAATATATACAGTCAGGTCCGGAAGTATTTGGACAATGACAGAGGTTTTGTGATTTTGCCTTTATACACCACCACAATGGATTTGAAATAAAACAATCAAGATGTGATCGAAGTGTAGACTTTCAGCTTTATTTTAAGAGGTTCCACAAAATATGGCATTTACCATTTAGGAATTACAGCCATTTTCAACAAAGTACCTCCATTTTCAGGGGCTCAAAGGTATTTGGACAAAGTGACATAATTGTAAATATAACCATAATTTTAATACTTGGATGAAAATCCTTTGCAGTCAATGACTGCCTGAAGTCTGGAGCCCATGTTCTCAAAACTCAAATTCTGAGTTTCC
>CM040987.1:8103386-8119741 GCA_022985145.1 Pangasius djambal
TGCATTTAGAAGGATGTACTATTACTACTAGCTCGACAGTGAAAGACCTGGGCGTAATATTAGACAGCAGCTTGTCTTTTGAAAATCATATTTCCAATATTACTAAAACAGCCTTCTTCCACCTTAGAAACATTGCCAAGCTTAGGAACATTTTATCTGTATCTGATGCAGAAAAGCTAGTTCATGCATTCATGACCTCAAGACTGGACTATTGTAATGCATTGCTAGGTGGTTGTCCTGCATCTTCAATAAACAAGCTACAGTTAGTCCAGAATGCAGCTGCCAGAGTTCTTACTAGGTCAAGAAAAGATGATCACATAACCCCAATCCACCACGCTCCTTAAGATCTCAAAACTCCAGACTTCTGGTAGTTCCCAGAATATCAAAGTCTACAAAAGGGGGTAGAGCGTTTTCGTATTTAGCTCCTAACCTTTGGAATAGCCTTCCTGACAGTGTTCGGGGCTCAGATACAGTCTCCCAGTTCAAGTGTAGATTAAAGACATATATCTTTAACCAGGCACACACTTAATACATACCATAACCTTGTACTTCAGTACATCTGATTAATTGCACATTATGATTTAGTGCTTGCTGATATTATGAACAGCAGCTACGCTAATTCCTTTCCACTTGTTCCTCTTCTTCTACCCATCCCGAGGCACATAGACATTGTGCCAGCTCCAGTAGACAGAGGCCAACCCTACGAGGATCCTGAGGCATCCAGAGATGGACCAGCTCCAGCCGGTTTCTGCCTCATGAGGATTTGGGTATTCAAAGCAACGCTGCCAATCCTATGTGGACTTTGAGGAAGATAACAACCTCCAAATTAATATACACATAAAATTCTACATGACTATACATAAATGCAGAAAGGACATTGTTCATATCCCACTCTCCAGTGTCACCCAAATGAGGATGGGTTCCCTTTTGAGTCTGGTTCCTCTCAAGGTTTCTTCCTCATATCATTTAAGGGAGTTTTTCCTTGCCAAAGTCACCTTGCTCACTAGGGATAATCTTGTCTAACATCTAGGACTGTTTGCATGTTTTTGTTTCTGTTTGCATGTTTTTTTGTTTCTTATGTTCTGTAAAGCTGCTTTGAGAAAATGTTCATTGTTAAAAGCGCTATACAAATAAAATTGAATTGAATTGAATTGAACCCAGTACAGTTTGTAAAATTGGTTCTGTTGGCTCTAGTTTTACAGCAAAAGAACCAATATCATTTCATATATAAATATCAGAAATAAATTAATTCACATTAAGTTCAATTCTCAGTTGGCACTGGCTCATTCCAAAATCAGTGCCATCCAACTTTCTCTCATGTGTGCCTGCACTTCTCATTTCTCAGCTAGCATACTCATGCCCTCTTACAGTCGATTATGAACAGTGAAAAGGCCACCAAGTTTTTTCTTTTCTCACTTATTTTTCCTGTGGAGAGCCTGGCATCATTTAAAATTAATATTTAAAATATATCTCATTTAAAACAGCATGGAGGGAAAAAAGTAATCATGGTCCAGAACAAAGGAGAAGAAAAACAGAAAAAGAAATACTGACACTGACTACATCTAAAATCTAATTCTACTGAACCAAATTGTACTATAGGTTTTATGTGCTGTGGGCGAGGATGAGAGGCTGAAAAATGGCAAGTTACAGCGAGAGGAAAAAAATGGATTGATAATAGTGTGATATATGCCCCCTCTCTCTCCCACTTGCTCTGGCTGTCATTTCCGTATCTCGTTTCTTTTTTTTTTCCAAAATGGCGCCTGGTTAAATCAATAACCCAATATGTTCAGTCACAGATAACGGATGATCAGAAGATAGGCATAATGATTCCTGAAGAGACCACAAGTGTCCAAGAGAACAAGTGATGTGAGGTGGTGAGTGTGAAAGCAAGGGGGGAAGGTAAACCCGCCAAAAAGGTAAGCTAATCTCGTGAGAACACCAATCGCTGCTAAAGTAATGATGATATGGGAGACAAATGAAAGCAATATCTTGGAATGGAATTAGACTTCGCATAAAACGCGGATATAGGAGATTTAGAGCATTTGTGCCAGATGCTACCGGCATCATACAAATGCACATGCATTGCTGTATCCTAAAAACACAAGACTTGAAGCTCTCTGATGCAATCTTTTTATTATTTTGCTTCGGATTTTTAAACTTAAACTTTACATACATCAGGAAAAAGGTTCATAAAACTACTGTTTAGCAAAGCACCTCCTGTAGATCTACTCTTTTACTAAAGTATTATTAAAACCCCTTTAACTCTAAAATATATTTCATGGATCCCTTTCACTCCAACTGTTCAAATATTTGGATCATCACTCAAATGCGTACGATAATATTTTGGCTATTTATTGTGGCCATAGATTCTTATTCCTGAAGTTTCCATTGATAACACACATTGGGTGCAAGTTGATAATATTTTTAGGCTGAACTGATTTTAAGAGAGAACCACTGGTTTAGAGGACATTTTACAGTTGGAATTGTGGTTTGTGTGTGTTTTGTTATATTATATGTAGTTACCTGACCATCACAAGTTGGAACCAAGTTGGAAGCACACAATTGTCTAGAATTGTTTGTATGCTTTAAATTTGAAATTTCCCTTCACTGGAATTAAGGGGACCAAACATGTTCCAGCACTACAATGCCTCTGTGCCCAAGTGAGGTCCAGGAGAGTCCATGACATGGTTTGCCAAGGTTGGTGTTTAAGAACTCGAGTGGCCTGCACAGAGAACTCTGAGTGGCTTGGAATGCTGACTGTGCACCAGACCTCCTCACCCAATATCAGTGCTTGGCCTCACTAATGCTTTTAGGCTGAAAGAGCACAAATCCTCACAACCACGCTCCATAATCTAGTGGAAAGCCTTCTCAGAAGAGTGGAGGCTGTTACAGCAGCAAGAGGAGGACCAACTTTGGAACTGGACGCTCAGAAAGCATATATGGGTGTGATAGTCAGGTGTCCACATACTTTTGACCATATAGTATAGATCTCCAGGAGAAGGGATGTGACCAATTCAAATAAATTCAATTCAATTCAATTTATATAGCACATTTAACACTGACATTGTCATTGACCACTGATGTGTTGGCACTCTGCTGTAATGTACGTTAAACTAACCAGAAGAGATGTAAAAATATTTTATGGCTTATGATGGAGCCCTAAGGTGAATGACTGGTGAAGGGTGAATACGGAAAATGTCCTCCTATTTCTATCTCTCAACTGGAATCCCTTGGTTTGGTTTAGAAGGAGTGGGATTAGGCAACTGTTAAAACCTGAGTGGTTAATTCTACAGCCGTAAAGTGTTCTTTGGCTTGTTCCTATAGGGCAGAGATCATCAACTGACAAGTATTTCAGTGAATCAAACTGAGCACTCAAAAAATACTGTAGCATAACCCATGAAGGTCTGAAACAAAAAGGTCAGTCAGTGACTTTTTAAAACGTGAACCATAGTGGCTTCTGTAGTAGATCATGTGTCACAGATCATCCAATCACATACATTTACATAAATTATTTTCCTAATTGAGAAGGGGAAGAGTTTTCACAGACTCTGATAGATTTTTTTTATTATTTCATTTACTCTCTCTGGTCTGATTAGTGAAGTCACAGCATTGTTGGCTTGTTTAAAAAAAAGCTGACAAAAACAAAATGTTTAAAGATGACTGGACAGATAAGTATGCGTTTATCATTAGCTTCAAGTTCAAAACAAATGTGCCACCTGTTGGTGCAATTCAAAAGTGGTAACATGAAGCTCTGCTGCATTACGAAACATAACTACTTCGCACTGTCTTATTTATAGCCATGAACTCATCACTAATGGTTAAGAACTAAAATGTAACCGTCGTGTTAGAAATTTTATGTAGCTGGACCGATTTTATGAATTTTTTGTAACTGAATACCCCTTACTCTAGGAGAATCCTTAAAGGTTCTATGTGGAAGCCTTTAACAGAGTGTTTACCTATCTGAGAAGGATACACCTAGAAGATATGAAGGAAAGAACATTTAACTATCCAACAATAGACAGAATAAAATAGGAACCTCTTGTTCAAACACTGCTTCATGAATAAGAAAGGGAGTTGGAGATCTGTTGTTAAGGTTCTGAGCTATGGATTGGAAGATTGAGAGGTCAATGCGAGTCACAACTGTTACGTCCTGAACCCATTACCCTCTTCCACGAGTACCATATAGTGGCTGACCTGCTTTCTAACCCCACATTCCGTTCAAATTTGTGATATGTGATAAAGCAATTCACCTCTCTTAGGATGACTGATATGAAAACCCAAGAGACGTTACTCCCAGTCCCCCCATTACCAGTCAAATTCTTTGAGAGAGCAATTACCTCACTTGAAGTACTGCTTAGTGATACTGTGTGATACAGTGTGTGATGTTTCAGCATGTGTGCTGTCTAAAACATTCTCAAGGGAACTTCAGTCTGCAATCTGTGCTGCGTCTGGGTGATTTGCCGATACACAGCAAATTTTTTTCCCTCCAGTAACTTATAGCTGCCATGCACAAATGTGATACTAACTGCTATTAATCTACTCTGTCTCTCAACATGGATCCTCTCGAATAGAACAGCTTTTTGCATGTAGAGACACATGATAGCACAGGGAGGCTTTAAAACACTTGCCATTATTACTGCCTCAGGACTCTGGCCTAATGAGTTGTTGGCTCTTGTGATAAGCTTTCACTTAATTGTGTCTTTTGAACACAAGCATGAACAGTGTGTAGACTCATTACAGCCGATTGCACTTCTAGAGTTTCAAGACTGAACGAATTACCCCAAGGCTTCCTCATTATATGCTCTCTAATGCAGCCAGTACAATTCCATTAGATTTCTATTTTAAAAAAGAGCAGTGCGACAATGTTTATACAGAATGTATGCACCATAAAGCACAACTGTAATTGATAATTGGCTGTACGATGACTAATCAGGCATGCATGAATGCTTGTTCTTTAAATTCCCATCTAGTCTTTGTATCAATTTGCAACTAAATGGAAACAGTCCACTCTCTAGAATCAATAATGCTTGTTCTTGCTCTCTCTCTTTCACACACACACACACACACACACACACACACACACACTCACACACATACACAGAAATAGTCGCTAGTCATAGCTTTGGGTTGGTTCCAGTTTTGTGGTGATGGAGGTGGCTGGTGTGTAAAGACCTCACCCTTCAATTCCCGTCTCGAGCAATGGAGAATACTAATCAGAGACGCCAAGCAGTCACGCACCTTCCATTTCCCATCAGAATGTTGGGTCCCTGGACCTGCTGGCTGTGTGATAATCTGGTAGCGCCCTCTATGGGTGTTGCCACTTAACATTTTCACCTTCTTCTTCCGTGCACACAATCATCCTGCTTGTAACAATGACAGTTGTATATTTCTATTAATCTAGCACCCTAAGGGGTTTTGCAGTTTATTTTCTTTGAGCAAACCCTTAATGGTTCTACATAGAACCCTAGAACAGAGAGTTTTCCTCTCAGAAAGGGTTTTAAGTAGAATTTCTTTATGAAGCTGGAATGCATAACCATCCAAAGGACTCATGTTTTACAGTGTAGATAGATCCTTTACTTCAATTATGGTTCACATGGTTACAAAAAAGGAGTTTTTCACATGTTCACTTGAAGGGTTCTACTATGAAGGCTGTTCGTTGTAGGGTTATACATCATTCATTCACCTTAAGTAACCACTTTATCCTGGGCAGGGTCATGGTGGATGCAGAGCCTATCACTGGGAGTGAGGCGGGAATACACCCTGAATGAGACACATGGTACCATGCACACTTTTAATCAAACCTAAGGGGATTTTAGTCAAGTCAAATCAAGTCAAGTGGTTTTATTGTCACTTTAACCATATGCAGTGAAATGAAACAATATTCCTCCAGGACCATGGTGCTACATAAACCAACATAGAACTACAAGAGTGCACATGACTACATAAAGTGCACATTCAAACGTGTGCAAACAGCACACGAACTATTAAAACAAAAAGGGTTCTCACATATCCAAGCTTGCTAGGAAGCCAGGGTCAGCCACGATATGGTGCCGCTGGAGCAGATGTAGTTAAGACCATTGCTCAAGGGCCCAGCAGTAGTAACTTGGCTGTGGGGTTTGAACTTTTGACCTTCTCAGTAGTAACCCAGAGCCTTTACCATTCAGCCACCACAGCCCTTTAGAAAAAGCTTTTAGAAGTATTTAGAATAGCTAGGTCCCCCACTGGCATATTTTTGGGCGGTGAAAGGAAAGGAAACCCCACCTGAACCAGGGACGTTGGAGCTGGAAGTGCCAATGCTACCTATGGCACCATTGTGCCACCGTGGGTTTTTTATATATATATATATATATATATATATATATATAGAATGTAAAATAGTTTAAATAAAATAATAAAAAATAAATTTTAAAATATCATTTAAAATACCCAAAAACAGGTAGAGAAAGAAGAATAACATGTAGTATAACACTAAAGATGTTTCACCTTTCATCTGAAAGTCTTCAAAAATATACTTTCCACAGTACGTATTCTAGACATTCTAGACGACTGAAAAGTTTCACAGACTTAAGTTGAAGAAGCTTTGCTCACTGTAGCAGCACAGATGTTGGAATAATGGCAGCTGGTGGAGGTGGGAACACCTGTCCCACACTGCCCACCTGACTGGCAACCTCACTTCCCTGGTGTCTATGCAATGACAGATGGTGTCCGTAGATTTTGATCTATCCTCATGCCCCCTCCCCAACACTGTTCCCTTGCCATGCCCAGAAATGAAACCTTATGCCCAGGAAAGAGATCTCCTGCCAAGGGAACACACGGGTCAAGCTCAGCCTACTTGTCCAGATTCTCCACAGCAGCACAGGTCAAGAGGATTTACAGTGGCAGGCTGACACAGTCAGATAAACACAAACATTAGTGTCCCCAGGTGGTCAGTGTTTGAACTGCATTGGTTTACTAAATTACTTATCATGGAAACATTGCATTTTACTTAGTAGTACAGTCTGTTCCGAGAAATTATCTAAGAGTAAAAACTCTCTTCTTGTAAGTGACTCAAATTGGCCTAAAATATACTGGGAAATATCAGTGAAGATACACAGAATTTACAGAGGATATCCTTATATTTCTGATCCTGAGTTAGACTGCCTTTAGTAGGATTAAGGATTAAGAATTAAAAAATGTTGAATCTAGACCCTAAAGTGTTCTTTATCTTGTTTCTCTAGTATCTGTATCTATATATTTTTAGAGGTCTAAAAACATCTGTATCTGGATGTGGGTGTGGCCTAAACTGGAAGTTGTTTTTTATTATTAAATATGAAGCCCCAACCACTGCCCCTGGAAACACTGGGGGAAAAATACAGCGATAAAAATTAGATCCTAAATAATTTAGTTAGTTTAATTTCCCAAAATATAACAAACTAGTAGTCTAATTTAAAACCACCGTGACCTGACCAGGCAGTTACTAAGGATGCTGTAAATTCATCCCCTATTTCTGCAAGTTCCTGTTAATAAACATGGTCTTTGTTTGTCCCACGAGCTTCATATCTGACAGCTCGCTCATGCCCACACACATGAAAGTAAAAACCTCCCGCTCACTTTACGTTTTTTGTTGGTTCCCACAGAATTCTAGTCTCAATACATTAGTCTCAACCAGATAGACTGTGAACATTTCTGACAATTTTTCTTTAAAAAAAAAAAAAAGTCTATTCTAAGTCTAACACTATAACAGGGAGTTTTCCTATCAGAGAGTGAACTGACCTAAAAACCACTGGAAAATCTCATGCTTTATGTTAGAGCTGGTAAACATGAACATCGTGGTCTTGTCTGACCAGCTTGCATGAAACATTCCAACATGAAACTGAAATCTAAATGCATTTTTTCTTCCACAATGTGACATACAGTATTTCTGAATGAAACTGCTTGTTTGGACATTTGATTGGATGGTGAAAAGTGATCTAGATGCTAACCTGCAGTCAATCGTGAAGGACTGCGAGCCTTCATAACACCACCAGCATGCTCATTAGAGATGGAGGAAAATGAAAATTTATTCCCAGGAGTGAGGTGATAATTATGTGAACCCGTACGTGTAGCTGGGAATGGAGTGGACTGGACTGAAGGAAGGAACACACACACACACACATACTCAACACACACACTCCTCAATACCTGGACTGAAGGAAGGAACACACACACACACACACACATACATATATACACATACACACAACTGAACATCCTCCATGCACATGTTTTTACACATGTTTCGCACGTTTTATGCTGCTGCTGCTACTATTATGTTTACACATAATATAATACCATTATGTTTACATTACTTCAGCTATTTATATCAAACTCTGTAATATTTGCACTATTGTCACTTGGTCACTTTCAAACAGAACTGCGTACTGGTCGGCGTTGTAGTCATTGTACTGTCTTGTTCTGTCTTGTGCGTCCGCACATGTTTGTACTTGTGCACGTTATGTTTAATTTATGTCCCTGTAGTTCTGTGTTGTTCTGTGTTGTCTTATGTAGCACCTTGGTCCTGGAGAAACGTTGTTTCGTTTTACTATGTACTTGTATATGGCTGAAATGACAATAAACTCCACTTGACTTGACTTGAGAAGTGACGAGACTAAAATTTGCGCTCGCTACTGCAAACATCTCAGTGTGTTACATATGGTAAATGACATATGGTATATTTTGTTTTTGCTCTGCCCACGGTTCAGTGACATAGTCAAAACCTCACAGGCCATTTAAAGGTGGGAAAACATCACTGCACAGAGAAGAATCTTGTCTTTTATGTAATTAGCACAGATGAATCGTGCACAATGTAACTAAGGACATGATCAAACAAGACTGAAAAAGTTTTGATTTCACATTATCTTTAGTGGATCAACTGAACTTTGCTTAACATGAAAAAATTTGTTAAAACAGCATTCTGTTGTCTCTTAAGACTCATAACTAAGTACCAGAATGAGAGTGACTAACAAAAGGTTATGGCATGTTCTTGAAGCTGATTGCAGAGCTCCTGTATTGGATGACCCATGGGTTAAATGTCAACAGGGTCACGTGTTGTATTGACTTGGGTTAGCTCTATAAATGTGTCTTTGGATAGCTTAATAATGGAGTAAATGTTGATTTATCACACTTACTCTTAACCTCATGACATCCACATTCTTGCTGTTAATGTCCATGCCTATTAGAGACATGTGAAAGAAACATCTGAAGTGGATTCCTATAACTGTTTCTTGTCAGTGAAGATTTAAAGTCAATCCTGTTCTAGTAAATGGTGTGTGTGTGTGTGTGTGTGTGTGTGTGTGTGTGTGTGTGTGTGTGTGTGTGTGTGTGTGTGTGTGTGCTCATTACCATCCAGTCTGAGTTAGGTCAAAAATCATTTTCTTCTACTACAGCAACAAAGGTCCATCTTTTCTCCTTATGTCTGTCATTACTGCTCCCTCTGGACTCATAATGGCACATTACATGATCCTCTGCTGTCACGTAAAACAGGAATAGCAAGGTCTTGACTGCAACTCTGTCACGGCATGTTTTATTCCTCTATAACCACTACTGCAGCCAAATATCACTTTCCCCTTATGAAACTAGTCTGCCATTTTGGCTCAAATTGCTCCACTGTTTTTGGAGCTTGCCCTGAGTAAAGGCCTTCTGAGGCTCCCAGTGTTTGGTGTGATTGTCTATGAGACTCTGTGGGACCACCACCCTCAGCAGTAGGAATACATCTCCATGACAACTTTCCAAAATATAGCAAGGAATACTCGGAAGCCGGTGACCACCTTCCTATTAGAATTATTGTGACGACAGTTGGATTTTGGTGGTCTTAAAAGTTCTAAATGTCTAGACATAATTTTTCAAAATTGATAAACACTATAAAACATATGTCACACTGCCCCATGCTTGAGGGAGGAGTAGCAGACAGGAGAGCTAATGACAGGGTTGTCAAGGTCATTCTTTCTACATCAAAGTAGTTAGTTTAAAAATAGGCAGTGGCCACTAAAATCTTGCTTTATAGAAAATAATCAGAATTAAAACTAAAAAAAAAATCTGCAAACAAAGGCAAAGTGTAAGTGCATATAGTGTGTCTACAATGTACAGAACCATTTTTATTGTAAGATACAGTATATTGTAAAGATATACAAGGCAGAAGGAAAGAGGGATTATGGAGTGGATAATGTCCATACATCAGAAATCCTGGTTAATGATATTAGTTCTACTGCGTTGCACACTGGTGATGGGAAACACACCTGCTGTATCGATCATAGTTGAACAAAGGTACGTCTAAAACCACTCGAAATGAACTGCTAGACTGTATGCTGTTTGTCTGAATGTTGTTGATTTTCGACTGCCTATTATGCCTAAAATTCCTTAAATAGCCTCTTGAATTAATTTTTGGATCTAAGCAAAATTATAAAACAACACAATATGATTTTTGGCTGGTTTTATGTCACCCAAGCTGTATATTATCTGACAGAGTCAAGCAACATATCAGTTGGGGCAAACTGGTAGTGCAAATGAATGAGCCAGTGAATGGACTTAACTGACCCAAGTTACTCAAGAAATTCAAAGCTGCCTCCATCTTAAAGAACAACTCAATCAATGTTTTTGAAATAACAGAACATTTCCCTAGCATGGAAATTTGAATGAGTTCAGTGGACTGCATTGCATAAATCAAAATGGGAGCCAGCTAAGCTTCATTGTACGTGCCATAAAGATTCAATTTGAAACTCGAAACGCAAGTCACTGGTGAGAAAGTCAACGTCAAAACTCATGGTAGAAGCTCTGACAATATTTCAATAAACAAGAAACAATCCATTGTGGAATGACAAGAAATATTGTGGAATCTTCATACACCATCAGTGCCATGTGGATTAGAGTCAAACGGGCTGTCAGACTGCTTGTTTACATCTCTCTAAAGCCAAATGCCATGCATTTGGCACTGTGCTCTTTCTCTCTGTCTGGAAACCCTGCCACTTTCCCAACTGAGATCAGGAGAGAGAAAGTTAAGCTTTAAAGTCTACAATGATGCATTGTTTTTTTCCTCCTTCTTCCTCCCATTTCCCCTCTGTGCGGTGCATCTGGGGACTCTCCATCATCAGCGAGTGTGTAATGAATCCACAGAGACGCGTTTGGGCAAATAATTGAACTGTTATCACTCACGACTTAATTACACACACAGGGAGGCGCTCGGCAGAAGCAGCCAACGAGCGGGCCACTCAGTCAACTCAGAAAAATAGAAAATGAGAAACTGTGTGTGTGACAGTTCCATCATCTTGGGAGAACAATAAAGAAAGGAGCACATTAACATATATTTAAAGGCATGGCATGGAAGGAGATTTGACCATCCTGTTCTGTACCCATATATATATTTATATATATATAAGATATAAACTCAGATAATGACAACAGGGTTTGAAGGCAGCTCAGAGTTTTTGGTGGCAGAGTTGTAGTTGTATTAGCATGACGCTAATCAGCTGCTGGCAGCATGGGATGAGCAGGCGGTCTCAGCCTGGTGCCGTGGCACCCTGGGTCGGCGGCGTGGAGTTTGAAGTTTAATGATGCCAGCTGCCGACTCTGCCAGCCTGCGGGCACTAACGAGCTGGCGATGCCAAAAGAGCGGGGCACCTGGATGGCAGGCACGTGCAGTGAGAAAGCAGTACGGACGATGAGGCGGAATGCCCGTGAAAGGGGGCTCCAGGCGTGCAGAAGCTCCAGCGTTCTTTGAAGAGCACCCCCTCCCCACCACCCTCCTCCATTTCCATATTTCATTACACACTGCTGAGCAACAGGCCCCTGCCAGATGTTCTATTTTCAGCTATTTAAATTTTGACCTGCTTTTCGCATGCCACCGTGCATGAAGAACAGAAGTGGGGTATGAGGTGGTGGGGAGGGGACGAGATTTCAATCAACACCAGCACAGATGCTGGGATAGATAAGAAGGTGGGGGGGTGGGGGCATTTGTTTATTGTGTTGCTCTCTGATAGAGCAAGGAGAGATTTAACCCTGTTTAACTCCCACAGTGTGTTCGCCTCAAGAGGCTCAGTGGCTCGATGCATATCAACGCCAATCCACCCACTGCAATGAAATAAAATGACAGAATTCACACTTCAGTTATTTTATTGAATGGTTTGTATGCAAACAGCATCAAGGATGTGCAAAACATCTGTACAAATGAATCGTCATCAAATGAATGAATCGTGAGTGTATATCCAGGACTGAGATCATCTCCCTCCATGAGCTCCGGACTGCGGCACTGCCTCTCCCGGCAGCTATTAAAATGAAATTTGTATTGAGACCTCAACAACCAATATTTCACACCAAACTACTGGGACACAGCTGACCTTTCTCTGAGTGAGTGTGTATATGTGTATTAGAGAGATACAGAGAGAGAGAGAGAGAGAGAGAGAGAGAGAGAGAGAGAGAATACATCTCCAGAATACATACACTTTTAGAAAAAGAGTTCTTCAGGGGTTCTGTAAGCACTCTTAGAAATAAAGGTACTAAACTGTACTTTTCCTTGTAGGACTGGTGCCATCAAGGGTACATGTTATTTTACCTTTAATATGTATCTTTCTCAAGTGGCACAACAGAAAAGCATTCACCCTTCTGTCAGGAGTTTTTTGTTTGATGCCACACGCAACCATGGCAAGAAGTGCATCAAGAGAGCAAAATTGGTTGTGCTCTCTGACAAACAACTGAATAACTCAAAGAACCATTCTCCATCTGAGGAATGGGTAAAACTCGTCATCTTAAGTCATATTTCTGTAAATTTTCTGTATGCTCTTTATGTTTGTAGATAAATTGTGAAATGGAGGTACATTTTCCTGCTTTTTGCCCAGGAATAATGGGGGTGGGGTGGGGAGTATTAGGGGCAGGCAGTCAGAGTGCCCCCACTCTCTCATAGGGTTTTCAATTCATTTTTCTTTTGTAGACAAATTGAAAAATACAGGTATATTTTCTTTTTTTTTTTCTTTTTTTTTTCCCCAGGAATAACTGGGGGTGAAACATGTAACATGGTTCTGCATATAACCATTAAGAGCTCCCCCAAGAAAGGGTTCTAAATTTTCTTAAGGGTTTAGATAGACAGATTTGCAGGAATCAGTGCTGTCAACACTCGAGCCCATCAATCACTCTAACCCAATCATTTGTAAACTGCGCCTGGTACATAACCCAATCACTTGCAAGTTTGCTCTGCTCATAATCCAATCAGAAGCGAGCACTTGACTCTACCAGCCAGCACCACTGAGCTGATGCCAGGCAAGACATCATCCAAGGCTCATCTCAGGTCACTCTCAGCATGCCAAGCAGGATAAAGTCAGGACCATCTCTAGAGTGGGATCCATAGCCAAATTCACTTCCTCTCTGCCATACTGTGCCTTAAAAGCAGCAATATTTTCACCTCCTGCATACCTGCATGATGGAGCACATGTGCGTTCCAAGTATCCTGCATTCTGGTTACAAGATAAATTTTAAAAGACATGATAAATAATGTTTGTAGGAGGGTGTTGCTGTAGCGCAGGAACTGCACTGTATTGAAAGCATACGACGTTCTACGTATAGAGGACTGCTCAGGTTTGCATAGCCTTAGGATAAAATAAAGAAGTGTAATTTACACCAGCAAGGTATTTAGTGTGTTAGCTTTTCCACAAAAACCAAAAATGGGCAAATGGTGTATGTTAAGGTACTAAACATCACACAGGTACGGAAAAATTATCACAGTTTGCATTTTCTTTGCATATCCTTTCTCTGCCCATCTTCCTGACATTTCTGTAGTAAATATGCCAGATGTTATATGCTGACTTCTCCAGCTCACGTCTGGAAACTGAGTGCTGAGTAGGTCACGACAAAACTTCTTTTCAATCTAATTTTTTTGATGGCTTACATGTTGAAATTAATTTGTTTTTGTATAGAAATTGCCATTTCTTCCCCAAGCCAGTTGTAGTTTACAGTTGTTTGCACTCCATCCAATATGATTCTGTTGTCCTGTCTAGTTAGATTGCATTGTCCTGTGTATTTATTTCATTTTGCACTTGTCTCGCACTGTCGTGTGTTTTAATTTACTTTATGTAGCAATGTGTACTGTGATACCGCATCTGTATATGTTGACCGTGGTCCTAAAGAAATGATGAATCTCCCTGCAATGTATACAATAAGGATGCGCACTGCATTTACAGCCTGTATTTATGACATGCTGATAGTGCTGGCATTTCTACCTCTGGGTTTAATTTTCAAAGGTTTTCCAGTGTTTCTGGGGGCATATTAATTAATTTCACAAAAAACAGCTTAAGGCCACAGTGATTTCAAGTTGAAATCCAAACTCAATTACAGATATTTGGAGCACCATACAGATACAAATAGTGACATTGCGACACGATCCTAGTCTACAAGTTATAAACAGGAATGATAGTAAAAAACCCACTTTATTTGAAATAAAGGTGTTTTCCTTTTTTTTGCCCCGAAATTATACAGGATGCAAATTTTTGCACTCAAATGTACTGTATGCATTTTAAATCTCTATAAACATTCATTCCAAAGTGTTGTCAAGAAACTATTGCCATCAAAAGCCTTTAATCCACCTGTACTCAGAAAACTTATCCTGAATGCAGCAAAAAAAAAAGATGAAGTTTCCACTATGTTCAAGTCATTTTCTGTCACAGTTCATAATGTAATGTATTCAACAATATCAAAGCAGCTTAGACAGCACAAACAAGGGTTATTGCTTCATAGTCTTGTGTATCTGTGTGGATAGAACTGCTGGAAGAGAAACCACAGTAACATCTTCCAGGCTTGATCTTCCAGTGTGACAAGGGAGTACAAGTTCTGGTAATAAGTTGTTACTGGAACTTTAGCAAAGTCTAATGAAATGGGGGGGAAAAAAGAACTGAAAAAATTGAAAGGCTATGAGCGTATCACACAGCTAATATTTGCCCAACCACTCACTTGTATAAGAGCTTGCTATTCTGAGAGATAGAATAATCCAAAGCCAACAGTGGAGCCTTAAACCCAGAGAACACTGAGCCCTGAACCAAATACACACAGACATAGTCACTTAATACCCTCTCTGGAACATTCTTAAGGTGAACAAACTACTTTAAAGATATTATAGTATACCTGTAGTCAGAAAAGAAGTGCTATATTAGTATTTGTGGAGATGAGAAGTGGAGAAAGAGAACACAAGATTAGACAAGACTGGTCTAATTACTGGTGATAATGAATAAGAGGTTCCATGCAAAAGGTTCCATTTATTTCAAGAGTATTTACCTCAAACCATATAGGAGGCACAGCCCTTTGTACAGTTATCCCACATTGGAGGAATGTAGGGTCTTGCAAAGTTTTGGACCACATCCTCTGTTGATCTCTCAAATCTCATTGGTCAGAAGGTATTGATATTGATTAATTTCCTAAAATGGCATCTTGGACAGTTCAGGCTACAAGACAAATCTCAGGTTTATACAGTGGCAACTTACACAGGGACTTCTCTGTTGGACACTCCATATAAATAGATTAAGATTGTGTGTAATCGTTGATTGGGTGATGTTTTCGGTGAGGAGATGTTTATGTAGCATTTATGGAAGGAGTCTCCAGTGTCAGTGTTTAATAACAGTCAGAGGAAAAGTGTTAACTTTACGTTTTCTGGCACAGGAAAGTCCTCAGGATGTGAAACACAGTTCAGTTAAGCTCTGGTTAGACGATTAACTTGACCAGTGAAGAGCACTTCATTTTTTGGCCAGCTGTTTATAAAAGTTGGATTTTTGGATGGTTTATGGATCAGATTTTTAAGGTTGTTGTTTTTCTTTGCAATAAGGATGGTGCTCTGGACATGGAATTACAGACTTTGCTGTCCCAATGATTATGAAAGGCAGTGTATAGAGAATGGATAGAAATCATGGGCACAGGAATGTCCAGTGTCTGCACAGAACCTAAACTGATATAAAATATGAGTCAATATTTCATACCTGTCTTCCACCATGGAAGTGATGTGCATCTAAAGTCATTCTTGACTGACAGCTTCGGTGTGCTTAATTCAGGTTCAGGTTGACTCTTTTAAATATTTAATCTGGCTGCCATCTCACCTCTGATGGCTTCGGAGCTGTCATAACATGACCAGATAAATGGATATAGATCCTTCTTATTGATGCACCTACCTACTGTATGGCATGTTAGTTAAAGGGAGAGGAAGGGACACAATGTGTGTGTGTGTGTGAGAGAGAGAGAGAGAGAGAGAGAGAGGGAGAGAGAGATAGACTGTGTATGTGTGTGTGTGAGAGAGAGAAAGATAGTGTTTGTGTATGTGTGAGAGATAGAGTGTGTGTGTGTGAGAGAGAGAGAGAGAGAGAGAGAGAGAGAGA
>CM040987.1:8119841-8225939 GCA_022985145.1 Pangasius djambal
GAGAGAGAGAGAGAGAGGGGGAGAGAGAGAGAGAGAGAGAGAGAGAGAGAGAGAGAGAGAGAGAAAGCAATTCCCTAAAGTAGCAGGACACAAGCTTGAAGTGTGTGGTTTCTAGACGTCCTCCCTGTATTGGTTTTGCAGTCCACTTTACAGTTGGTGCTCTGTATGTGTGCACATTCTCACAGCACATCGATCATCTGGTGACCCGCAGTAGGCCATTTGCGGCACTCCTGCCCCCTGTCCTACTCATGCTCTCATTATTTTTCTCATCAGAACTGTCTCCACGACGACACAAAGCCCTCTGTCCTCAGGTGGTGATAAGAGGTCAGGGAGACTCACCCTGACTGACCTCCCCGACGCGCCACAGCCAGTGGACACCAAACAGCTGATTACTGGCCACCTGGAACCTCACGGCTGTCAACTCAGGCCAGACATGTGGGAGCCTTAATGGACTGTACAAGACAAGACATTTACCCAGGAGATCTTTTAAGTGTGTTTAAAAGACTTTTGGTTGAAGAAAAATAAAAGATCACATGTGAAACTATCATATTTGAGCACCATTTCAGTGGTGAAGCACTTTAAGCTATGGTCTTTTAATCTTTTTTTGAAAAGCTGAAAAATAATGAGAAAGGGAAGAAGCTGTTTACTGACGTTTGCCAACCTTTTGGATATTTCAGCTGTGTTAAATCAGATATCTTTTCTCTGAACTACTCAACATTCCTTGAAGCCTATAAGCAAAAACATTTTCCTCTCTCTAAAGACGAAAATAACTATTCTTTCATTAGCGATGAAAACAAGTAGGCTAATAACCTTTGGGAGGGCGGGTGAAGTTTTAAAAGTGTGAAGGTCTTCTTGACATTTGGTGGCGTCGCGTAAGCTTCTCATCCTCCACCACGCACGATCTTGTCTGAGAGAAGAGAAGAGCGACCCAGTGACATTTACCACAGGAAAAAATGTCATTCCTACGAAGGGGATTCAGTTAAAGAGCTACTTGTTTTTATCCGTTCATTGCAACTCCTTTGGGAACGGTGCTAGTTTTTATTTACTGCTAACTCTACACAGTATCCTTTATTTAAAACAAGACTGTGACTTTTACCATATTGGGGAAAAAAATAAAAGTGCGCTGCTGATCCATTTAAGGATGCAAAAATTCTGTGCACAAAGAAAACAAGGCAGCAGACAGATAAAGCAACCATTACAGGAAGGTTTCCCCACAGAAGCACTATTTCTCCTTCAGTATATGCCATTTGAATTGAATGGCATTCAAAGCACAGGGTTACAGGTACCAATATTAGCACTGATACTACAGCGCTGTTGAATTCTCAAATCTGATTGGTGATGAAATTAACTGTAACTGAAATCACAGATTTATATTCATGTGCCTGTTCTAATACATTATAATAGCAACACGTTGTACAGGGATTTGAAGGGTGAACGCTCCACATAATCTAAGGCTAACAACAGATGTGCTGTTCTTTAACAAAGAAAACTATCCAGCTGTTTATATGGTGATGCTTTCTAGAAGATGTTTATTTACCATTCACTGAAGGAGTCTCAGGTCTCTGTGTTTTGGAAGAGTCGGTACGTTTTCCACCCTGGGAAAGTCTTCTGCACAGAGGTTGTTTTTTTTTCTGGTTTCTCAGTATCATGACAAGCCTCAGTTTTTTTTTTGTTTTTTTTTCTTTCTCTTCCTTTCTTAGTTCAAGAGAGGCTGGTGAGGGAACAAGAGAGGTTTCTAGCTAGTAACACGGAAGTGAGAACAGGAACTAACTTGTTTCATGAACGTTCCATGACATTAAATGTAATTAAACGATAAATAAATGGGTAAAAAGAAGGGAACGTTAATTATTCAGTTAATTGTTAGAGTTGGCAAATAGCATTGCTGTGGTATAAGAGAAATAGAAGCGTACAGGGCATGCTGTTATATGAAAATAATCAACTCTGGAGTGTACCCCCAAAAATGTATCATACTATTATCTAGTATTTCCTGTTATAAGATTAGAACCTGTACGAAACCTATTCCAAACATTTTTTTTTATTTCAGGCTTGAAATAGGCTACTGGTTAATAGTATTTTCTAATTTCAAGCTTTTATTTCTGCCGAAAGAGTAAGTGAATATAACAGGCTGATTAATCTTAATTGACTTATAATAATCTCATAATAAGAAATATTAAATAAATTCACCCATATTCAAGATATTTTCACTTGCTAAGATGTCATTTTTTGCAGAGTGACACTAACTCTACTTTGCTGCATCACCACCCTGTCGCTCTTTATTTCCCGACAACAGCACACCCCATTTTGTTTTATTCCTTTCTTAATCTTCCCTTTATATGTGGGAGATGAGTACATAATACAGCCTCTAATAGTGAACCATCTGGAAATACAGAACGGCTTGGCTTGTGGTATGGTAGTGCTTTTTTCCATGTTATAGCATCATTTTATAACATGCTATAATATGATGCGATTATCTTTTATTTCATGTCATCGCCACATCACTTGCAGGACAGAAAAAAATTACTAAAAAAAAAAAATTCACTTGAGAAATCCCCAAAATGGCCGACTCTGTAGTACATGGACATTACTGCTACGTTACCAGGAGCTTTTTGGTATTAGTCAAGACGCACGCTGTAGATTACTGTGCACTTGTTTATTGTATAGTAACTTGCTTGGAGACAAGCTGGCTTTTTAGCTAGTTAATAGGTGTATATTAATTGCTCCCTTCTTTTCATTAACCATTTTAAACTTTATGTACTCGCCTCCAATAAATGTGCTGCAACACAAATACAGCATTTATTCAGACATCACATGGTGTTTTCACAGCTTGATCTGCTTATATGGGAATTCACACAACTAGCCCAGCAGTGTTTTTTCTTAGAATTCACATTCATTCATCTTCAGTATGAAGGGCCTGAGGTGGGAATACACCATGGCTGGGATGCTAGTCCATCACAGGCATGCACACGCATTCACACCTAGGGCCAATTTATTTCAGCCAAACTAAAGCATGTTTCTGGTAGGTGGGAGGAACTGGAGAATCCAGAGGGAACCCACACAGTCACAATGAGAACATGAGACATACCGCTGACAGTAACCTGAGCTCAGGATCGAACGGGGGCGCTGCAACTGATAGACAGCAAAGCTACCCACTCCACCAACATGCCACCAAAAAAGTGAAATAAGCAAAGAGAATTTTTTTATTTAAATGTACCTATGCAGTGTAGTAGCACTGAGCTTAATAGTTTTATATTTCAGGGGATGCAGAACTAGGGTGGCAAGCAGCATGGAGGCAGTGGCAGGGGTACTGTAAGAAATTGGACAGCACAACAGATTTAACAATAAAGTGCAGAGTCAAGCATTTACCTTAGTGAAGACTGGCTTTATTCGAAAATGATATCAGACCAGGAAGAACCATCCAAAGCACAGGGTTCAAGAGTTTAATTATAGAAGCGGCCAGCAGTCAGGACATGCCAAAGCACAAGCCCACAGCAGGAAGGGACAGAGGAGGAGGAGAAGAAGGAGAAGAAGAAGAAGGTGGTGGTTTTTCTCTAATTCTTCTCCCTGAGCTAAGAATACTACAGATTTTCAGCAGGGACTCCAGGAATGTCTGTCTGTACAATTCTGTCTCCTGGAAGACAGCCATTACTTGGCTCTCTTTGAAAGGTTATGCTGGTAGGAGCTATTCAGGTTGACAATGCTGGAGCTAATTAGTTAAGAGGGATGACTTTTCTGACTTCTGAGGAACCGAGGAAGCTTTTAAAGACTCGAGACCGACAAACTCACACAAACAAGCACGACCCATAGCCATGATGTTCTCTGTACAAGGGAGATAAGCCTCCTTTATTGTATTGCTGTAGACAACCAGAAAGAATGAGAAAATAAAAACGAGCAAAATTTAGTCCAAATAATTTACAAAAAGGTCTTGGCATATGACTAGATTCAAAATAGTACGGTTTAGCCTCTTTCCTCAAGTTGGGCTGAAGGATGCTGGAGGGGAAAATGCACAGATCACTTTTTCATTTGTCTCAAATCTATGGTCCAGCAGTGTGCGGCGGGGAGGCTTCTCCAGATTCGGTGGATTTAGAAGTCTGGCCGATCCTTCTTCAGTTTGCTGTAGTCCGTGTTCACGGAGAAAAACTGAGCAACAAAAACAAGCACAACATAAAAAGAATTTCTAAATTCCCAATTTAGAAACAAGTGGCTGCCTTAACGAGGTCTTTGGAAAATTCAATAACTTCGAACACTGTTTAAGTGTCTAACTCAACTCTGTATCAAATTCACATTAAGGCGAGTGCTTGATTAGATTTGTGACTACTAACGGAGCTTGCATAAAATGAGCTAATGCGAGATTTAATGAATTAAACTCATTAAGGCTGGAGATTGGGTTCTGATACGGTCATTCGCTCCTGCCAGAACTCTTAATTTGATCCCCTTAGGCAACATGGCAACAGTGCAAGGCTTACACACGTTCAGGAGCCCCCAATCTTTGCTTTCAGTTTACATGAACGTAATGAGCTCCTTAGCTCAGCAGCGAAACTTTGAGATGTGAGCACATCTTTGATATAATGAAATGCACATTTCATTTTCACACAGGATTTCACATACTACACGTTTTTAACATTGTATCTGGATTTTAAAACACAATATTTAGAGGTATTAAGAACTCGGTATCATTAATCGCAAATCTAATTATTAAAAAAAACATGGGTGCTGCTTTTAATTCTGATGGAATGTATGAAGCATTGAAAGCCTCCATCTTCCTACCTTGTATTGATCATTGGGCCCCAGTTTGTTCCACGGTTCGGGGTTGTTCGCTTTGTCCCAGCTGTGGATGAGTGAATGAATGAATGGATGGATGAATGAATAATGAGGGTGTGCTTGAAAAAACAGGCTTCATGAAGCGTTAATGCCTTTAACCGCAAGGAAAAACGATGCAATCTAACAACCATTCAAACTCATTAGAGTAACGGAAGCATGTAAAATTGCTCATTAATATTACAGAGAGGCTGATGAACGTTTTTACTTTAACTCTTAACTGTTCCACTTACTGACTTTCTCCTTAAAGCTAAAATTGTGGATAGAAAAACAACGAGTAGATTTACAGGGCAAACATAAAAGTTAATTTCTTTAGTGAAAGGTTTTTTTTTAATATAGTCATTTAAAAGTGCTCCCTTGAGTTAACAGGCATCATCTGTTTAATGCATCCACAAATAAAAAGCTGATGGAAAGTGGATCTGTGCGGCGGTGCTGTTGATCTTACCATACGTCGGGGTTACGGAGAGCCAGTCTGGCCAGGTAAGTCAAAGACATCGTACAGCCGCCTCCGATGAAGATAAAGAGGGGGATCAGCTACAGGGAGGAAGGCAGGGAATCACTTTACTTTGCAATTCACCTCTCATACACCTTCATGAATTTTACACAGTTTAATAAAAAGAAGAGAAAAGTGGCTGATTAAAACTGGTACTGCGATAAGTCCAAAAAACACATACACACCCACATTAACACTACAGCTTAAAAAAAAAAAAACCCAGCTTTAAGAAATCATAAATATATCTTACACCAAAAATGACATGGAAATGTTTATTTACTTTTTATTCTTGCCTTGGCTACCTTCCAGCCAAGACAATGCTGGGTTAGGAGGCTTTAATCAAGTTATGTATGCAGGATCGCTACATATCAACAGACATAAACATAAAAGTAACGAAATCTAATTTAGTTATTATAAATCATAAACTAAATGTTTGGAATCAGATACAGGCGGTTAAAAAAATCTGTGACGTCTATGCCAGAGTGAAGTCTTTATATGCAATTTTCTCCTTTTATACTTTTGGAAGTAGCCAGCTTTTAACTGCTATCTTTACTTCTGACTGAGATACATGCCGAAGAGAAACACTCTGCAGATCAGGAGACGATGTAGTTTCAGAAATATACAGTACAAAATGTCTGATTTTCACTACGTGAAGGGTTTTCTCAGGCCACCACATAAGTACGTAAACCAAACCATTTACATACAATTTAAAAAAATATATATTACACAGTTAAACAGTTTACACCAAACTTTTTTTAAGCTCATTAACTGGACTACGAAAAGAGAAAATATGAAGCGTAATCATTATTAGGGAGGCTGTGTGCAGAATAAGTGAACATATAAAGGCAAATGGGTCTACATTACTTTTACTTTTCCCCCAAACATTCTCTGGAAATATCTGATTTTTAAAAACACTTTTCAAGGTCTGAGGAATCAGAGCGCCTTTATATTCCAAACCCAGACCCCATAGTCCTCATGGTACATTATTGTCTGGTGGAAAACATTTTAATGTGACCTGAATGATCCCTCACCACTATTAATGACTTAGGTTTATTATCCTAAACAAACAAACAAAAAAAAATAATAATCCATCTAACAGAATCCCAGAAGGCAACACTGTAAGCTTCAGCACTTCTATTCTCTGTTAATTGCCAAATTAACAACTTACTGGCCTGCACTTGATACAGCTCTCCAGCTCACATCACACACTGCACAAGCCAATGTTCATTGTTTCCCAACAATCAATCACTCATCACTAGTGCTGGGCGACTTTCATGATTAATTCAGTTAATTGCATTTTTAATTTTTTTTTTATTAAATATCCATAAATGATATTTAAAAGTTTAAATGCCTCCTACAGCCTGGGCTACCTTCAAACACTGCTCGCTTAGATTGAAAAAAAAGAAAAAGAAAAAAAAAGCCAAGATAAACAGGCTGCACCAGGCAGCGCCAAGGACTGAGCTCATAGCAAAAGGTTCAAATATCACTTTACTACTGAGATATGGAACTGGTACATGTTTGAAAAGTCAGATGAACATGTAAAATATAATGCTGCATTACATCTAAGCGGTAATTCGCTGGTCGGAATGACATCATTTTCAACCTTGGCACGTTCAACAGATGAAGTGGGAAAACGGACGCCTCCATGTTCGTATTTTGTTAGTAATAAGCTCGGCAGCTAACTCAGATGAAGGATGTATATTTTCTTTCTCAAACAGCGAACTGTTTAGTCAGTGTTTTAGATTTAACAAACAAATGCGTCTGTGTGTTGATTAAAGCTAATACTTGTATATACTGTATAACTCATTTAAAGGTAAGAAGTTTGACTTTGGTCATTTCTGATGCTGTGTGTAACCAAGCTGATTTGTGGTCACTCCGTAAAGAGGGAAGGAACTCAGAGTTTTTACTGTCGAGAAAGAGGCGTTCACCGAGTTGTGCGAAAGTAATAACAGCGCCATCTATAGCCAATAGTGTAAACAATAGTGGGTTTTTTTTTTTTTTTTTTACATATCCTTTCTTTAAATATTCTTTATTTAAAAGAACCATTGTTTACACTATTTGGTATCAGTGGCACTGTTACCATTTATGCACATTTACATTTTCCATTGTAGTCCATTCTAATAAATAGAAAAAAAAAATTTTTTTTTTTTTAAATTATGCAATTTATTTATAATTGCAATTCATAAAAACAAAAGAAAATTACAACTGAAATTTTTTTTTTTGCAATATTGCCCAGCCCTGCTGTTCACCATTCCTCCCAACAACCAACCGCTGATCGGCATTGCTCCCGTTGGCCAACCGCTGATCGGCATTGCTCCCGTTGGCCAATCGCTGATCACCACGGTTCCTGACGATCAATAACTTCTCACCATTCTTTCCAACAACCATTCACTAATCACCACTGTCTGTCCACTCACATGTGTTTCTTCCTCATTTTAAACTCTCTTCGTTGCTATATTTACATGTAAAAGCCACTCTATTTCCCAACTACTTACTACCACTGCTTCATTGTCTGGTTTCTCGATAGCACTTATAATAATTTGTAAATAATAATATAGTTACTCTGTGGTGATAAGACCAGAGACGATGTCTTTCTACAAGAATGCATTCTCTTTTTTCTATTCTGATAAAACTCTTCTATTATAAGAGCCTCCCTTCTTCATGTAACTCTGTTTAATACGCAACTGATCATGCTCACTCATTTAATATGCAAATCAGTCTGTGATGTCATCTGGTGACTGCTAGCGACTTTTGAGCCTCAGTTAACTTTGCCCTGAAAAGAGTTATGGACACTGATCCTGGTGCGATGTTAGAGAAGTCAGTGGCCAGATCAGTGCAGGGAAAGTAAAGCGGTATGTCTGATGATGTACCTGCTCTCAGCAGTGTGTGGAGCGGACAGAGGAACACAGACAGATGTGACTGAACACCGCTAACAGCTGCATGCGCCCCTTTCTGACGTCAGCGCACACGCAGTATGTCCTTCATGTCCTCACACTTAGCACTGCTAGCAACACACCTTCACACCAATTTACTTAAATACTCCAGTAAATTGACAACTTTTACTTTTTTTAAAAACTGTCACAGTTCCAACGCTGTGATTCGAATTAACCAAACAGCAATAACGTTTATTTTCCTTTCCTTAAATCACTTTTCTCAGCGCGTCCTCTGCTTACGAGCGAACCGTTACTTCGACATTTCTTCACATTTTAGTTTACGTTGCAGACGTTGAACGTTTTCTAATTTTTCTTGTTAAAAGAAAGTTGCTTCATATTTTTTAAACATCATATTAAAAGTACTAAATGTCCTCACTCAAGTTGTACTAATTTAAAGTTGCTAGTTTAGCGAGTTAGCCACCTTGCTAGCGTCCTCATCCTGCGAACTAATAAAACTCAGAAAACTGCGAACCAGTGGTCCATATTCTGATTGTATCGTGTTTAGCTCTACTTACAGCCGGGTGGCTTTTCAGCTGACGGCCAACTGTGCCCAACATTGTTGCTCTCCCAGAAAATTTCACACAGCGATAACAGGTTTAACTGCGGCCTTGTCCAGAGTCACACTGAGCGATTAGGCTAGCACTACTAGCAACGAGGTGACGTCACTTCAAGTACAAACAGAGGTACTTTAAAATGTGCCTGTCTTAAATTCTATTGTAGCCACTTCTCTTTCGCTGTTCACTGACAACCGTATTTTCTATGATTAATAATTCACCAGTCTATTTTAAGTCATTGTTTAAGTTTTTTTTAAATATATATCTTCATATATTAACCGCGGAATGGCGTGGTTGTTTCAGTTGTTTTCAAAAGGCAATATCTTGGACACCCGATCCTGTCAGTGTAAATGGTAAAAAAAAATCTTGTGCCCAAATGTTCACTGCTCTGAGAGCCAAGGGTACAGGATTAGTAAAATGGTACATGAAACACGACTGTAGTCCTCTTAACGGATCATATTTCAGAAACCACTTCAGTTCTGGATATGTCCAAACCGCCTGCTGCTGTAGAAAATAGTTCATTATATGGCCAAAAGTTTGTGGACACCTGAATAATCACAGCCATACGTGCTTTTTGAACATCCCATTTCAGATTTATAACCCTTTTACTGTTACAATAACCTCCACTCTTCTGGGAAGGCTTTCCACTAGATTTTAGAGCGTGGCTGTGTGGATTTGTGCTCATTCAGCCACAATAGCATTAATGAAGTCAGGTATTGATGTCGGGCGAGGAGGCCTGGAGTGTAATGGAGTTCCAGTTCATCCCAAAGGTGTTCAGTGGGGTTGAGGTCAGGGCTCTGTGCAGGACACTCGAGTTCCTCCACTCTAACCTTGGCAAACCATGTCTTCATGGAGCTTACTTTGTACAAGAGGGTAAATACAATACAATATTGTCATGCTGGAACATGTTTGGGCCTCTTAGTTCCAGTGAAGGGAAGTTCTATATTTTATACATTTGTGTGTTATCAACTTTGTGGCAACAGTTTGAGGAAGAACCTCATAGAGATGTGATGGTCAGGTGTCCACATATGGCCATGTAGTGTTGGAGCACCAGGCCACATTCATCAGCTTTTATCTTAAATTTTTTTCCATGTGTTTATGGAATCTTCTCTTTAGATATTGAAGCTTTCTTTTTCCTTTCTTTTGCACAGATTAAAAATTTTGCATTAACACATCTGGATCACAGTAGTGGATGTAAAAAGAGACAGAGAGAATGTAATGTGCGCACTGACCTGGGTGGGGTAGTTGACGTACTGCAGAGCAGAGTTACTGGACACCATGGCTCCCAGATAGGACAGAGCACACATTCATCGTCTTTTATCTTAAAAATTAGTTTCCATGTGTTTATGGCATCTTCTGTTTCTTCTTCCTTTCTTTTGCACAGATTCAAAATTTTGCATTAACACATTCAATTCAATTCAATTCAATTTTATTTGTATAGCGCTTTTAACAAATGACATTGTCACAAAGCAGATTTACAGAAATAAATGGATTCACAAAAATATATTGTAAATATTTGAATTTATCACTGTGAATTTATCCCTAATGAGCAAGCCAGTGGCGACGGTGGCAAGGAAAAACTCCCTGAGATGATATGAGGAAGAAACCTTGAGAGGAACCAGGCTCAAAAGGGAGGAAAAAGAGACACTTCCACCTTTGTGGTAACAGTTGCGGAAGAACCACATACGGGTGTGATGGCCAGCTGTCCACAAACTTTTGGAAATGCAGTATAGTGTATGTAAGACTAGTGCAACCCAGAGGTGGTGGTTCCATGTAGTTTTGGGTGTAGTCCTTGCTTCAATCTGGATCTGAAACTGTAATGTCCTCAGGTCTTAAATGTTACAAACAGGTTTCATATGCACAACAAGCAGGCATTCGCTCGCCTTTTACAAATAATTAGCTTACCCTTCATTTGTTTAGTATTAAATGAATACTCAGGCATTTTTCAACCTAAGCTTGATCTACCACATCTGTCTCATTTTCCTGTACTGAGTGCACAGAGCTCTCGATAATTAATTTAATACGATATCAATACCAGATCTCGAAGTGTTGGTCAATGCCATCTCTCTGTAATCTCACAGAAAATGAGAGAAATCTATTTTATATTTTTAAATAAAACCATATGTCACAATTACACAAAAAGGCTTATGAATGAGTGTTTTGACTTCCTGTTTCACTGGTTATAAATATGAGGTTACACAGAGGACATATTCCCTTAGGCATTCATCAATATGAGAAAGATTAGACAATACACAAATGAAATGTGACAAAGGTGTGTTGACCTGCATAAATAAGGCAATGGAATAAAAAATATATAGCTCTATGCGTGAAAATGTCCATGTCCACAGTCAGGTCACAAAGTAAGAAGATTAAAATACCTGGAGCTGTAATGAATCAGCCTGGAAGAGGACACAATTCTATCTTGCCTCCAGGTACTGTTAGCAGGATAGTTTCACCAAGGATTGAAGATTTGCAGAAGATTGAAGATTGTAGATTTTGGGATGACCAAGTCTCTAGATCCACAGTTAGACCCCACCTTCACGCCAACAAACTACTTCAGAAGTATGCCTTTTCATGCATCTAATCACAAACATAAACAGCTAGAGATTGCTAGACATTACCTGACTGGAACCAGGTTCTGTGTTTAGATGAGAACAAGTCTCAAGGTGGGTTTGTCATAAAAAGAAGATCGGCTATACAGAAAAGAACCGATTTCCCAACTGTACGGTGGCAGATCTGTTATGTTTTTCCTCCAAAGGCCCTGAAAACCTTTTTAGCAAAACATGGCATCTTGGACTCCATGAAATACCAGCAGATTTTAAATGACAATCTGGCAGTCTTTGCCAAGAAGCTACAACTGGGTCATGGTTGGATCTTCCTCGCTTGGAGAGATTCTGTACTGAAGAGTGATCTCAGATTCTTTGGTGTGAATTCTCCAATCTCATCAAGCATTATAAGAAAACTCTGTTATGCATTATGTTGCCAGCAGAATGTTGCACAAAGCACTAAATGCTGGGGGTGGAAATAATTAATAATTAATAATAAGTTCATTCTTAGAATTGATTTATTTCAATGAATCATTAGATTTTTCTAAATTTTTCACTGCAAGATTAATATTAATCATATATTCATAACCATCTTTATTAATTGTGCCAGTAATTCTGGAGTTGCTTGAATCTTTGTACATCACTGGTGCTGTTTAGTATTATTTTTCCCTCACTCACTTTTGAAGGCATTACATGTCACTAAAAACAACTTTGAAAATTCTGTTTATGACCTGAGGTTGTACCCTTTATACTGGAGCGAGGAGAAAAGAGCAGAGCAGGGATTTTGTTGCTTTGCCTGTTCTCCTTCACTGACTCTTTTAATCAGATTGCTTTCCCCGACACCCACTCGTGTTTGTTTCCCTGCAATTTCATTTTCTGCTCAGAATTGAGCATTAACCTTTCGTTGCAGCGAGTCCTGGTTAAGCAAGCAGGAAGCAAACGGCAATGTCAGGATTAGGAGAGGTGGGTAGAAAGGTTTTCTCCCACAAGGGCCGTTTGACCTGGTTTAAAGTGATAACTCATCTGCTATCACACCGACAAGTTTGCGAAAAATAAATCATCAAACTAGAAAAGACAGTCTGCTAAGTATTTTACGGTGAAACCTGGACGTAGAGTAAAGACAGAGATGGTGGATTTATTCATGTCCAAAATAAGTTTAATGCCATCTGGTTGGATTTTTTCCCCCTCGATGGACAGACGGACAACACGGCTTCGCTGGCAGACTCAAACACAATGTTCACATACAACAGCTGGTCATCACACACCCCCGATAGTCTGGCTGAGTTTCCCTTTTAGTTAAATATCCAATACAGTTCCAACTGGTCAAAAAAGATACCAAAACTAATTATTTTCGAATTCTAATTATTCCATTATTGTATGGAAGAGACAACGATAATTTCCTCATACAGTAAACAAGACACTCGACAGGAACAAATATAAGAAAAACGTCATGTTTTACATGAAAGAATTTACGTTGTATATCAGAGTAAATCTGATGTGGCTTAGATCCAGTGGCCAGGGTGAACATTAAAGATGTACGTCTCAGATGGAGTGACAGAACACACGTATAATTATACACACACTCAATGCCGAATGTACATTATACATTTAAAAACAAAGGAACCACAGAAGAGGCATCTGATTCAGAGTGAAACTGACACTAACACATGGAGTTGTATGTGTATAACTGGCCAATCTGAGCTGGTGCACATGCATACCATGAGCGTGCAAATCATTCTCTTATCATGCTCACTGTCCTCTGGCTCTAAACTCCCTGGGAAGTATAGTTCAAAGTAGAAGTGTGTGGTATTTTGACTACAAAAACGAAACTAAAATTTTCTATCATTATCCAGTCTTTGCTTTTTAAAGTTAAGATATAACCACTCTTTCAGTGATTCGTGGGTGGAAAAGCATAAAAAATAAGTACATTTTGTTTTTCAGATTAGCCACTGATGAAATAGTGCACCAACAGAAACAGATGTTTCTTCAAGTTTGCTGTCCGTGAGTGTCGCACACGCTTACACATGTATTCTCTTTGTGCTTTAATGTGTTGTCTTCTTGGACATCTTTCCAAACTTGGCGTCCAAGCCGAGACCTGCGAGACGGAGAGACAGAGAGGCTGTGACGTTTGTTCGTGGGTCTGTGCTGTCTTATATGATCAAAAGATGCACAAATGCAGCATTAAATTATCATTAAATGAAACTGCAAGAGCAACACGAAGCACTAGTGTACAAGTGAGAGTCTAATAGGCAAAAGCGGAAGGGGTGCATAAAGGAACTATTTAGCCAATTTTCTTACTAATAAAGATTTTCAAGTAAATGATAAAAAAAAACAAGTGGCACTATAATTACATCATTTTTGTTGCATTCCTTCAAGAAACAAAGGGAACTGAATTTTAAACACAAAGCAAGCAGGTGTTACTGTGTCATAAAATATAAGAGCCAATCATATTACAGTATGCAAATACAGGACACAAAACCTCAGTTTGCCAGGGAAAGTGGGTGGGTTTGCAGAGGGCTGGAGATGTTTCCAAACGTACATTTTAATTCAATCTTTCATCAAGAAATTTATTACTGAGTATTTAAAACAAATCAACAGTCTTTAGAACAAGGTTTGGATGCTTGAACTGAATGAGATTTTTAAATACTTAACTCCTCCTGGATGACTGATTCCAACTGTTTTGGTGAGACTTGTTAACACAGTGCAAAATTTCATTTAAAACAGACTTTCTCTGTACTTACATTAAAAAAGGATTCAGTGAGTGTTACATATGAACTGGAGAGCTCACAAAATAACTCCACTGCTTGAACCTATCATGTTTGCAATTACATGTACAATATTAGTTGTTATTCTTCGAGATGCTCCCGTTAGGGGTCACCACAGCGGATCATTGGTGCGCATGTTTTGATTTGGCACAGGTTTTACACCGGATTAATTAGCATTTTCATGTATATTCATAGATTCCTGCTTTTTTAAATGAGCATAATGTGTAAAGATTTTTCTCAGCCATTTTAGTATTTTCTTGGGGATCTAAAATAATGTATTATTCAACATTGACCATTTTAATTGTTACAAAATATGTCTGAGGTTACTGTAAAGTCCTAACAGCATTTTTTTTTAACTAAGAGTTTGTTAATGGGTTGTACTAGTTGCCTCTATTTTTGGGTGGCACAGTTTACTAGACAAACTACCTCCACTAAAGCACAGGTTGTGAATAATAAGAGAGCCCTATGAGGTGCAGAGATGCAGTCCAAAGCTTAAAGGTAAGATGTGCGCTGCTCAGGAGGAGTGTTTACCTTGAATATTCTCAAAACGATCATTAAATACTAAGAAGGAGAGGAGTGAATGAGAGGAGAGGGAAAGTAAGAAAGTGTGAGAGACAGTGTGAGCACACTCACCCAGGAAAACGAGGATGGTTCCAAACCACTGCAAGGGCGTGATGATGTTCCCAAACAACAGCACAGAGCCCAGGATGGTGAAGAATTTCCTTGTTGTCGTGACGATGGAGCAAGTGAGGGGCCCGAAATACACAACTGTCATAAAGATGAAGGTCTGACAGAGGATGGGGAGGAAGGTACTGTTACTGAAACAAAGTAATATGAGAGAGGCACACGTGGAGCAGGTGTGTGTGTAATCTTGCGTCTACCTGTCCCAGAGCACTGGTGAAACCAAAGAGCAAAATGTTGTAGATGACACTGGGGTAGCGATCAGCAAAGCTTAAAAACTCCCACACCTCGCCTGTCCAGAACACAGCTAGGAAACAGAGCAAGTCAGAGAAACTCTTTAAGCATCCCTAAATTTGACAAACATGTCTTTCTTGGACTATTAAACGCAACATTCTTTTCTACTCTGGCATATTTTTAATACATTGTTATTTAAACCGTAAGTAGAAAATAAATTTCTGTCTCATGGTTCCATCAAGAGTGAGTCATGAGATTATGTACAGAGTGTGCTGCGCTGAAAGATTAAAAGCGAGAACTCAGTTGAACAGATGCTGCTTGGACTCAGCTGAGTCTGACCAGCTGCCTTTAACATCGACTCCTGAAAAACACACCACTGCTAAAACTACACTGGAGCTCCAGCTCCCCCTGCTGAGCACCACGGAGAATGGCAGGGACAATAATCTGTTCCTGCTTCTCGCCATGTGTTACAGATACACTTCTGGCTATCATGTTTGAAAACTGATGCATGATGGAAGACTAATCTCTGTTTTAGGGTCGACGTGAGCGAGCATCTTTATGACGAGGATGGCATTTGGAAACAAATTATTTATTCGTAACCTAATAGTTGAACCGAAATGGTTATCATCAGATTTTGTCTGATGTTTGTATAGTGCTGTACATGTGCATAAATGACACCACTTACACCTGGCTGTTTTGTGCGTCAGGATTATATCTGGATATAGAATATGCACCAAAAAGGCAGATGTAATTTCTCCCCTAGCCATTCAATACAGATTTGAATCTGATCAGCCAAAGCAGATGGTCTGAGACACATTTTGCTAAGCTACATGGTCCAAGAATTTCAGCCTACCATACAGACTACCAAACGTCATGGAAGTTGTCTTCTGCTTGTAAATATCACCTGCTGAAGCTGATGCCCTCGTTTAAAGAAATACATAGCAGAAAAGAGCAAAGGACAACTAGAAATTGTGTTGTAAAATGATTTGCATGTTACTTATTACTGCTGCCATCACACTAGAAGTGTGAATCCATATAGAAGACACATAAAACAACTACATTTAAACAGGAATTATAATAAAAACAGAGAGCAACATCATAACACAGGCTGGCAGATCTGTGTAGATTAGACTAGAACTCTACACTGCTTGATTATACCTAAGCCATGATGCAAATGTTTATCTGCTGTATGAAAAGGACATACCCAAACCCAACATGAGAGTTGACCACAGATTCACGTGCAGCATCATGTGATTGGCTCCTGTCTGGTAACGCCCCCTCATGTGATCCTGAGCTACACCCGTCAGGCCGTCCAGAGTCAGAGAGAGGAGCTGCATCCGAAAGAGAATCACGAAATGGGTCATACACCTGCTTCACAGGTCAAGAGTGACCGTCTGTGCGAAGTTTCCCATTCTGTTCAAAATACTGTCAGACACGGCTTTTCTTCATGTGGCTGTAGGACATGAGTACGTGAATAGTGATTTCAGTTTTTGAATACCCAAGTTGTGACACAAATTACATGCACAGAAGGCGATTTCCATTGTGAAGGCACACAAATTTATACACTGACATGGCCATTATTCTTCTATTTAACAGTTTCTAATGTTTACAATTTTTAATTTATTATTGAATGATATGTCACACTTTTTAACCATTTATAGTTAACGTTTGTTACATTTAAACGTCTGCGAAATAAGTTGGTTCCTATTATCACTTATCAGTCATATAAGCTCAAACTCCTCCTCCTCGCAAACCACTGACTGTTACAAAGCGCCGACACTGGAGACTCCTTCCATAAATGTTGCATAAAGCTTCGCCACATCAACATTTATATATTTTTCTATATTAAATAACAATTAAATTAAAAAATCGATTTATTATTAGTGTTATGTACATCGTCCGCCATACAAATCCCTGTGAATGAGCTGTTACTATAGAAACAATAAAGTGTTAGAAGAGTGCATTAATGTAACCCTATCATTTAGGTTACAGTCAGAGCTACTGTCAGAGCTGAGCTGTTACAGAAAATTCATCAACATCTTCTGATTTAAGAATTCAACAGCACTGTGAATGAAAAAAAGATCATCCACCTTTGACAGGTGGGGGTGTGTCTGCAGGAAGGGTTGGGGAATGAGCAAATTAACATGGCACACCTGAGAGATATCTGTGCTGGGTTTATTAACAAGCTGTTTTCTCTTTCTATCTCTAACAGTGAGCCGGGTGCATGAGTGTGTGTGTGTGTGTGTGTGTGTGTGTGTGTGTGTGTGTGTGTACGTGAGCCTGTTGATATACAGATCAAAGAAGCTGGAAAGCAGCCCAAGTTTATGGAACAGACAGTTATTTTCTCTGTGGGTTCTTCATTTCCATTTAATTAACATGTAGCGGCACGAGCTCTCGATAACGCTCACATACAATCTCACTCTGAGTCCGCCGTGTTCCTGAACTCAGTCTGCAGCTGTTGTCACACCACCTCTTTCAATCAGATAGAAATGTAATTTGCCTCACTTGGTTTATTCTTATTTAAGTGTTCACAGGAAGGTTTTTTTTATTAAGATCTCAGTCAGATATTTAATGGTTATTAGACTGTTAACATGTACACATTAGAATGTAAACATACTTAGTAGGACAATGAGATGAAAATGTGTAGTAACTAACCAGCAGCATCTCTCCAAAGCCAAACACATGTTCATCTGAGGAGGTGGAGCCTTTGTTGGGTTTGTAAAGGAAAAGCGCCACACCAGTGACGATCAGAATCACGCACAGATACTTGGCCATGGGATACTTCTTCCTCAGAATGGTCACACCAAGGATCATGACTGTGAAGCCAGAGCCATAGACACATGAACATTTTGAAGGGAGCAGAATAACACAATACAGCACACTGCTTTCTATAGTATAGAAGTGGACTTATTCAGCGAAATCAAAAGAGCATAGTTTATACATCTAAGAAGTCTTAACTAGTTAAAGAAGCAGTTTGTAATTTCTGAGCCGTCCACTCAAAAAAAAAAAAAAGCAGAAACAAAAACTAATAATAATAATAATAATAATAATAATAAATTTCTTACCTGGGATAGGCTTACATGATTTCCCCAAAACCTAGAAAAAAAAAACAATATCTTTTTATATATTTTTAAAAAATATATATTTAATTACAAACTGACTGGAAGCAGCTTATCTGATATTAAATTGGACACATATTTCAAACTGTAAATTGTTAAAATTGTTTACAGGTTTTTTTTTTTTCTCCTTTTCAGTGTTTAATATTTCTTTCTTTCTATAAATAAGATCCTTACATACATACACACACATATTTTATATATCACATACTATATCTTATATGACTATAAGATACTCAAGAGTAGACACTGAGAGAAAATGTATTTCCATCCAAATAATTTAAGCAGGTTTTGTTTTTTACGTCGGTAATGCAAAATGGAAATTGTTGTGTGTTCCCATCAACTACTACAATGTGAATATTCTCAAGAGAACTAATATGGTGATCTACACTATATGGCCAAAAGTTTGTGGACACCTGACCATAACACTCACATGCGTCTTTTGAACATCCCATTTCAGATGTATTCCCCCCTTTGCTGTTATAATAACCACCAATGTCCTGGGAAGGCTTTCCACTAGATTTTGGAGTGGGGATTTGTGCTAAATTCAGGCACAAGAGCATTAGTGAGGTGCAGTCAGCATTCCAGTTCATCCCAAAGGTGTTCAGTGGGGTTGAGGTCAGTGCTCTGTGCAGGCCACTGGAGTTCTTCCACTCCAGCCTTGGCAAACCATATCTTCATGGACCTCACTTTGTGCACAGGGGTATTGTCATGCTGGAACATGTTTGGGGCCCTTAGTTCCAGTGAAGGGAAACTGTAATGCTCCAGCATACAGAGACATTCTGTACAACTGTGTGTTATCAACTTTGTGGCAACAGTTTTGGGAAGAACCACATACGGATGTGATGGTCATGTCCACATATGGCCATGTAGTGTTGGAGCATCAGGCCACATTCATCAGCTTTTATCTTAATTTTTTTTCCATGTGTTTATGGTATCTTCTCTTTAGATATTGAAGCTTTCTTTTTCCTTTCTTTTGCACAGATTAAAAATTTTGCATTAACACATCTGGATGGAACTCACAGTAGTGGATGTAAAAAGAGACAGAGAGAATGTAATGTGCGCACTGACCTGGGTGGGGTAGTTGACGTACTGCAGAGCAGAGTTACTGGACACCATGGCTCCCAGATAGGACAGAGCACAAACTGCGTAGAGCCAGCTCCGCGTGTGGTCTGGCCTGGAGCCCTCGAAAAACTGGATCACTGTGTGAAGATGAGATAAAAGAAGAAAAAAAAAAAAGGAGTGAGTAGAAAAGTTAAAGAGGTGGGCAAATGAACAGTGATACGAGGAGCAGACTTACAGAGTCGGGCAAAAAGGGCATTGATGATACACTGGATGAACACAAGTGTAGTGGCATAGCGAAACTTCTCCTTTTTCTCCCCCTGGCTGTAGTCTCCTCGTGTGCTGAAATACAACAGAGACATTGTGGGATGAAGTTACGGTTACAGAACCAGAGAATGAGCACTTCTACCTCTTCAACATAATAATACAGGGAACACTCTCTACAGAGCTCGTGAAATAAGATATCACAAGTCCACAATGGTAGGCATCAGGAAATCTCACACAGACAAATGCTTGGTGGGTGTTAAATTGACAATAAGGACAAAGTACAGGCTCTAAAGCTGTCACACTTTTCTAGTTCGGTTAAAATTATGTAAAAGAGAGAGGAAACAAAAGTAAAGTACTGAATACTGTCTGAAAATCAGCACTTACTGAACCGCATGTCTACAGATAGAGGCGATACGCCCTCATGCTCTCATCCAACCAAGGATTCCTAGAATTCTTAATTAAGAGTTCCTACTCTTAGCTATTATACAGTATTGTACAGTATACAAAAGTATTAGAACAGCAACATATGGGTTTGGGATCAAAAGATGAATTTGAGACAATTCTATCAGAATTTCAGCTTTCATTTCCTGATACTTACATCTAGATGTGTTAAACAACTTGGAGCATGGCAACTTTGGTTCCAGATCACTCAACTTATAGGTGAGCAAAACAATTGTAACAGACACTTTTAAAGTTAAAATAACACTTAATATTTATTTGCATATCCTTTAATTGGAATAACTGCATCAAGCCCGTGACCCACTGACGACATCATCAACTGTTGCACTCTTCTTTTATGATACTTTTCCAGGCTTGTACAGCAGCTTCTTTCAGTTGTTTGTTTGCATGCATGCTCAGTTGGGTTAAGATCTGGTGATTGACTTGGCCAGTCTAAAACCTTCCACTTTTTACCCTGAAGAAGTCCTTTGCTGTGTTGGCAGTGTGTTTTGGGTCGTTGTTTTGCTGCATGATGAAGTTCCTCCCAATCAGACGCATTTCTCTGTAAACTGACAGACAGAATGCTTCTGTAGACGTCTGAATTCTTTCTGCCACTACCATCATGAGTATCATCATCAATAAAGATTAGTGAGCCCGATCTGTAAACAGCCATGCAAGCCCAAGCCATGACGCTATCTCCACTGTGCTTGACCGATCAGCTCATATGCTTTGGATCATGAGCAGATCCTTTCTTTCTCCACACTTTGGCCTTGTGGTATGTTTCTGCTCTCAAAGTCTTCTTCCAAACTGTGGATTGTGAAACCTTCACCCCTGCCTTCTGAAGGTTGTTGGTAATGTACACTGACTGTTGTTTTTAGGGTTTTATTCACAGCGCTCACAATCCAAAAACTTTTCCTTGGCTGACCTGTTCGATGTCTGGTTGTTAGTACACCAGTGGTTTCGTTCTTTTTGAGGACATTCCAAATGGTTGTACTGGTTATGCACAATGCTTGTGCAATGGCTCTGAATGATTTTCCTTCTTTTCTCAGCTTCAAAATGGCTTCCTTTTCTCCCAAAGACCAGAGAGCTGTCTATAAGTTGGTTTATTCTTTTTAAACAACAAATGCAGTCTTCACAGGCAAAACCCAGGACCCACATGTTCCAATATTTTTGATCACTTGAAAAATAGGTTGGTTCAAAGAAAAGGTGCCATGTTCTAAGTTGTTTAACACATCTAGATGTAAATAATAGAAATGAAAGCTCTATTGTCTCATATTCATCTTTAGATCTCAAACTCAAATGTCTTCAGTGTATAGCAAAAACAAAAGAACTGGCCTTGCCATTCCAATACTTTCGGAGGGGACTGTATATATATAGCATGTTAGAATTCTCTAAGTGACAACACAATGAGTGATGTCTCTATATTTAATCTCTACTCCACTGAATTTTCATCTTTAAAGATGATTAGTTTGAATTAGAGCCAACAGTATAAATTTAATTATAGTCCAATTGCAAGCTTGTGTCAATCACAGAATAAAAAAAAAAACATTTAACAGCTGAGGAAATTAATTTGCATGTGATATAACTAGCTCTACAACTAGCTGCCACAACAGTTTTTCCTCCAGAGGTAGTGAATAACAGCTGTGGGGTGGCGGTTGGTGTGGTTTTGCATACACTACATGAATTTTCTGAAAACCAAACTATTTAAGGGAAATAGTGGATGCACTCTATTATGTATAAATATGGGCTGTGGTTTGCATTGCATTTCCGTCTACCTGTTCATTTTTTTTTTTTAACTTGATCATGTTCTTTATTCCAGTGCCAGTGGTTCTCATTCCTTTTGTGTCTGGCTGCAACTCAAAAAAAAAAAATTCTAAACTGCCCCTAAACCATAATACATTAACCTCCATTTCTCTGCCTAGGGAACTACACTGTAAACTCTTTGGCTGTGTAATACACTACTGTCGTAAACACACTGTATTGCTAGGTCTGCTGTCATTCCTAGCATTTTTGTAACTTTCTCAAACACAACGCCCATCGAACTCACTGTCTATTTTAGGTTAAGAAGAGCTACACACGGACATGCTAGTTAAGATTTATCTTGGCTCAGCACACCACTTTTCCTCACAGCCATTCTTTCTTTCAGCTTATTACGTGATAAATATTGATAATGTAAGAGACTTTACGGAAGAGTTGTTCTCAGAAATATCTTTCAAAGAAAGAAAAACAATTAGGGAATTCGATCTTTTTGTTTCCTTTTGAGTGCCACAGTGACGTAGCGTTGCCACTGTGCCTATGCAGGTTCCCTCTGGGTTTTCTGGTTTCCTCCCTCTTCCGCCAAAACATGCCAGTAGGTGGGAATTGCTCCTAGTAAATCAGTGTGTGAATGTGTGTGTGTGTGTGTGTGTGTGTGTGTGTGTGTGTGCATAGTGCCCTGTACTCTACTGGACTGAAACTGTAATGTTACAGTATACAAAGACATCCTAAACAATTGTGTTTACAACTTTTTAGCAACTGTGGAAGTCCAGAAAGGCCATGTGTTATTTCTTTTTTTTTTCTTTTGATCTCAAGATAACAAATGTTGTTTTCTCATGATCACAACTTGTTTTTCCCTGTGTTCTCGAAAGTCGTCAAAATGCATTATTGGGCACACACATCAGTGAGCACTTTCACAGAAAGTAGCTGGTGCTGTGGTAGAGATACAGCCTTTTGAGCCAACGGTCGTGGGCTCAATCCTGAGCTTGGATGACTGTTTCGAATATTTTTCCCAAATTTATGCTGGTCAGTGCTAGACCATTTCTAAATTAGTGTCAGTCACTTGAAAAAGTGACTCAGAGATCTGCAGCTATTCCGTAATGGACACTATAGTAATCTTGAATGGGTGATCAGTTTCACTGCCAGTCAATTTGAGGGACCGGGGCGTCTCGACAGTTAGATGGAGAGATAGCTACATTGATCCCGAAAGGCAAATAACATAATCAAACACCACACAGTCACACAAGCTCAGGAGCGAACCCATGACCTTGGCACTGCAAGGCCATAACTATCCCACTGTACCAGCTACTTTCTGTAACGTGCTCTCTGGTGGATAGTATGTATGCCCAATAATGCATTCTGACATATGAGAAAAATAAGTTGATATTGAGAAAACAACTTTTGTTGGCTTTTCTGGGCTTCTGTAGGCAACAGTTTGGGGAAGACCTATATAATTGATGAGAGGGTCAGGTGGCACGCACTTTGGCCATACAGGGTGTATATACACCTAAGGATTGTTGTTTTTTTTTTATTTATTTGTTTTTATTTATTTTAATTTTCACTACCGACCTGTGTGTTTTTAAATGACCCAGTCATACCGGGAACCCGTGATATCTGTAGACTAGGTTATCATACCGTGAGAATTTCACACTGTAGCCACTAATACAGCAGATGTTTCCAGAACGTTGCAGGAATGTTGCAGTTAAACCTGCTGAATATTTACTGAGCGTTCTCACAATATTCTCTCTGGGTAGTTTTAAAATTATTATTACTATGTTATTAACACTTATAACCTTAAAGTAAGCGCCTCCGTTTCGCGTATTCTCCGAGTTTTGCATGGTGTTTGTAGGAAAAGCTTCCCCCCCCCCCCCGTTTCCTCAGAATCGCTTCCCTGACTGAGCGGTGAGTTAGAAGGCTAAAGGCTAACAGCTGTCGGTAGCCGGGTGGTGTACTCACATGGTCTCCTGGAGAATTCCGTAATAAAAGTAACACACGAACACTCCGAGAAAGCACACGAGGAAGCGCACTCTCTCGTTCTGCCACAGCGACGCTTTCACGCCGCCTTTTCCCGCAACCATGCTGTCGTTCAGCAGCGTTAATCCAGCTATGGACACCGACACAGACCCCGAGCCCGAGCCCGAACTCGAGCCCGCGTCCCGCTCCACTCTACCGGTTGGCACGAGCCCGGAAATGGTGACGCGCTACAGTACCTCGCTGAGGAGTGTGTTAAAGGGGTTTATACACCTCGCTCCGTTTCCACCTGGCTCTCAGGACAAAGCCGAGGATGTGTCAGAGAGTCAGCTGGGTCCTATAACACATTTCTGGTCATGTTTCCCGCAGCATCTCGGAAACACAGCCCGGTGCGTTAAAAGGAAAAGCTGTCCACAAAAGTCCCGAGGCTGAAAATAATAAACCGCTGCCCTTTCGTTTATGATGCCTAGCGGCTCATTTGATTCTCTGATGTTTTGATGTTTAACGCGTCAGACCTGTAGGACCAAAGCGGCCGTCAGGAGCCTGCTGGCTGCGCCTGAACCTCTGCAAGCTTACAGCTGTGTACTCCCAAACCCAGACACTGCACAGGAATTACTCTTAACATACCATTATGCTGGAGCAGTGTTAGTATTTTAACTCCTAAACCACTGAGTTATTGTATTTCCAGGCCTTAATTATGGGTTCTAGTTAAAATGACTAGTCTCGTCAAGGTCACTCAGGAAGTATTTAACGCCCTAAATATAACACAGTAAACTGTTCATCCACTCTTTCCACTCTCATTCCGCTTTAATAAACCCAAACAAACCTACTCTTCTTTCCTTATTACAGAGCAACTTTTTAAACTTTTGTTTTTAAAAACTTTTGTTACGATTATCATTATTATTATTTTAATCAGGCATCTGATTAAGGCGACTATTTGAAGATTAAGCGGGTCCTTGCTGACCAAAAGTGCGCTTTGAATTTTTACGTCTTTGTATGTGGAGGATTGTGATTGGTCCAAATACAGCAACGGAGCACTGACTCTAGCGAATGGCAGGGCTGGGATTAAGAAAAGGGCGTGGTTACAAAGCCCCAAAGCAAAACTACACGTGTCTGGAAAACTAATCTCCGTCCCAAGTAAACGATTATTAGAGCGAGGTTACAATTAAACCTGTAATCTGTAAATATTCTTATTTCTTCTTCTTCTTCTTTCGGCTTTTCCCTTCAGGGGTCGCCACAGCGAATCATCACTCTCCACCTATCCCTATCTTCTGCATCCTCAACCCTTGCACCCACTAGCTTCATATCTTTATTTATTACCGCCATATACCTTATATATATTATATACCTTATATATATTCTTATTTAAGTTTCTTAATTGTGTATTAGAATTATTATGACAAAAAAGAAACATTTTGCATTATTATTTTTACTCTTTTATGTCATCCAAAAACGGCATAAACTGAAAGTAGTACAAGGAAACAATTCTTGCAGCAGTCCAATCTGAGAAGAGACATTGTTGATTTACTGCATGTCACAAACAATAACAAATAAAGGAAAACGTATGTAAACCTAAGATGCAACTTTACAAAGCACCTTTTCAGAGTACAAAAATACAGATGCAAAGGAACACTATGAACAAAACACCCTGATAACCATTCATTTACATTTTCAAAAACAGGGAACTGACTTCACCCAGCACCTCATCTGAGCTGAAATTCAACACAACCACGTCTGAACAAAACTACCCTGAGAATCTGGGATGCTGTGACAAGGTCTGGGTACAAAATGTCATTACTTTTGTATAAAACAAAACAGAAAAAAATCTAAAAAGTGCAAAGAAGTTTGCACTGCTACTTTGTGTGAACACATGAATGAATGAACGAACGAACACACACACACACACACACACACCACATAAATACTGCTGTGTGATGACATTAAATTATGCCATATAGGTTTAGTGGTATATCTGTAATACTACATTAGCAACCACCAACACACTGTTTACTTCCTGAAGCTTTCTATAAACCAGAGTGAGCTTTTGCAATGAGTCAAAGTTCCACCATTACAAGACTGGTGACAGGAACATGTGAGTTAAAAAGAAATACAAGAAAACAAACAAACACACACACACACACACACACACACACACAAAAAAAAAAAACATACTGTGTAATGAAAACAAAGCTGTATGTCTTTAGTGCTATAATACAAACACACCTGTACTTGCTACATTCTAATGTAGATATTTATCTTGATAAATGCACAAGAGTTCAGTCTTTTTTGTAACTGGAAAATATACAAACCAAAGAAAATATTCTTTCTGAATATCAAAAATACAGTTTAAAAAATACAATGTATTATAACAAATCAGTGCCTTTTCCTACTTTCAATTTTGAAAGGAAGTATTTTTTTTCTTGTTTTGTTTTGTTTTTTTCAGGTAAATACTAGGTAGAAACATTTTAATTCAAATCCATATGTCAGCTCTTTCTGGATAATATCAAAGATGTTCTTGTATACTTGTGTTTAAAAAAGAATTGCTCATAAATCATTGTGAATGCTCCAACAAAAGAGTTCAACATCATTTAGTGAACGTAAACCTGACTGGTCAACTCCATACAGGTTTATGTTGACATAGTTTACTGCTAAGTGATAACTGTGAAGCTGAAAAGGTCGAGAGTGACTTTCAATAATAAATAATAGGATTGTCAGCTCTGTGGTGTAAAAAATAAATTTAGTAGACTGAAATAAATGAACCCATTGTGGGGATCTTGTCAGTCGTCTACTCCACAGACGAGTACAAAAAGGGCCAAGTGGAGCAAAACAAATACCTGTATTAGAAAAGTTATGTGGGGCGTAATGTCTTTTCCTTTGAATCAAGGCTGACATCACTAGGAGTCTCTGTATGCTCTGTAAGTGCAGGTTCAAAATCCACTAAGCCTTATCAAAAGCAGCTTAAGGAAACGAGCCATTATTTCAACCAAGAAAGAACAAAGAATATTCAGTATTGCATACACATTTGGTACCTTCCCATGAGGTTTGACAGTCTGTTCACAAATGAAATTTGAGGGTTTGTCCTGAGTGTGACAGTTCTTCCTGCTGTCTTTTGGTGAGAGTTTGTCTTTCCTGTTTCCAGTTATCTCCTGATTTAGTCTAAAAGTAAACACTTAGTGCTTGCTACAACTACTGGTAAGCCATTACTTGGTCAGTTCTATGATGAGATGGCACAAAACCTCTCTCTTTTGTTTACCACATCCTCCTTTTTGCCATCTCATGTCCCGCATCTTTTTAAATGGAGGAGGTGGTAGAGTCTGGGATGGGCCCACTCATGTATCCACTCACTGGATGCGCTGTTGTCGGACAGGAGGCGGGGTTCTGGCCCGAGCAGCCAGTCACAGGTGAGACTGACAAGCCACGAAACAGCAGGTCCATGGAAGGGAGAAGGGGCTTCAGAAGACTGACAGGGCAGAAAGCAGAGCCTCCGTGAGGAGTGAAGTTCACTTTGTTGGGGTCGGGGCAGGAAGGCTGAGCTGGGGGATCACCATGGCATGGAGAACTAGAGCGAAGGCAAACAAAAAGCGGAGGTTATTTTTTGGTTGGGTATGAGTATCAACAATGTCATTTTATATTGGAAGTATATACAGTACATTGGCAGTCAAACAATTGCTAAGATACACATATGGCCAAGCACAAAAACGGGAAGAAGACTATAGCTGTTAGCTGACCATAACTGTTAGCTTTCAAAGATGATACTTCATTATCACAAGTAAAAGAGTAACAATTAACTTAATCACATGTAACAGATATGATTCAATAGTGTATGTTATGATATTAGCAGTGAAAAACCTCAACTGTCAGTTCACAATTTTGTCTTCCTTTATCAAGATGATGGACAATGGATATAAAAAGTTTACACACCCCTGTTAATATTGCAGATTTATGTGATAGAAACACCTTTTGCTTGTAATATAGCACTCTGTCTTTTTGGGTAAGTGTCTACCAACTTGGCACATCTTGATTTGGAAATTTTATTCCACTCTATCTTGCAAAAATGCTCCAGGTCTATCAAATTCCTTGCAAAAATGCTCCAGGTTTATCAAACTGTGAGGGGAGTTCCTGTGCACAGCCCTTTTCAAGTCATTCCACAGGTTTTCAATAGGATTTAGATCTGGACTCTGACTGGGCCATTCCAAAACAATGTTCATCTTCATCTGAAGCCATTCCTTTGTTGACTTGGATTTGTGCTTTCGGTCGTTATCGTGCTGGAAGGTGAAATTTTTCTTCATCTTCAGCTGTGTAACAGAGACCTGCAGGCTTTTTGCCAAAACAGATTGGTATTTGGAGCTATCCTTCTATTCTCTCTACCTTGACTACAGCCCCAGTCTCAGCTGAAGAGCAGCAGCCCCATAGCATGATGCTGCCACCACTATGCTTCACCATGGGTATGGGGTTCGTGGGACGATAAGCTCTCTTGTTTTTGCACAAAACAAATCTTTTACAATTATGTCCAAAAAGTTGTACCTTGGTCTCATCAGACCACATGATTTGGCAAAATCTAGGTGGGTTTGGATGTTTTGGGTTTTTTTTCCCCCCCACGAGAAAGGGAAAGGGTGTGATTGGTTAATTTTGAACACAGTTGCATGTCCCATTATAAAAGTGTATGCACATTTGTGCAACCATTTTTTTTTCTTTTTCTAAAATGTTTCTATTTGTTTTTCACTTGAATTTTGTTGGTTGCTGTATCACATTAAAGGTGGAATACAATCTGACATGATTTATCTTAGTTAATTTTTTTTTTTTTTTTTTTAACAAAAAAACAATTTTAACAGGGATGTGCAGACTTTTTATATCCACTGCCAATAGGTGGAATGGCTACTCTAAATTGCACACATTAGGTGTGAATGTGTCTGTGCATAGTTCCTGCCTCATTCCCTCATATCATATCCCTCATGTTACTGGGATAGGCTAGGGCTCCACCATGACCCTGACCAGGTTAAAGAGGTTTACTGAAGGTGAATAAATGTATACAATTTGATGATGTTTAGCAGCTGTTTTTGATTGGTTTAAATGGCTCTTTTGCTTCTGTTGGCTTAAAAGGAGTGCTTTTGTAGTTTTTCTCCTTTATGTCTGATGCACCTGTCTAATAGTGTGGTTGCCATGGACTTTGTAGGGGTTGCACAGAAAAGTGGTATTGCAAGAGTACAAAAGGAGTAGTGACAAAATGGGGCTTGAAGTCTAGCATAAGCCTTTTATTATATAGAATATAATTAAAGTATATACTGCGTATGCAAAAATAACAAAGCGTGGGTACGTTTTATGTCCTTATATGAATCTGCGCATGTGAGAAGTTAAAGACAGAGAGAGAGAGCGAGAGAAAGAGATTGACTCACAAGGCTTCCTCACACACACGCACTCTCTCACAGCCTTCTGGAGGCTCTCTCTGGAAGGCGTAGGTCTTGTTGGGGAGGGGGGACGAGGATGGTGCGTCAATCACAGATAAAGGAGGCGAAGGAGAGGGATCCAGTGGCCCACACATTACCATACCTAATGCACAGGGAGAGTGCAAAATCTGTTTGTTAAATTGTCCTAAAGTATTTCATTTAAAATCATTAAAAATACTCTATTCTGATTGATAGTGTTTAGTGTGTTGTTAAACACCCAAGAAAATGGCCTAAAAAAAAAACTGTATACCTTTAACCTCATTAAGAACACCAGTACATATTAATATGTATGAATATGCAAATTGCCCCTCCTCCGGCAATCCCAACCCCACCCCTTCCCCCACTACTCAGGCCAGGAACTTTATGCATCAGAACAATAGCTAACAGTAACCGACAGTAGCCCACTGGCTAGTTAACACTTTAGCACAGTTTTGCTAATCACTAACATTAACAAGATGCACAACCTAACAAGCAGGTTGTGCATCTTAACATTTCCAGATATCATGTCTCCCACTAATAATTTGCAGACATATCGGTGAGATCATAAACTGAGCTCATATGCAACACAATCCGAATCTGTTTTTTCACAAAAGTCTCTGTATTAAATTAAAAAAATATTTGAAGTGTGTTAACAAATTTCTATAAACTATATAATCAGAATCAGCCATCCAAGAGGACAAAATTTTAAAAACCCACATGCACTATAGTATGTCAAAATGCCTCCAGATAATGCAGTAGGTCAGCTACAGGTCAAAATGCAAGAAATAGTGCAACGGATTCTCACTTTCCCATCTGATCGAGTCATGTCCACAACCCATCAGTGGACTTACCGGACTCTTCTATAGGGCAGGGTGACTGTGAGGGGGAGAGGAGACCAGGGGAAAGGTCACTCTGAGAGCCGCTGCTGCACCTCTGCACTGGAACAGGTGCTCTGTGACCATCTGGCACATCCAGAATCTGATCAGTAAACACACACACACACACACACACACACACACACACACACACACACACACACACACACACAGAGTGTTACACAGTAGCCACATCAGAGTTTCACCTCACGGTTAGGACAGCCCGGCTGTGTTGGACTTGCTAGTTTGCCAGGGTGTTTTTGTTTTTTTGTTTGTTTGTTTGTTTTCAATTTTGAATGACAAACAAAACTAAGAAAAAGATCCAGTGTGAGCACTATTTAATAATCCACACTTAAATTTTCAGGGTTGATTAACATCTAGATTAACGTCCTTTTCATGTCTCACATCTTTTCTCATTTAAATGAACAGAAACTTTTCTGCCAGATTGTTATTTTTGTGTTGGGTCTCACTCCTGCTTTGATTGGTGATTAACCACTGTTTCTGATCTAACTTATAAGAGAAAAAAAGGATGGTTTGGAAACTCTGAGCAGATCAATAGAAACATGGTTTAAATCTGTAAATATATCTTATAGCTAAATTTAACTCCAAGTACCTTCAAATAAAACAGATACCCTAGCAACATATTATCTAATACAGTTTAGAGCAGTTTAAAGGATATGTATGTATGTATATATGTTTAATTTGAGAGATAAACATGGCTGTTGCTTAATCATGTGTGCATAGTGTCTGACCTTGTGCTGTTCTTCTGCTGTTTCAGACACAAAGACCCCCTCCAGCTCCAGGTTAAGCCCCTCTACACTGCGCCGCAGTCTGGGAGCCAGCCTGCTTAGGGGTAGCAGAGGGATGGTCTGTGTGCACATGTGCATGCACACACACACACACACACACACACACACACACACACACACACACACAAACAAACAAACACACAATACAGAACCAACAAAATATCTGAGTGAGTAAATAAGAAAGCATAAGTGAAGTCATGAAAACTTACAATCTTCTAATTAAAGGAGCAGTTTGTCATTTTAGAGCCCTCTGCTGTGACAAGCCTTCTTCTTACCCCTAACTGCCTCCACCTACTTTGTGGAAAATACTGTATGTATGCTTTATGATTTGCCTTTTAATAAAAAAGGAGCAGAGCTGAACTGCTCTGTACTGTCTGTAGGGGGAGACAATTTATGAGCTGAAAAAAAAGGTATGTAAACAGAAGCCTGGAATGAAAAAACAACTTGATCCATTGCACAGTATGGCACTATTACAAATCAGAGTATATTTTAAGTCATGTGAATATTACATGACTAAAAACAGTTTAAAATATTACAAACTTCACCTTTAATACCATTAATGGAATGGTAGTGTTACGTATGGGTGTTAACTCTGCACATGTGTGTCTGTGTGTGTGTGTGTGTGTGTGTGTGTGTGTGTGTGTCAAGCACAGTAGCTCAGTGACAACAACTCCTAAAATAAGACAGGCTCTATTTACATCTCTGTTGCTAGATGAATGAGAAACTGTTGTTTTACTGAACATCATAACATTTACAAACCCACCCGATGCATATTCCCCCTGTTAACATGCCTCACTCTGTAATTGAACTAGTAGCAAATGGCATGCATGCATACACACACATGTACTGTGTACATTTTTAAGGCTGTGCATATGACGTGTGTTTTTCTGTGTATTTTTACCTGTGTGGCTCCAGGCATGTGTGTATGGAGAATAGGCGAGGGCTGATGAAGGCGCTCATAGCCAGCAGGAGGAGGTGCGTGTCTGGAGCGCTTTTGTAGTGAGTGCCTCAGCTTAGCAACCTGTCACAGAGACATATGAGATAGTAGATATTAGAAATATCACATATGCCAGGGTGAACATGCTTCACTCCATATAGATCAAGACCTTTAAGGTGTCTAAGTTAAATTTAGCCCTTTTTAAAATGCCATTTCAAAATATAGCTAAAGATCAATCCTTTATCTAGGTTGTACCAAATACAACTACACTGTTCATGAGAACACAAGCAATCTGAGCTTTGGATTGAGTGGTTGGCAGATACAGACTTTAAACCTTGGGGGTCTGGAGATATTTTGATATTTTGTATGCTTCTGATTTTGCCTGTAGTATATAAAATATTTACCATGCAGGGGTCTGGAATCTTGTTTCCATAGGCAATATGATCTGATAATTCCTTTTTTCACTTAAACATACTATATACACTGAACCCAAAAACACACACAAAAAAACCCCCAGAAAATCTGATTTAGAAAATTGAAATTTTCTTTAATCAAAACCAGAAAGATGCATAATAAAGCCTTTTGGAGAAATAAATCTAAAATCAAACTATGTACAATTACTTACAAAAGTTTACCTGACTCTATCAAGCCAGTACTTTGCCATACTGCTTAGAATAGTGTCATTTGTTTTGAAACACTGTCATAGAAAAATAACATGACACAATCATGTGGGCTGATCGGCGGCCTCAGGTCAACCATTAAAAAGTATTTCAAGTTCAACTGGCTTTATTGTCATTTCAACCATATACAGCCGGTACAGTACACAGCGAAATGAAACAACGTTCCTCCAGGACCATGATGCTACATAAACAACACAGAGCTACATGAGACTACAAAGGCATGCACAGGACTACATAAAGCACGCTGTGCAAACGTGTGCAACAGCACAAGACAGTACAACAATTACTAAACAGGACAACAGGCACAGTAAAGGACAGTGCAGCACTGACCAGTACACAGTATTTCCTGTTCTCTGACCATTTTGGCTGAATTTCCTCACACTGATACATCTCACTGTATGCATCTCATTAACCTCAATTTAATACACAGCCCTGCCTCACAGGAGTGACCCCATATTATCCAGTGTGTGTGTTATGTCTGTCAAATGAAACACAGATTCAATTGGATAAGTGGGAAAAAAAATGTAAATAAATGTAAATTCAAATTTAAGACAATTTAAACTTAAAGCCTACATTTGTAAAATGTATATAATTACAGACAATGTTTTAAGCCCTGAGGATGGCCTGGGAATAAAACGGATAGAAAATGAATGAATATTTCAGTGGAAATGGAAAAAAAAAAAAAAAAAAAAAAAAAAGATTATTTGTATTCACACTTTGTTACAAAGGGCTGACCTCTCTGAGGTGCTCGGCGCTGCCCCATGATGCCGAGCGCTTGTGCCCCACTCCACCTCTTCTCCCCCGTGTTTCCTCAGTCCATGAACTGGGGGTCTAAGAAGGAGAGAAACAGAGATAGATGGCAAGAGAAAGTGTTTATTACGCATGATCAACCATGTGAGACACATAAGGCATAATAATCAGATTTTCAACCCGTTAATGAAGATGTTTTTTTAAATCGATATGCTGGTCCAAAAGAAAGCAACAATTAGAGTTTTGAGTGAATCTTTTCAGCATAACCCTGACTCTCTCTTTCATACATACATTTCATTTCATTGTTGAATACTGTACATAACATGACTAATTCTGCTATTATTGTGTATCGTGCATTGTGATGCACCAGATTGTGTTACAGCATCCATCAGTTTGGATGGAAGTGAAAGAGGTTTCTCTTACTTCACTGACTCTATTTGAATATCATACAAAGAACAAGCAACACACCTGCTATGCACCTGTGGCACACTCACACAGCTGTGTGAATGCCAACAGGGAAATAAAATACTGTATACATGACCTCAAGTACACCTCCTGTCCCATTTCTGTCTCAACTCCATACCTGTGTGGTGGATCATCCTTATGGGTTAAACCCCAGACTTTTGTTACACACCAGCATGCACATGAGCATATCCACACACACACACACACACACACACACACACACACACATACCGCCATGACACCTCGGGCCTTTGGTTTGCCTACCCGCAGGCTGAAAGGAAGTGGTAGGCTGAGAGAATCGCAGAAAGCCTTTAGCGGAGCGACCGTTTAGCTTTACCGGCATGAGTGTCACCCTGCAACAGCTGAATCACGCTTCCTCTGGGTACAAGTGTGTGTCAGTGGCTGAAGACGACGTGTAGGAGTTTGCTGCAAGGATTCTCTCTCTCTGTCTCGCTCTCATTCTCAGTTTCTGTCTTTCTCCGATATGGGAGTAGGAATGTTTCATGTCGCTTCACGATGAGGTCATAACATGCTGTCATAAGTGATCTATAAATTTCACATGCGACAAAGGGGTCACTCGCCCTTGTCGCTGCATCTCCGCTTATAGGTGGATCAGGAGATCGGAGGTGGGACACACAGGAGAGCGTCATGTGCTGAACAACCCTCCTGTGTAACACTTGTTTTAAATTTAGACAACACCCCCCCATCCCCCACCCCATCCCCACCACTTCAACATCAGTCCAACCCTTAATGAAATAAGGAGACCAGGATCACAGGTCAGCGGCTATAAACAGAGCTGCAGTATCTGGGCGAGATGCAGAGAACTACATGACGGGGTAAAGTTTCAGAGGGGTGAGGGGATTTGGGGCTATGAGAAAGTGTTTGGGGGTGTGTGCATGAAGTCATTTGTTATAGTATCTTGTATTTTCGGCTGAGAATGTAAAATAATTCATCAGTGAAAGAACAGAAATAGGTCAAACAATCACTGGCATAACTATTCACTGCATCTGTAGCCTACGTTTATATCAAACGCTGACATTCATCGCATTTGTAATGAACGGAAGGATAAAGAGGACTTTACAATTTCCGAATACATTTCTGTGTGGCCATCCAAGTTCAAGTTTACTAAAAACAACATGGCTGCCTCTCCAAGCTGAGATTTCAGAAAATCCCTCCACAATCAACTATGAGCTACAACAAGCACAGGGCTCTGGTGTATAAGCAATCTTCCTGCCTCATAAATCAAAAGACCTGCCCTCTGGTGATACGAGGAATGTTTCTTTTAACGCAGCACATGGTGAGATTTGATACAATGCCCCTAAAGACCACATTTATTAAAGGCTTTATCCAAGTTATCTTTGCCACAGCAATTTCATAGGCACGGTAAACGATCTGAACATTCCCAAACCCTGGCCAATCCCATAATCCCTGGCTTGTTCGGTGCATTACATGCATTACAAGCCCAAATCAGGCCTGCTGAATGTTACTCTCACATTGCCTTATGTGAAATCTGGTTTTGGTTGAGTGACAGATGATCTGTTTGACTTACTTGTACAGTGTTCATTTTATTGGCAAAAACGAAAATGAGTATCAATAACCTTTTTTTTTTCCCAAACTAAATGATAGCTAAATTCTATTCAAAATGGATGACAATATGTAATAGCATATTATGGAAATGGAAAGGTCACAACCAGATGGCTGGACAGAACTCTGTGCACTCTGTGACTTTGTAAGGACGATTATACAAGAGAATGAGCAAAGACGTGCTGTGTGCTATACGCTCAAGTGCATGCAGCAGGAGGCATGGGCGAGAGGAAACCACTGCGCTCGCATGCACCGCTAGACACACTCCAGACCTGTCTTCTCTGACCTGCTCACTTATTCTAATTTTAAAACTTCATGCCTGGACTACCACTCTGTCATAATTACTTGTCTGCTAACAGAAACCGTGACATTATTTTGTGTCTTATTAGGTTAACATAATACCATAATAACAAACATAATAAGCATAATAAGAACTAGCATAATAAGAACATAAATAATATAACATAATAAGAACTAGCATGCCTGATGACACCTCACCGGTCTCTCAAAATAATGTACTTTTATGCTACATCTCTGCTGAATACTCGATTCTGAATGGTCAGAAGGTTGATTAATTTTCTACAATCACAGGTTTATATTAATGGGCTCATTCGTATAGATTGTTGTTTCTACAGCAACCACTTACACAGGGACCCTCACTGAAATGGGTTTAATAACCACGTATAATTGATGATGTGGTGATGTAACATTTTAGCAGTCTCCACTGTCAGCACTTTCTAACGCTGTAATGAAGTTTTCCGACACTGCAAAGACATTGCACAATATTACCTGGAACTACAAATGGATAAAATGTATGACATACCAGTTTTTTAATTAACAAGAAACTGTAATTGTTGGTGAACTGCTGTGGTATAAGAGGAATAAAACACTTCAGGGAGTGCTATTATAGGAAAATTACTGTATCAGCTTTCATCATATTGTCCTAGAATATATGATGAGTAATGTAATGAAATGTGCACACTTCCAGCCACTGCAAAACTTTCATTAAGCCAATATGCATTAAAGAAATTTGTGAAATTTGAGAGGAAAAAAAGACTAAAACTGGTCAGGAAATCTGCTGTTGTTCTTTATCAACAAAATAAAACAACAATAAAACCTACAATGTAACTAAAACTTTTAGGATTTTCAGCTCAGATTAAAACTAACTCCAAATGAGCTGTCAGAGTGAACACTGTACCTGTGTGGCTTTGTCATTGACACAGGTTACAGTCTGGCTCTCGGGCTGTTTGGGCCACTGGCCCTGCAGGTACGGCCCCACTAACGTGTCCAAGGAAAGTGTCCGTCTCAGCGTCGGCTTCGGGGGACGAGCCTTTGTCTTGGACTCAACTGGAAAGACAGGGAGGCACATTACACAACAGGAAATGAAGAGAAACTGTAAGTTGACAACAGCAAGATACAAATTCTCACTGGAGGATGATACGTATGTGATTTCAATCAGGGCTCATACAGAGGCTTCGAAATGAAATTCCAGGACTTTAAGCATATTCTCATGGACTACAAATGAATTTGTTCTCTGAACTGAGCCTCGTTTTCCAGGGGTCTAGATTTAACTTGTATGTTCCGAGTATTACAAAATTATTCCATCATTCAGTCAGGTCAGGGGGTGTTGGAGACAAGCACTGTGTGCAAGGAGAAAGCAGAGGCAATCACTTGTGTGCAGAATTATATAATAGATTTACAAATATCTTAATAAATCGCAAATGATGAGGTATGTATTATGTCTTTGCTTCTCAAGGCTTCAAAAAAGAAGCCTTAATTTCAGAAAGCTACATTCAAGCATGTCAAGTATTTGAAGCATCTTGTGCAAACCCTGTGCAGAGGCACTGACATCACTAACAAGAAAAAGTAAATTTTCTCACAAGAGTCCTAGACGTCAAGAAGGACAAGAAGGCAGGAGCTGACCACTACTTAATATTTAGCAGTTCTTCCAATTTTTTTTTTTCTACTAGCTCACAAAACCAAGGGTGAATTCACAGCTCAAAGTTCACTTAGATAATGCGCGTGCAAAGCAAAAGTAACCGCTACCAAAAGCAAATAAACATCCTTAACGTCCTGCGTCCTTTCCCCTTCTGTGACTTAGCTGGGAGAATTTTATGCACGTTTGGTCTGACCAGTGTTAAAAAGCAGAAAGGCGTAGTTTTCCCGTGTATCGCTGTAGCAAGGAGTCAGAAATTGTACATGCTATAGCTCAATCATAGATGTTGGCACTAGAGATGGCACTGATTCAATACCGATTCTGGCCAATACCAGCAAAAAATGGTGGATTAGATATCATAAGAAACATCAGATATCAGCTCCTGTAACACATGCCAAAGATTGGTATTGGATTTGGAAAAGAAATTTATTTTTGTAACTGGAAATGTTTACATATGAAGAGACTTGACTGTTTCTTCTTTTGTTAGGATAGATTTTATTATAATTATACGGGGTGTCTGAAAAGTCAGGAACCAATCGGACTATGTTGCGCAAAAAAAATAAAAATTTGTTGAGCAAAATGTGGTGAGCATAAAGGTGAACATGTAGAGCATATGTTGTAAATAATACATACAAAATTAAGTAAGCTTATATGAACTTTTCAGACACCCTATTGTTTAAACTTAAACTTAAATTATATAATATCAGGTGGGTATCGGTATCGGCTGATACTCAGCCTTTCAGTATCGGTATTGCAAAATAAAAAGTGGTATCGTCCCACCTCTAGCTGGCACCTCTGCTTGTGCAATCGAGTGCTAATACGATATTAACTAATGCAACTCCAAAAACACTTTTAAACTGTTAATGTGGATGACTTTATTCCAGCTCGGAGACCACTCTGTCATCTGCTAAAACACTGTGTAATGTGGATCTGACTTCCAGAACTGTGTACATCTGGTATATAATAGTTCATTCAATTCTAAATCACACGCAGAAAAGAAGAATTTATATAATTAAATGTTAAATTTGCGATGTGTCTGAAATCTGTATGTGAAATTTGCTCACAACTGATAGTAACAAAGTACAAAACAGTTATGTTTAGAGTGACAGCATGAATTTAAGGTGTGGTTAGAAGTGTGCAGCGTGGGAAACAGCTGGCAAACTAGTGAATAAACATCTTTGTTTGCAGCAACCACCTGCACCTGCCATTGGCTGATACAAATTCTGTTTTGGTTTTTTTCCCTCCAGGTCCAGTAAAGGTTCAAGACGTGTTCAACTGTGTCTTTGCTCTCATTTAGTAGCGCACAGTGGCTTCAATATCTGAGACAGGTGTTGTCTAGTCCCCAGTGTTAGGACATGGAATGACAAGTTTGTCTCCACCCCTGTGGTCTGGAGACTCCACCAGAGCAGCGCTTTTCCCCAGCCCTCGCTGTCACGCTGTCCTTATTCATTGTGCTGCTGAAGACAAACCGCTGAGAGCTTGCTCGTTGCCAGCAGATGTTAAACCCCAAGTAAAGCGTGTGTACAGTGTTCTGTATGTTGCAAAACACCACAAACCCCCTGTGTAATGCCCCTCTAGGCTTGTCTTATCCCCATCCCCCCCGAGCGCTGCTCCCGGCAAGCATAGCGAGCTGGTTACTAAAATAAACACGTCCTGGCACAAGGACTTGAGTTACACACACACAGCTCCGTTCTGAGCTAAGCAGAACCGCAACAACTCAGCCCTGTTCAAGCACCCTGTTCTGCGAGCAAGACCCTGAACTTATCACAATAAATATAACAGTTTTACACTGGTGTTGTCACGTTCAAACAACTGCTGCTCAACTAAGTTTAGTATTTCACAAGAGAGACCCAAATTGCTTGAGGGATGGTGGTTTTAAGGATTATACCTGTCCTAAAGTCTAAAAAGCATATTAAGAAAAAAGTGTTCTAGCTACATTATATTGTTATGTAAAGGGAAGTGAGATGTTCTCAGGCTTGATAGAACAACATTGAAAATGCAAACACAGAACCTAATAGAATCATAGTGCACAAATGTTGCAAAAGCAAAATAATACACTGCTGCTAAAGGGAGTAACACACCACTGTTTTGCACAGTAAATCGTACATTTTCTAGTGTAGCACCCTCAGCAGGCTTCAAATAGCCCTAATTTGATTCATACCTGAAAAATTCTTGCTTTGCTCTATTAAAGTGCACAGTTCTGTTTGCAAAGCCAAAAACAAATGCATGCATATGCATGGGAAATGATCTGTAAATGCATGCACTAATCAGTCTTGCAATGCTGTGTTTGCAAAATATCACACTGAAACACCCACTGAAAGCATGTGTAATGAGTATTCCCAGACACTCCCTTTCTTTCATGTCCTCTAGCATCTCTCGCTCTCTTCCTCTCTTACACGTGACTAAAAACAGGAAAACTTTAAAACCAACATCTCCATTATGTTTCAATACACATCCATAATACTGACTGTATGTGATGAAGCACATAAAGAAGAAGGACACAAGCTGAGGATCTTAAATCACATGTATGTTAATACAGATGTTTAGAAAGGCCTCTTGCATACCCGGTTTGGCCTCTCTCCATCTCTGTGCTGGGTTTTTAGTGGTGCTGGTGGTGCTGGTGCTGGTGCTGTGTAGCTGAAAGGGAACTGTAGCTCGGAGAGGCTGCAGACCGCCGCGAGACGACATCCCGAGCTCGCGAGCTCACAAGGAGGAGGACGAGGAGGAAGAGGAGGAGGAAGAGAGGCGACTATTTCTGTCAGTTTGTTCGCCAAAACTCCAAATTTTCCAGTTTTTAACTCCGGGGTCGCTTCAACTATCGACTCCTAAAGTGTTTCCATACAAATCTGACCTATCTCTGGAGATATCTGTGTCGTTAATGCTAGCTCACTTAATGCTTAGCTAACACCCAGCTAACTTCTTTTGTGATTACAGCTAAGCCTGCAAAACTTTTTTATATTGCTATTAAAAAATAAAGCATCCTCGTTACTACCTTTTAAGGAATATCCGTCTGTAACTAATCCAACATGACCAAATCGACTGTTACACGAGTGTATACACGCAGACCTGGTAGTAAAAATGGTTAAAGTTTCTCGAGTCGTCTACATTGTTGGTTGACTGCCAAAGTTCTCTTCACTCCAATATCTGACAACAGCCAGCCTCCACGCTCGTGTCGGAGTGGGCGGAGCGTCCAAACACACGCGCGCAAGCTGATTGGTTACTGAGAAATACTACTGCTATCCTATTGGTCGGTGAGCGTATCAATAGGTTCAGGTCCAGTATATCAATATAGTAAAAATATCATATCGCGATACTTTCAAACATTTCTACGATACACGGTATGTTTTAAGATAAATAGATCTCATAGGAATTGTGTTGATTTGTATTTAAAAAATTGTGATTATTGAGTTTGATTATACTTTTGTTTATTGTCTACAAACATTAATTCTTTAGAACAAAAAATCTCAAGAAATCTTTAATTAAATGTACATATTACAGAAATTAATTTAAATATTTGGTATAAAATTTAACAATAAATCAGCAGCTTCCATTGTAACTTATTAAAAAAAAAAAAAAAAAGATATTATATATTGCCTAACCTTATTCAGGTCAAGGCTGTGGATAAATAAACTGAATCCTGAGGTTGCATGGCGGTGCAGCAGGTACCTCTAATAACATGCCAGTAGGACTAGAGTAGCACTAAATTGCTCCTAGGTGTGTGGGAATCATCCAGGTGTCTCCTCCAAAGTGAATTTTCGCCTTTCTCCCAGTGTATCTGGCATAAGTTTTGGACAAGAATAAAGCGGATGATGAATGAATGAAATGTTCATTATTTAACATTTAGAAAAGAAGAGAATTTTAATATATATATATATATATATATATATATATATATATATATATATATATATACTTAAAATGTGAACAATATAAAAAATTCAGTGCAAAATTTAACAAAAAATCAGCTGCTTCCAATGTAATTGTTATTAAAAACATTAAAATCTCTTAAAAATATATCTAAAATATCTCAGAAAGGTATATTGACATAATATTCATATTATATAGTTATATTGCACAGCTCTATCCAGGTTAAGTGTTACAATGCAACTAATCTGCCCACATTATTAAAATTCAGGTCTATAGCATTTCAGACTATGCATAATAAATTCTTAATATGACAAAACTACCTGATAAAGTATTACGATTCATGGCATCACTTCATATTATTCTTGTTTGTTTTATAGGCTACAATTACCAAGTGTACTTTGTAGGAATACAGTTACTGACTGTAGTACATCTGTTGCAGTGCACAGTCTGTCAGTCACCCCATTAGTCAACCTGATAAATGTCCAGTAAATATACTTGCTTTACCCAGGGGCAGCTGGTATAAATAGACTTGTACGGCTAAGCTGTCTGTCAAAGATAAAAAGACATTCTTATAAGGTTTTATTTTAGGCATCCATGTCAGATTGATTGCTTTTAATAAATGTTGTAAGATGGATTATTTGGACTTTTGTGGAACCAAGCTCAATACCACCAATGGTCCTAAGAAAAATACACACAATGGTATGAAGAAGCGAACATGGGGCTTATTCATTCTAGCCCAGACTATCAGTGACCATCACGGCAGTGAAATGCCCCTAGATTTGATCTCCATTTGGGCTGATATTTTTTCACCTCACGTCACTGACACATGTAACACATCACCATTCGAGAAAGCACATATAAAATATAGTCCAAAATGCCTTTAGATAGACTATGCACACATTATCCATTTAAAGCACACATTATACAAAATGAAATTTAATTTTTTGAATGGAAAGGGTTACAGCTTTTCTTTTTCCAGTGTTTAGTATTCAGAGGAAATACACGCAAGCATGAACTCAGTGGAGCATTACGGATATGAAGAAGTAAAGAAATTTAAATGAAATGCAGCTGCCTACGTGTCTGTAAGTGTGTATAATAGTTTCCCCCCACATCATTCTCATTACGCCACTGAAGAGACCTCATGATATAATGCATTGCTCAACTCTAATAGTTTTGTTTAATAGTTATATTGATAAGTATTAGATTTTAGCCTCACATCTAATATCATAACCAGCCATTCGCTGGGTGTTCCCAGTAAAGAAGTCAACCCAAATATAACCCATATATCTGTAAACATGTTTTAACATGGGGTGGACTACATTCTCCAAATTTAATGTTACTGTTGCTTTCTGTTTCCCAGCCTGCCTTTGAGCCTGAACTTTTGAATTTGTACAAACATTGTACATCCTTATAAATAGCATATGATTAAGCCTGGACTTGGATAACACATACAATCTTGTCTCCAAATATGCCTTTTTTTCTTTCTTTACACCTAAAATGGAAATCATAGCAGTATGAACTAAGAGGTTCTGTCCACTAGAGGTCACCTTGAGTCAACAGAACCAAATGGACGTTTCACTAGATTAAGAATAATCAAGATCTGGCAATACACACCTTGTTCGGCAGGGTTCATTTGTTTAATTTAATCCTTGTTTTATCCTTATATTCACTGTAGAACTATATTGGGATTTACTATACACAAAGACAATCCAGCCAGCTTTACATATATCTATAACTTTTATTGTTCAAAATACGTAATGAACACTTCCTGTTCACAAAGCCAAAGCCTGAGCTTTATTCCTCAAAAAGAAAAGAGATTCCTGGAAATTCTTGACTTTCTCACCTCAGCAATCTCATCTCAGTAAAAGCAGAAAGGCAGAAAAGTAAGCAATAAAACTGTGGTGGAAAAAACGTCAGTCGAGTTTGAATGAAAATGAGGGCCATTTTATTGATGGACAAAAAGCACTACCACTACGTAACAAAATATATGTATATTGTATATATGTATAAACAAAGCAGCACAATTCCTCAAGCCAATCAAAGCTTCATAAACATAAAACAACCACAGGAGTTTAAGTTTGCTGCTACCTCCACATACACAACATCAGGCATAACTGTAGGTGGCACAAGCACATCAGTGAATACATGTACAGTCGTTCAGGATGGAGGTCTGATCTCATGCAGGTGATCATAAATTCATTCTCTCTCATCATGTAATGAAGGCAAGCAGTGGATGGGAGGAATATAGTGACCGGGGATTATATGGAGTTGATCAGAAATTGGGGGATAATGGTGGTTCATGCCAGTATTCAACACTTTCTCAGTAAGGAAGCTACAAACCAAGAGAGACATGCCTCTCCAGAACAGTGAGACTATTACTTATTTATGAGATGATTTGAGAATATGAATAAATGAGGATGCACAGTGGTGGAAGACAGAAATGATGAATCTCTAGTCAGAAGAAAAGAGAAGGGGTGGGGTATGTTTTATGTTTTTTCGTCACTAGTGAGAAAGAACTCTTGTGAGCCCTAGCTGGGGGAGAGGGCAGGGCTGGGCTCGGCGCTGATGTTCACCAAATATTCACTGGATTTAAGACTGGCCAGAGACTTGCAGCTTGGCGAAGAGGCCAGAGACCCACACAGGCCCAGCATAGACGGAGTAGTGTCTTTCACTGGGAGGAGAGGAAAGAAAAAAACAAGCATAATTACATGCGAGAAATAGGATTCTTCTCCCACAGTGGAACTGGCAGACCTGCAGTCCTTCACCCACTCGCAGGTCCACTGAGCCTCTAAGACACATGCGTTTTGGTCTGTTAGGCCCGCACTGTATAAATACGACTCTGCTTGTGTGTGTGTTTACTTGTGTTTACCTCCTGAGCACCAGTCACTGTCTCCATTTTGTTTCCCATCTGTCTTCAGAGACTCTTTTGAGTTCAGACTCACTTCACCAGAGAGGCTCAGACTGTGAAAACTTCTCCTAAACAACAGCAATTTGTCAACAGAAAGCACAACACGTACCTTATAAATACATAACTCATTGTGCATCACTATCATAACTGCATTTACACTAACCCAATACGCACTTATACACTCACCGGCGGAATAGCTTTACATCCCCTTGGTTGTTTGTAGCCTGTGTGGATGGCCACTGGTTAACCAAGGAGACTGACAGGTCTTTTGACAAATGGGCTGGTTCACATGGAATAACACCAGTCCTTCAAGAGGCGAGACGCCAAAAAGAAAGAAAAAATATAGACAAGAAAGAGAGAAACAGAAGGGGATCATATGATTGTGGGGGTAGGAGTTGGTATGCATAAGATTCCATTCCTCAGAAAGCAATGGTGCATTTGTTTTTTTAAGTTTATGGCATTGAATGCATTTCTGTATGAGATCTGTGTGAGCATCTGTATAGTACAGCTGAGTGCAAATGTGTGCATACCCTTAAGACAAAGTGAGGAAGACAAATATATGCAATTTAAACCAAGACATTTAGTGTGTGTTAGGTTTCACATATCTTCTTTGTTTTTATAACTGCATCTTTCCTCTGAGCAGCTTTTGGATGTTCGCATTTGTACATTTTTTTCTTTTTTAACTCTGCCAGATGTTAAGTTCTGCCAGCTTTATACAAATGAGGCCTGGAAACCGAGAGGGCTGATACTTTTGCCTCATGTTTTGGACTGTTGCCTTGCTGCAGGATAAACCTTTCTTTTTTAATTGAATTTTTAAGATTTATGTTTTTTAAAACCAAGAAACCACTGGAATGCAAACTTTCCCCACAAGTGTAAGTTTGTGTGTCTCTATGTACAGTTGTGCTTGTAGCTCCAGAATAATGGCCTCGAGCTCTTTCTTCTCTTGTTGGCTCTGGATTTGCAGATCCTCCAGTTTCGCATTCAGTCTCTTATTCTCTGTCTCTACATTCTTCAGCTGTGACTCTCGCAGTCGCACCAATTCTTCCAGATAACCCTAAAAATAGTCACAATACATACTTTCTAAATAATATACAGGTCATATACTAGTCTATAGCAATGCATAAGGCACATGACAAATCTAATATAAGCTTTGTTTCTACCCCAAATTCCAATGTTTTATGCAATGTTTTATGCATGCTTTCACATATATGTATGTAATGTTTTTGTGTGTTCACCTTCTGGGCATAGACGATCTTGAACCTCTGCTCCATCTTGCGACACCTGGTGCTCCAGCTCTCCTCATCAGTGACCAGAGGGATGTAGGGATGCTCAGCCACGCTGTCTTCACTCGCACTGCTGTCCAGGCTGCGCCGGTCCTCCTCATCGCTAAGGTAGTCATAACTACAGAGAGCAATATCATCACTACGGCAATCCAAGCTACAGCGCAACCATAGCAACAGTATCACTGTAGATACAGAATGAATGGTGATGATTTTAATGAACACAACCAGAGAAATTAAGTTTTTATAGATCTTTTTAAAAATAGTTTGCATTTATTATAATAATAATAATAATAATAATAATAATAATAATAATAATAATACATTATGATTTCTAAAGAAAATTCATTCAAAAGGATGAACGTATGTAGGACACTCCACATGATCTAAGCCTATTAATAAAAAGATCTTAAAAACATGTTGTTAAATTTGTGTCTCAGCACTTTGTCAGTATTAAGTTTTCCATCATGAAAAAATCTTCAGTGTGTTTGCGCCATAGACAAACTGCTAAAGATTTTTTTTATACGACTTAATTTTTTTGTCAACTGAGAACAAATTATTGATGAGTTGTCAGAGCAGAGGTCACAGTGAGTACAGTTAAAATGAATAAATGTAATGTTTATTCTGTTTACATTTCCATTGTCCTTTACTAAAATCGTGGTGACATTATGGATCTCCATACCAAACTGCGGTTAAGGCTACTTGCTTAAGCTATAGACCATGCCTGTCAATTGGTTCTGTTCACACTTAGCCAGTTGTTTTGGGTCATTTCATTGACCATCTTCTCATGGTTTGTGGTGTGCGAGCCTGGCCTACTTTATTTAATCCTACTACTAGAAACTGAAATTTGCATTGGTGAATATGTGCACACTCACTCACACAGAGGTACATTTTGTCTACTGTAAGTTACAATATGTCCTTAAGGCCTGTGTTTTCAACAGTTCACACTATATTAGCTGGAAGGTACTTCCCCTAGCCAGGTCTCGCTAGTTCACACTGTATTAGTTTGTTTAGCAGAAAAAGGGGTCCAGGTCGTCCACATGGTCCATGGGGTCACTTATTGCGTTAGTGTTTGTGAGCCAAATTAATAGGTTTGTTGCCATGTTTTGTAGTGAGAACTGCTCTTGGATTTTGTAACAATTGTTTTAATATACAACCTAGCCAGCAACAATGAGAATATCAGCATCTATAAGCTATCATACAGGCTTCACTAGGGCCAGTATAGTGAAATCAGTCAAATTCCTGCATAAAGCATAAATCTGTTGGCATGTTGGAGCTAACTTCCCTCACCTCTGGGTAAATTTCAGGTATGGTGTGTAATCAATCACAGCAGGTGTCTTCCCATCCAATACCTCTCCCTTCAAACAGAAACTGAAAGAGAGTGACACATGGGACATGGATGAAACAAGATATGTAAAATACTCCATACTAGTCTCTGAAATGGTTTAAAATTTCAAAGTGCATTATAGGAATTATAGTGTAGAAGCAAAGGTATCCTGTATTATCTGTCTCCCTGTACTATAGAGATCACAGAGGAAATACATGGTTTTCTTTAGACTGGTTATTTTCACCTGAAGTCAATGGCACTAAGTCCAATCAGCATCCCTGTCAGGACTGTAGCTTCCTCTCTCAGCATGATGGCACCATCATCATAAAACTTCCTGCACACACACATACAGTATATCATATATCCGTTATACATACACAGAGGGTTAAAGTGCTCTAGGCCCAAAAATTATGTATCGGGGCACATATCTGAAGGAGATTCTACAATAGTTTTAAAAATAACTATTACAGAATTCTCTATGAATGAAATTCATAAAATGCTGTCCAAAATTTGTGTGTTAAAAGTCACTTTGCCAAGGTTTTTAAGCTTTTTTTTTTTTTTTTTAAGGGTCTAACCTCGTGGTCCGAGTATCTCTTAAAGCTGTGGCAATGTATTCAGATAAACGCTTCTCCATGAGGGCCATGCGAATCCATGCCCGGCCCTACATAAGTGATCAAAACAATTATTGAAGATAGAGGGAGAAATGTCATCAAAAAGTTAAAATAAACCAGTTCCCATTAAGAATTGCTACAAGAGCACCATGGCCATCACATTATCATATGATGAAACATTCAGATTTACTATGACCATAAAAGTATGCCACATTTAGTACTGAATTATAGAATGGTAATTTGTTCTTATTATGTAGGGCTTGAGAACTTTAGAAGAGCCAATAATCATGTGAGGATAGGTATTTTATTATTTAAGACTCTTGCCTTGGCTCGGGATGTGCTGATGTTTTCAATGTTCTCGATGCTGCTGATGCAGTTGTTGTGAACTTTACTGCAGGCCAGGCGAACATAATCCCAGAAACTCCTCTGTCCATCTGAACTGAACCAACCACCTGGACCTGATCAAATACCAAATAACAAAAATGTTTTTAGGACCTATTATTTTAAAAAGCACTTACTTCTGCACACAAAAGATGACAGATGTTCACCTTTGAAGCGGTGACTGAGTATGTGCTCCAAGATTGCGGCAAAGTTAACAAACTCTTCCGATGAGTCGTCGATAGGCTCAGCTGTGTACTTCTCCAATAGAGTCTTTACTGAAAACCTGAATTAAACAGGGAGATAAAGAGGAAGAAGGGTAAAATAGTTTGACAGCACATTACATTCTTATTATAAATATACATTCACAGAGAAATGCTGTAAAATAGTGTCCACATGCACACACAGTCCTCAGTTCTCCACTCTAACTGAAGGACTGAGAGCTTTTGGGAATGGTGCCATGGCAGGCAACTGAGGTCACCCCTAATTGTCCTGTGTACTACACAATGCACCTCTTCAAATGCCCTGCCTCTATTAGCAGGACAATGATCACAATCAGTCCTTGTAGCCCTACCCAATCGTGCAATGCTACTGTCGGCATGAGGACCTTTGTCCATTTGCCTGGGTTCCATTCTGTTTTTTTTCCTTTTTTTATAAGATCAGCTTCACAGTCAGAAAATGACAGAATACCCTAAACAAACACCCACACACTCTACATCTCTCCACCCACTCACTGAAAAAGCGATGGCCTGATCTATTTATTGCTGCCTTCAGCAGTAGCACAGCTACTCTGGATGTCCTCAGTCTCAAGGTTTTATAGCACAGGAAAACCTGTAGGGTTCTGGCATGCAGAGACTGCACTAACCCACTCCTACGCAACCAAAGTGCAGAAGAAAGAGAGAGAGTGAAACAGGACTGGCAGCATCTCTGGACCCAGCACCATTCATGCCTTCATGGGGAACACCAGTATCACTGAAGGCAAGACGGCCCTATCATTGGGGGGTTCCTCTATAGCTCGTGGAAAGACCTCAATCACCATGGGCAAGTCTTCCATCACCCGCGGTGTGACCACAACCTCCATGGGGGACTCCACCATCACACGAGGCAAGACTACCATCTCCCTGGGCAGAGCAAGCTTCAGCAGAGGCAAAACCACAACCTCTTTCGGAAAGGCTCTCATGTCCAAACGTCGAACCACTTAAATGGCAAAAAGTACCACAACTGCTGAAATGAAGAGCAAGTTGTCAAATGTGAGGAGGACAGTCGAAGACAGTGAGGCAACAGACATCCAGGAAAAGAAAACTGGAAGCAGATCAGGAGAAAAGGCATCCATTTTGTTGAGAAAGACTTCCTTCACAAAAGGGAAGATGAAACTGCTGAGAAGCAAGAACGCCATCTCATGGGGACGAACCGCTGTCTCGAGAAGTAAGACCAAATTGAGGAGGGGAGAGACAGCATTTACGGTGGGTACAACCACAATTACACATGGGGAGACCACTAGTTCCTTAAGCAAGGCCACTTTAAGTCAAGGAAAGAAGTCTGTAACTGTAGTAAAAACATTCCTCAAAAGAGGCAAAGAAACTCAATGGAACCTCTACTGGGATTTTCATCTTTGACTGAAATACATTTACCAAATAGACTTCGGAATAAAGAATGTTCATGCAAGTTAGTTGATATGTGAGATGCAAGTGTATTGCCTGTCTGATCAGATGATATAGAATCAGTTGTTATTGTACCTTAAATCAGGTTGATCAGTCTTGTATGAAATTTTTGTTCCTGAGTTGGAATATGGTTGAAAAGTCTGAGCTGATTTAAAGAAAATATTCATTTATGTGATGATGGGAATCAGCCAAAAATGCTCATTCTAAGGTCATGAGTATATAGTTTGTTTGAAGCAAGTGTATGTATGTTTGGTGTGATGGCAGGATTCCAGTAGGAAACAGCTGGTATGGTGTAATGTGTGTAAACGAAAGAAGTCATGTGTCTGAAGAGAACCAATAATGCCAAAATTCTGTTTTAAGAGGCAGTCTTATCACATATGGCATAATACTTACATGAGATAACCAACAGTGAAAGTATATGATACTATACATAGATCACAACATATGCGATATTAATGTCAGCAAACTAATGGAAAACTCAGCTAAGATAAAAAACATTAATAAACTGTACTTTAATATAGCTGAAAGGTTTGTTTCTTTCATTTTTTTTTCCTTAGTAGAGGGAACCCCTCAGTTACAGAGTATTAGAGTTCTCTATGTGGAGCTTACATTTTGAAAAATGAACAGAAAGACTGAAAGCTTGATGACACCAAAATTTGATTTGATTTTGATTTTGATTGCATTTTGAACAATTTATTTAAACTATCAAATCTGTCTGTCATTCAGATGTTGTACTTTGCTTGTTGTGTAAATCAAAAGGCTAACCCTAAACTATTGTAGGCTATTTTTTTTATATCTGTAACCACACTTTTAGTACCCATGTACAGTATCACCAGTGATACCATTAGAGAACAGTTCTACCAGAAAACAATGCCAAGGAACTTAGTGATGTCACCATCGATTGTATCTTTCAACAATGTGTCCCTCAGTTTGGTCCACAGCCTTGCATTGCCAACGGTACAATGGAATCCACTGTCCTACCGGCCCCCAGATAGGGCTGCGGCCTCCTACAGCAGTTTCTATCCATTCACTTCATACAGGGGAGGTATGTGGCCTTCTTGAGCCCACGTCGTCCTTCTCAACAACGGCTTTTTGCTGCTACATGGGGGTTGTACCGAATACGCTTAGCATTCTGGTCCCATCCCAGCACTTGCTGCGTGGATCCGTCACACCCTGCCAGGCATTGTCTGTGCAAGTGTGCTGCTACAAGAGTATGTGATGAGACAGCTTTGTCCTGTGAAACCAAAGAAGCAAAAAACCTAACTTCCCCAGGGAGAAGAGACAAGATTTAACCCCAACGTGCTCAACATCTCCCAGGCTGGCTGCTGCGGGAGGAGATCCCCTGCTACTCCTCCTCCACCACGAATTGGTTCTCCTCCACCATGGGTAACACCAGCTTCACAGAGGGCAGGACAGCCCTCAACCTGGGAAGCACGTCTATCAAGAGGGAGAAGAGCAAGATTTTGATGGGCAACACCTCGATCTCTCGTGGGAAGAGCACCACATCCCTGGGCTCCTCAACCATTACTAGTGGCAAGACCAAGATCTCCCTGGGGAGTGCTTCCTTCAGCAGAGGCACCAAGACCACATCCTTCCGAAAGGCATTCATGCCCAAAAGGAAGACTCTTTAACAGGGAGTGGGGCCAAATTGTCTGGTCAAGGGTGTGTGGGGAGGGTGTGGGGCACCAGGAAGGTGGAGGGGAGTTTTCTACAGTGCATCAAATACAGAAAATATCAAAGAAAACTGAAGCCAAAGCATCATCACAACGGAATTCAGAGGGGGTTATTCTGGGCATCAAGTTTATTTATTTTTTCGACACCCAGAAACTGTGGGATTGAATTTGACATCAAGGTTCTTCTGTTCCAGTAACTGCTTTGGATTAAGTCAAAGATGCAGGTTAGTGAGTCAAGATACCTGCCAAAGTAGGTTCCAGTCTAACATGTTATGTTCTGTCTTTCATGGAAATATTCTGGTCAGGGTAAGCCATTAAATCTGTTTAGGCCAAAATATATACAGCAATTAAATATACTGCTGGATATTTTTTGGGTTCAGGTGCTCTTTTGACTGGTCCTTAAATAATGATTGAAGAGCTTCAGATTTAAATTGGACAATTTACGTTTCTTGCTCTATAAATCCAATTAATCAAGTTAGGGGGGGATAAGAGGGAATATAAAGTATGATATAAAGTTTTTATGTGGTAACCTGGAATAATCAGGCTTTTGGGGCTGCAGATAGAAGAAGGACAAACCAAAGGCACAAATATATATTAGTCAAAGCAATTATCTGTCCCTTGAAAATAAGATAGAACAGTGGTCACTCTTATCTGAAAAGAGGCAATGTGGCTGCAAGTTCTTATTCCAGCCAAACAGGTACCACACTTAATAGCTGGTTGTAAACCACTGATTATGCAAGTGGAATCTGATGAGTCTCCTAATGGATTGGAATGAAAACCTGTAGCTTCAGTGGCCCTTTGTAGATAGGATTGAAGACCACTGAAGAAAAGCTTTGAAAGAAGTCCAAAAAGTCCAGGGAAATGTTGCTATGTTTACTCATCTACACTGATGACAAGGTTTTTCAAAGCATGAAGTCCGTTATTGACATATAAACTCATGTACATGATGGAGGCGTAAAAATGTAGGGCTCCAAGCTAGTGTGGGCAAGTGCATGGCTAAATCTTTGTCTTTCTGTAAAGAAGTTAGCTGAAGAGAGAACTTGCATGCCTCAAATGCTAATTGGTGAATGGCAGCAAGATGCTCTTGGTACGATTTGACACTAACAAACAAATGTACAGCCACAACAAATGGCTTTTGTGCCTTAGCTCTCGCCCACCCTGGCAGCATGCCAAGGGAAAGCCATGCTGTGCCCCTTTGAAAGTCCCTCAGTCCCTCAGAAAGGCAGTTTATGGAAGTTTAATGCACTTTGAAGCTGCCCTCCACATATTTGCTGGAATAGCATTAAAGTGATGATTCTCAGTCTAGTTATGCTGCTTTATGTTTCTATACCACATTCTCCTCTTCTCCAATAGCTCAATACGACTCCTACACAGTCAGACATCCCTCTTTCTTCTTCTCTTCTGCAGTTGTCTCACCACCCTTCATATGTTCTTCCCCTATCTATTTCTCAGTTGATATTTATAACACTTTTCTTTTCCCTCCCCTCCCTGTCCTTGTCTCTCTGTGTGTGTCTCTTCCCCAGTACTTACAGGATCAGCTGAATTTATGGGATGCCTCCATTCTTGAAGCTCAACAGCAGACCTAAGACCTAAGACCTAAGCATTTAAAACTTTTCTCCAAATCTTTGTCATTATATGCTAAGACCACACCAGATCAGTAACTATACATATGAATTCATTTGGTTCAGCTGTATATCAGCTTGGCAATGAAGCCCGTAACATTCAATATTCAGTTTTCCATCAAGTATGACGAAGTTAAATGTCTATTGCATGTGTTAAGTAAACGGCAAATGTATGTAAATTTCTAGGGTTGACAGAGGCTGAGATTAGAGGGTGTGACATCCTGTACTGAACACAGAGTCAATAAAGGAGTGATGAATGGTCAATATTAAGGAATTCAGAAAGCAAGCAGTTGGAGTAAATATAAATGTGAATTAAAGACAGAGACTACAAGAAAGAAATGAATCTTTACACAAAAAGTGTTTGGATTCACTCCATACTACAGTATTTTTTTTTCTTATTTAGCCTTTTAAATTAATTTACAAGGCTAAATAAGAAATTAACTTAAATTCATATAAATTAACCTAAATTGATATTATAGTTACTGCATTTAAATGGTCTCAAACTCAAATTCATTCAGCAATCTTTAAAGTGAGACTGGAATTTTTTTTAATTATAATAAATCTTTCCTGGTGAGCACAAACCGTCTTTTCAAAAATAAAAGAGGGATGCAGGAGATACTTGGAGCAGGAAACAAGTCACAGCAGTGAAGTGCTCTTGTCCCTTTCTCTGAAAAGCACTCCAGATAAAAAGTGGCTCACTTTAAATACCATGTTACCTCATGTATCATACCGTCAATTCATTTCTTCCTTCTAAACTTAATCCCAGGTTCTTTCTCATGATAGGAGAAAAACCTCAAGAGAGCAATAAGAAATTAATAATTTAAAAAATTATAATATTAATGTTAAAATTTTATTTTTCTTAGGTTGAACATGCTGCCACCACCAACTTCCCTAAGCATCTGCCACACGAATTAGCCTTCTATACGAGACAAATTACTTCTGTTCCTTCTATTCAACAGCCTGCACTTCTGCCTAGTTTCCACAACAGCCTTTGTCTTTTTAAACATCTTTACACAATGTTTTGAGTAAGGGCCATTGTTCCCTGAACTTACACTCTTATTTGCAACTCCAGGAATCAGTCAATTCAGGGAAGAGACTTATTTTATGCTAAGCTCAAAATGTTTTCTTTATGTTCTTGATGAAATTGTGTAATCCAAATTTTCATTCAGCCTTCAAACATGTGGAGACTTACCTAAAACAGAGACTTTCTTCAGATCTGCTGGAACTCTGACCTCTCAACTTTGACCTGGAACAGAAGTCATCATGCCCCATGCAAAACCCCCAGATCACTCTGTGACGATGATGACACCATTTACTCCTATGTTACTGTCCTCATATTGTGTTTTATATCACTGTATTCATGTCATATAAATGGAGATCATAGTAGTCCATGCATAAAGCAGTGCCCTCATTGTCTATATAACATTGGGAAATGAAAGCCAAAAACTGATCCCAGTAAGCACAGTCTCTTAATTTCTATACCTATGACTTCAGAAGTATGCACCTCTGTACAATGTGCTGTAAGGCACAGATACAGATGAAATACCCTAAAAATACTTGTTTTATTTCAAAAAGGTAAACGTAAACCGTCACCATGTAAAACTGTGTGTAGAGTGGATTATGTCTGTGAAATGTGTGAAAGGTAGAATGGTAAAAAATAGCCAACTACATCATTACTAATGCTTTAGACATTAATTCTGATCCACCACAGATGGAACAGGTTGGGCAAGGACAAGTGAAAGCTTCCTGTCAAACCAACTGTGTTTTTGAACGTCTAATGTGCCATCACGTGTAGTCATAGTCTACAGGACTGTTCAGACAGTGGTGCTGGGAAACTTGTCCCATATTAAAAAACAAACAAAAAAAAAACAGTTAAATGATTGGACTATTGCACTTGTATAAATTTTCCATGTCACCATCCTTTAGAACACCGATTCCCAACCCTGGTCTTGGAATAGCTCATGTCCTGCACATTTTAGTGTTTTCCCTGCTCCCAACACATCTGATTCAACTAGTCAGCTAATAAAGAGCTCTAGGTTGTCATGGGTGAGCTGGGAAAGCACAAAGTTGTGCAGGACCAGGGCTGGTTGGTTCACCAAGAAGCAGTTCTGTGCTGCCCTCTAGAGGGTTTGGGTGCAATGAAAAGCCATTTTGAGCAGCACTACTTAACTACCTGTTAGTCCCACCCCGGATGTGACATATACGGTAAGACATTAAGCCACTGCTGATCTCTGATCTCTGATCTCAGCGGAACCTTCCCATGGCTGCAAATGAATTTTGCTGTCATTTCACTGCATAACAGCAAAATTAGCATCCAACTGATCAATAAACATGAGTGGGCAATTCACTGGAAAACACAGTCTGGCAACTGAGACTTATGGGACATGGACAACAAAGCTGAAAACCAGACCAAGAAACACAGTAGGTTTCAGGTACATCAAGTTTTAGAGTCCTTAAGAACTAATTTATATAGCTACTCTAAAATGTCATGGTCATTTACTGATTAGATGTCTATTCTAGCAACTATTACTTAAATTTCAGGGTGTAACCTTGTTATTCTATTCAAGTCCTTGTCTTATGTAGCTTGTCTTTAAATGTCTGAGATTATATTGGTCTTCATGTGGTCAAGTAGGGGTTCTGGAGGAAAACTGGCCACTGTTCCTGTCCATGAAAATGTCTTTGTGTTTACTGAAATTCTATTTTTGAAGTTCTTTTTTTTCTCTCTTGCTGTGTTAGCATGTTTCATGTTTAACTGATGTTCAATAGACACCTGGAAAGCAAGGTTCTGACTGTAGTGCTTGTTTAATAAACAGTTGCTGACTTTTGCCTGTCTTTTTCTACTTTTTTCAAAATCGGGGAAAAAAACATTTTACAGACATACAACCAACTATATCACAAAGATGTATGGGTTTCAGCAGCGACTCAGAGTACCAAAGAACATATTGCTATTTGGAAAGAGTCTGGGTGCCTAGATTGAGAGCTTCATATCAATAAATTGGAGTAGGTTCCATGAGACGTTCCATGGACTATAGCACCCCAGGTCCTATAAGTGTACAGTCAGTGGCTGTAGAGGGTTCACACCTGACTTCGGCTGTCCGAAGTGCCCACTGCCCACTGATCATACTGGACAAACTCAAATAATTACCAAGCTATGGTACTATCCCATGGGCCAGAAAAATACACAGTGCAGGTGGATCCTCGGCAATGTGGGGAGCTTCCTGCTGTACGAGTTTCAAGTTGTCCCATTTACAGATCCACCTGTGGTGTCTCGTTAGAAACACTGTTAGAAAAATGTTTTAAAAGCTTCATGTAATACGCTTCTTCAGTTCGTTCATTGTGGTGAACCCTTAAAGGCTTTATGTAAAACCCTACAACAATGGGTCCTTTTAGAGAAGGCTCCAAATAGGAAGCTGGATCCTTTAACTATTCAAAGAATCTGTTAGTAAGTGTGTTTGGTCCTGCAGGTATTAAAAATAACATTTCATTCCACTGGATACAGATATAAACCCTGATGATTCATCCATGGCTTAAATGCGCTAGATGGGTATTTTCTAACTTTACCTTCAGGCTATCAGCTCAGCTAATGTGCAGAAGGTGCTGGGTTCAAATCCAAAACCATTCAAATCTGTTGGACCATTGAAAAAGGCTTTTAATCCATAAACTGATCAGTTGTATACAGTCTTTGGATAAAAGCTTCAATAAAATGAGTAGAATGTAACCGTTAACTAGTGTTTCACTTGACTAACGCTTGGACCACACAGGATCATTTCTACGTCTTTGATTACTCCAGTAACTTCAGTTTCATCATACTGTTCCTAAGACGCACTTAGAGTTTCCAGATATCAAAAGTGATTCTTTGGGATATGGTATATACTGCTGCTTTGTTCAGCACTTTGTATCAATGGGCAGAGTGGGAAAGAAGACATGAAGGAAAACCTCCATTGGCAGACAACTGCTACTGAACTGGTATATGAAAAAAAAGATGCAGTTCTCAGTGTTTTGTTAAAGGTCAGACATCTGTAAGGTCATTGGTATTTACCCCCAAATTAAAGCATATTTCCACGAACAAAAACTTCCAGATAGGCATACATCAAATACCTAACCATTGCTATATTAATTGTGTTATATTAGCACTTATTTTACATGCAAATAATTTAGACTTTTAAAAACTGGTTCAATCACCAGTGTTTCTTGAATTCAGAGCTCTATGGAATAGCAGACTATGTAGTCCCTGCTCTTCTATGTGATTGATTTGATTATCCTGCTTTGTGAATTTAAGAGCCACCAAGAAAATTGTCATCAACCATTGTATTTAACACTGGGGCCAAACAGCCTAATTTTCTGCTTCATTACATTTCACCTTAGAAGAAAAATTGTCCCAGTACAATGGCACATACCACAGCAATTATCACAGTGTACTAGTGCTTGCTAACATTTGTGAGATTGGCAAGAAAACTTGAGCTGCTTTGGTTTGTCACATTAAGGTTCTTCCATGATTAGCTGAATCTCTGAGAATGCTAAAATAATGATATTCCATGCTCAAGCCACAAGTACGGATCACTGAAAATTCAGTCAGTAATGCCATGTAGCATTGCAAGATTTATACTGGAGAATGAAATGATCACATTGCTAACCGGTGCATTTATAAATCCGGAATATAGTCTCTTGGGGAAACCCAAGAACCCTGAATTCACTGAACATGGTGTCATGGTGAAAAGTCAAGTTTCCTTTCCTTGCAGGAAAATATGACCCATTATGCTTGCAGAGATAAAGGATAACCACAAGGCCTTAATATTTGCATTGACTTCCAAAAAGCCTCTCAAGTTGGTTATGCTGTGCATTTTCAGCCTGTGGAAGCTGACAAGATTTGTGGGTATAAGTCAAAAATAGTAGGACTTTCCCACATCTAATCTAGTTTGGAACACCACATGGCCATACCAATGAAAAATAAACATTTACCCAGATTAAAAATGCCAGGATCTCTAAATACACATGAATATACAATTTGGAAAAGTCTGCATGCCCCCTTGCCTTCAAAATATCTAGCCAGCTAGCCACTGCTCATAAATTAGCTTGTATTTTTCACAGTTAGACAGAAGCGGCATTTCAGCATTTCTTGATTTTGCATTGTCCTATTCTCACTGCTTTACTAGCCAAGAATGTCAAAATATACCATGATGCCTAAATTTTCTTTCAGTACTATCATAAGCTACGTTACCTGGCTTAGTATGCAGGTCACGGTACCAGGTGACCTTCTAATAATATTCATCAGACATGATAGACTCAGCATCACTGAACCTAGGTTTTATATCAACATTCAAGTTAACCATTTAGAAAATATTGTTTTCAAGTTCAGTGCTTCAGAAATCACTTTATCCTGGTCAGAGTCACAGTGGTTGTGCAGCCTACTGCGGGAATTCTGGGTGCAAGGTAGGAATACACCCTGGACAATGAATGAATGAATAGATGGATGGATGGATAGATGGATGGATGGATGGATGGATGAAAATTTCAGGGCTATTTGCCTCTTTTGTTCACTGTTTAATAGAATATTTTGGAGATGGCACACTGCTAATAAATAGTACATCAGGGATACAAGGGGTTACTGAGGATGGATGGATGAGTGAATGAATGGTGGCCTCTGGTGGCATCCTTTTTTCCCACACTATTGTACACTATTTTGGCAGGCTGGTGGTCCGCATGCTACTTCCGTTACCATCATGGATAAAACAATAATGTGTTTGCAGAGAAAGGCTCGGTGATTTGTTTGCTGGTACGCAGTAAGCCTCGTCTAAACTACGTAATTATCCAGTGAACTTAGGGTCAGCTCTTTATCTCCATCTCCATCTCCAAATAAACAAACAAACAAACACAGATAGACCCAATAACAGTATTCAGTCTGTGCTTAGACCAACGCAGTGTCGTATCATGATAAATGTTAGATGGTAATGTTATGATGCTTTTCCTTTTAATAAAAAAAGTCCCAATTTTACATTGACTCCTGAGTATCATGTATCATGAGCACTTTGTCCTTCTAAAGGCGTGATGAAGGATGATGATGGATTCACAGTAGATCAGCTGAAGGTGAATGCTCTTTCCTCTGCTTGTACTTCCTTTCTTGTTACTGCGTAAAGCACATTTCTATTTAACGCCTTGATTTCAGAGGGGAAATAAGATGTCTTGACGCTAACTCACTGCCTTGGTGGTTTACATCAACCTCCAAGCACAGGTGTCCCACAGAGATTGTGCCATATTTTAGCTTAGAAGCTCGCTTTGGCCTAATCGGCATATTCGCCATTGTCAGTAAATTGGTAAATTGGTAAAGCAGTGACATTTCACATCATCTCCATAACGCAGAACGCTGACGTTCAGTCAAATCGCTTATTCATGCAGCAGATTGCCCACAGGCTCCTGATGGAGATGGAGACAGACATGGACACGGATGTTGTGGGTAAAATTAACACCTTACCTGCAGACAGTGATGAGGTTCTTGCGCTCCACCGCCACGTTTCTGTTAGACGCTTTTTTCGACGTTAGACCCATAGCCATCGCGGTGTGGACACAAGCCGCTTCCATCCGATGCAGCCTTAACGCTTCGAGCCGTGAGCCTCCAACCCCTCCCTTTGGACCAAAACACACCAAACACACGCTTCACACGCCACACACTCCTACACTACAGTACAAACTGAACATTTCCTCAGATTCTCGAGATGATGTTCTGAATTACATGCCTCTCGTCATCACCACGTACCTGCGCTATTACCACAACTAGCACTTTGTTTACACAAATTCTACATTAAGCTTAAAATATAAACTCTTTTCAATTTCTTTCCAAATACAAATCAACCACTTAGGCCTAGAGCTAACAGAATTGTATTTTGTGTGATTTTAGCTACTTATTTGGATTAAGATGGAGCAGTTATGTCTGGATGAATGACCCTTTTAAATAAAAGTCTCTTAACTGCACCACAAAAAAACCCTAAAATATTCACCCCCCCTATACATACCATGACAGCACGGTTCACTTTTTTCTTGTTTTCTTTTTTATCCTTTCCTTATTTGATTCGGGTTGCCACGTTATGCTGAATTCCCTCAGAAAGCTCGAATAGACAGCTGTCTATTAATATATATATATATTTTTAAAACGAATATAAAGCTATATTGTTGTTTGATATGAACCATTTTTTGCACATGCAAAAATCTGTAGTTTTATGCTTAAAAGAAATAGCCATTTCAAAACACCGCGTTAAACATCAAACTACGTCACACGCTAAATTAAATCTGCCTAGTAACAAGCAGCTGATTGGTTGTTAGTCCAATATGCAATTTATATATATATATATATATATATATATATATATATATATATATATATATATATATAATTTATTTTATTTTCTTTTTTACAAATTACTTGTTTTGACATTTCCTCTTTTCGGTGTGTAATTTATTTTTGCAAATATTACATTAAAATAATTAAGTGTAGATTTTTATACTAGAAGCGTACTGCAGTAGCCGGGGATTTTGAAACCATTTTGTTTACACAAATAGTATCTGCTTCTGAAATGTAGACCCTCTTGTTTTTTTCTCCAAATACAAATCAGCCAGTTAGTGCTTTTCAAAACATATATCATCACTGTATTTTTGTGTGATTGACTGTAAATCTAGTAGCTCTACTTGCATGTTTATTTGGATTATGAGGGAGCAGGTATATCTGGATAAATCACTGTTATGTGTCATCACTGTTAAATAAAAATCTCTTCACTGAAGCCCAGAAAAAAATTTAAATATTTACCTCTTTACATACCATGAATGCACGGTGTACTTTTTATCTTCTGTTTTGACTGGGGTTGCCATGTTTTGCTGAATTACCACAGAAAGATCTTGAATACACAGCTATGCTATTTAACAGTTACATTTATGGCATTGGGCAGACGTCCTTATCCTCATACTGGTTCACTAGGACAGGGATTAAGAGTAATTCTAAAACCCTGTCGGTGAGGTAGCATAGTATGAAAAACACACAACACAATTTTTTTAAAATTACAAAGTGGTAATTTAAGTACTTCATGAATATTTAAAAATTTAAATATTAATATTTAATACATTAAGCTATTGTTTGAATGAAGTTTCTCTTTTTGGACATGTAAAAGGCTTTAGTTTTAGGCTTGAAAAGACATAGACACATTTCCAAACACCAGGTTAAACACCAAACTACGTCACACACCAGATTAAATCTGCCTAGTAACAAGTAGCTGATTGGTTGTTATTTGTTTTGTTTCGTTTTGCTTTTTTATGCCCTTCTTTTTTTTATACGGAATTTGTTTTGTAAACATTACATTTAAAATACATATATTTATAGGTTTTTCATTGTTTTATTTTTTTAATATCGTATGTAGATTTTATTTTGATTTTATAATGAAAATTCCTTGATGTACTGGAGTACCAAAGAGTGTGAGGAAGAAACCACACCCTATGCAAAAGGTCAAATTAGATTACATAAAACATAATCATATATCCAGTCACTTTAGTGATCCATTTAGATATCCAGTCATGCTCATTCATGCAATTATACAGTCAGCCAATCATGTGACAGCAGTGAAATACATAAACCCATGTATACAAAGGTCAAGAGCTACAGTTAATGTTCTCATCAAACATCAGAACAGGGAACCATCGTGTCTGGCACCAGCAACCATGCCACAGTCAAAGTCACTGAGATTACAGTCTGATGTTTGATGTGAAAATTAACTGAAGCTCTTGATCTTTATCTGCATGAGTTTATGCATTGCCCTGCTGCCATAGGATAATTGCATTAATGAGCATGTGTATAGGTTTTTCCTATTAAAATGGCTGGTGTGTGTATGTTATTGCATAGTGTATTATTATTTCTTATTTGGGTCTATGTGTGATATATGGAACTTGAATCATGTAGGATCAGCTCATTCTTGTTTGTGAAAATTTTAATGAAGCTTCACTGTAAGAGTGAGTTGATAGGGCAGGCTCAAACACGTATTATGAACCTTAACCCCCAGGGGGCAGCGTTTCACAGAATTTAGCTTTCACAGCTGCTCTCAAGTGGGCATTCCTATAATCTCTGTTCCACAGCATTAGAGTTCAGTCACTTCAGTGGTTTAGCTCATTAGGAAACTAACACTCAAGAGTATATAAACACACTGAACAAGGAGTGAACTGCCCAGGTCTCAACTTTGACATCCAGAGGAATGCTGAAGAAGAATGAGAAAAAAATCTAAATAGTGGCTGTACTCCATCACGGTAGAGAAAGGTGTCAGGCCTTAAACATGAAACTCATCATTTAAAACCTTAATGGGATTAAAATGAGGCATGGCACATCTTAATTTAATCTCATTTCAGTCCAATCAGCACAAATTTCCGTTTCCTTTAATTCATTTATGGTGTAATTGCCCTAAAAAGTGGCCCATGAGCTTCCCCACTTGTAGATTGTTACTCAGTACTAAGACCATGCTCTAATAATGCTGTTGTATATATCAAGATTTGCACACTGTATCATATACGCATACAGAGACTGAGTGCCAATAAAAAGAGGTCTCACACACAGTGCTAGAGTACAGAAGAAGACAGCAGAGTATATTGTAGCTGAGAGGATGAGTACAAGAGAGCCTTCAGCCAGGCAGCCACAGATGTCCACTCAACAGAACATTTAGATGTATTCATATGTACATTCAGTCATCTCCAAATAAATAACATAAATTACTAAAATAAATAAACCAAAAATTATTTTACATTACCATCTCCCATTCACATGACAGTCCCTTTCTTTCCCCCTATAGAGGGTCCCTAGTCATTTTGCAAACAGACAGTACTTAGCATAACAGAGCTCAGTCTGGAAGCTCTAGAAAGCTCTACAACAGTAAACCTGTTCTATTAAAGGGATCTACGTAGGGTTTTGATTCCCTTTCAATCACAGCAATGCTGTTCATGTTCCAGTGGACAGAACTACCCAATCGTAGTACATACAGGTGACAAATTAAAGGAAAAGCCAGTGGCCCAGTTATGCGTGGTTTGCGTCCACTTGCCCCCATTGAGGGAAGCTTTAATGGAAATCAATGCAAACTTTTTCTCACTGATCAACCCAATTGAACACCTAAAGGAGATTTTGGACCAGCGTGTTCATGCTCTCCACCACCATCATCAAAAAACTAATTGAGGGAATTTTGGAAGAGTGGTGTTCAATCCCTCCAGTACAGTTCCAGAGACTTGTAGAATCAATACCAAGGTGCACTGAAGCTGTTCTGGTGGCCCAACATCTTACTAAGAAACTTTGTGTTGATTTTTACTTTAATTTATCACCTGTCCATGCATGAAAACAAACCCATTTTAGCTACATAGATGGCATTCAGCACAGGGAATAAATAAGTAAAACGATATAATAAATAATAAAACTTAGCAGTTGTTAAGACTTAAAGGAATACTTCTGTGTTTTTCCAAGTTAATCTCTATCCATCACATCTGTAGCATGTGTGTTTACCACAGACAATAATTTCTATAGTCGCCGAATTATTTCAATAAATAGATACGCTTTCATACATTTTTCAGTTGAAAATTAAGTGCTCCAGCAACTGCTTGTTGTATACAGCTTCAAAAGAACATTCTTGGTAAGGCTTTCTCTCATCTCTGTCTCATCCTTTATTATGAGTGTAGTAGTTGCAGCTTTGAATTATGTCACCTATTTTAATCTTTTCTTTTTTGTGGAATTTTATGTTATCAGCTGCCCTTAGACTTCCATTGTAAGTTAGTTGAGTCAACATATTTTTCATTCTTTTCTTAGTGCAGGGAAACGTCTCGTCCATGGAAACTGCACATATGCTACAGATACTGTGAACCGTGATTAGGTTGAAAAATGCAGGAGTATTCCTTTAAGGAACTTTGATCCAGTAAATGTGCAAAGTCCTCTCCTTCCTTGCAATGCAGTGTATTTCCTGCTAGCAGCTCAGTGATGTAGAGACCTGCCCAGCACCCATCACAAGTTAACTTCTGTTCTTGAAGCACCGGAAATAACGTAACAGAACATACTGCCTATCTCCCATATATCACTCTTTTGGTCTGATTAATATTATGGTGAGAAAAGCAAAGCAAGGACTGAAGCAGAAGTTTAAGGGCAGTGTGTCAACAGTCCTCCAAACTTCAACACCAAAGCCCTGCTGGGTTATTTTAAGCTCAATATGTAGGTCGTTATCACTGAAAAAGGTAACAGAAGCATTTCTGTTAGTTCTGACATTTTAGAAAACCCCTGGGGTTCCCCTGGGTGTTTTCGAGGAAGTGTTTTGGGTAAAAAGTCTGACTGTGGAGTGACTATAGAAATGGCAAACCCATCTCTCAGCACTTTTTTCCTTTCGTTTTCTTTTTAGCTCTTCAGTCAAATTAGAGGCAGCTATTAGTTTATATGTAATCCAGTCATAATAAATAATAAAAACAAATAAATTAGGAGGGTAATAATTCAAATTAAAACATTTGACATAAATAATAATTCATTAAAAATAAATAATTAAAACTAAACAAACTGACACTAGACATTTGCTATGTACACCCTGACAGAAATGATGTTCCCTTTTCTTTCTATGAAATATTAAACTGAAGAGACAGACAGAGTGGGCTAGGAAGAAGAAACTAAAGCGATGGTATCCTCTGTCCATCATTCATTCATCACATTTCTGGTAACGGCGGTTCAGCAGTTTGGAATACTAACATGCCCACAGCTTTCACCTCTTGTTTCTGCAACTAGTATGATAATGGTCATGTACAAATGATAAGTGCTTTTGTACATTATTTTACATACCCCTTCCCCAACGGTATGAAATTCAGTCATGGAATATAACTGGGATGAAGAATACAATCCGAAAGTATGTCCGCATCAGGAGGTTTTACATCAGGAGTATGAAACAGGCTTTATTAGCATGCTCTTGCAATTCCTCAGAGGGAAACAAAAAATGGAGATGATCGTCTTCAGACCCTCCGTCTCTTTCTCCCTCTGATTCCTCTGCCCTTGTCTTCTATCTTCCCCACCTAATGGAGCAGCAGGACATTTATTATTTGTAATATATTAGTATTTAACCTCAAGTTTCCCATTATATCTGAGGCCTAAAAACAGCCTCTGCACCATCTTTCGCTTCCAGCCCCTCTGTGTCTCTCAGTGCGTGTTAGGCTCTCTTTCTGTGTCACGGGGGCTGTAGCCATTGGCTGGGGGCATGATGGGGGTTTTGGGCTCAGAGTCCCTACTGACTGAGGGACGATGATGGCCAGAGGCCCGGGTGAAGAGGCGAAAGGCTCCCCTGCAGATCAGACAGAACCAGTACACCTGCGGAGCCATGAGCAGAGCAGCACCCATGTTATACTGCCACGGAATGGACAGCGGCACCATGTAAAGGGGGATATCCGCGTACCTATCACACACACGTGCACAAGCACACAAACACACACACATTTGCATGAGTGTACTGGGGCATTGGAATCATGAACCATGCTAATGACAAAAGACTAAACATTTACACTGGCATTTTTTCCACTTTTGCATGGCGGATACATTTATTTTCCTGAAAGACCACTTTTAGAGTGACACCATTCAGAAAAATCAAGAACAGAGGTAGCAGAACACTAAAGAAAAGCTCCTTAGGAAACATGGATATGAACTGTACATTATCAAAGGGAATAATCTGTGACACCCAAGTTTGTGTTTTATACCTGACCCAAGGCACAGAGCCCCTTTCCCAAAAACTGATTTATGCTAGAGGAAGTGTATGAGAGAGAACATACCTGCCATAGGCGTAGTAGAGGTAGGGGAAGAGAAGAACTCGACAGATGAAAAAAGTGATCAGCATGAGTGCTCCATTAACTTTATGAAGGAGAGTGTGCTGCTGCTTGTACTGAAGCATGGAAAGAAAGACAGAGAAGGCAGGAGAAAGGAAGATATGGGGTGAGTACCAGGCAAGCTTTTGAAAGGAGAATATCATCATGAGACCCAACAGTATGAGGTACATTGCTGTGTCTTCTTGAGAATGATGGAGAGGACAGTGCTCACAAGGAAGCTCACAAGAAGGAGGTAAAGATATATACACACACACACACACAAAGAGAACGCATTTGAGCAAACTGAGCTTCGAATATGCTTGTTTATGGAGGCCACAATACAAAAAGAAAGCAAATTAGTAAGCAGAAAACAGAGAAGGAAAATGGCTGATGGATGGGTAGATAAATGTGTGATGGAGAAACTGGCATTGGATAGATAGAGTTGATGGATAAAGGGGTGTTGGGTAGATGGATGGGTGATGGATAAAGCAGTGCTGGGTAGATGATTGTGTGATGGAGAAAGTATTGTTGGGTCGATAAATGGATCCTGGATGAGGTATTGCATAAATGAATGCATGATGGAGAAAGGGGTGTTGGGTAGATGAATATGTAATGGACAATACTGGGTAAATGAGTGTGTGATGGAGAAAATGGTAGATAGGTAAAATTTTGGGTAGATGATGGATAAAGCGGTGTTGGGTAGATGAGTTGAGAGATAAAGTGGTGTTGGGTGGAGGCGTGGATGGATAAAGTGATGTTGTGTAGATGAATGGTTGATGGAGAAAGCAGTGTTGTATAGATGAGTTGATGATGGATACAGCAGTGTTGTGCAGATATATGAGTACTGGAGAGAGTAGTGTTGGGTAAAAAGACAGTGTTAGGAAAGTACCTGAATGAGTATTTTTCCCAGACAAACAGACGGAGTGCTGAGTTCAGCTAGGAACATGACACCTTGGAAATAATCCCCCTTTCCTTGTCGCCAGAACTGAAAGAAAGAAACCATTTTCTTTTTCACCAAATATTACTCACATATTACTCACTACTCCACTTTAAATCTATACTTAACAATGTAAAAACCCATTTGTAAGTGCAATGTGTGTTTTAATGAGAAAATACAATTAGGGACAAGGATCAGAGATAAGCTTTGTAAATAGAAATGCCTTACAATGTGGTTTTTTTATGTGCAAAATGTTTAAATACGAGGACAGCGGTCTATTCTGAAGTGATCATGACTATGCCTTCTTTCCTCCAATGGCTCCACCCTTCACAATAAAAACTCAGAAGTGTCTCCATCCATAGGAGTCAAACGTAACAGCCTTCTGTAATGCACTTAATGTCTAGTTTCATTTAATAAAACCAAAAAAGCTGGTGTTATATTGCCACACAATCACTGACACTGATGTACACAGAAACAAGTATCATGGTTTAATAACGAAAAACGGTCTGAGAAACAAAAATATCCTGACACTGTCACCTATTTTATTTAGGAGACTTGTGTATTTACAGAAGGCAAAAAAAAAAACCAAAAAAAAACAAATGCATGAGCTATGCCCTGTTTCCTGTGGCAGTTTTAAAAACAGGAAATCCACATCACAGCCCTATAGAACTAATTCTTACTAGAGCTTGACCTACATTTATAGGAAATGCCCATCTGTTTCAGCAGCCATTTTCTTATTCAGCATAAAAACAACACAAAGAATCGTAGGAGCAAAGTGTTAATCAGTTGTTCCGATAGAATTTTTTTTTGAAGAGTCCTTCGCAATAAATATAACTTTTTGGTTATAAAGAGTGTTTCACCTTCAAAGTGCTCTGTGTAGTAGTTTTTTTCTGATCTGTGCTGCACGTCCTATATTAACCAGTGGCACATAAGATATACCCCCTAAAACCTGTGCTGGGGGTTTGGGGGCAAAACGCCACAAACAACACCCCAGAAACAATTTTGAATGTATGTACAATGCACATTATCCAAAGTGATACATCTCATGATGTCACATGGATGACAGACAGTTAATGCTTAAGTGTCCATGGATGCTAGTAGAGAGTGATGATGCTGACCATGACAAGAAAAAGGAAATATCCAAAAATAAGGCAGAATACTGCTGCTGCTGCTGCCTCTCCTGACATCATTCTTATACACAGCATTTTTATCCCCAGACTTTCCACCTCAATCAGTCTCATTCAGTAATGCACTGTAGCTGTATGTTAAAAAAAGACAGAATAAATCAAATCAATTAAACTGTCTTATTTCAAACACCACTCCCTTTTCCCCAGTTTCTTCATTGTTGTGGCAGTGCTCAGACTTTTTCCAGTTATTTCTGATGAAAGATCAATTAAACATATTAAACTCAGGAGCATGATGTCTGAAAGCAGGACGTCAGGATTAGGCATACTTGGCAGGGAAAACAGGCATGTCTGCAAACTCGATATGAAAGCTGCAGTAAAAAATGTAATAAAAAAATGAGGCAACTGTTGCATCAGAGACATGAAATGTTGAATGGCTCGTGCTGAATCAAGGTCTCTGAATATTTGTTTTTGAATAGAAATAACTAACTAGGAAAAGGGGACTGGAATTTAAACATTTTTTTAGTTTTTTATTATTATCATCATTATTATTATTATTTTTATCTTAGTTTGTATTTTTTTACCATAAAACATTCTCTTTTTTACTTTCTAACTTGTTTTGGTCTGTGCAAAGCATGTTTAATTGAAATTGACCACCATAAAACACCTATTTTTGAGGCTTGTGGAGGATCCTCCAAGTTTGCACTATGCCAAAATACGAGCGAACACTACGCTGAAATATGAGCGATCCTCTTTCCAACTCACCACAGACACAGGGAAGCAGACAGTAACCATGACAACATGGTGAAGCACCATGAGAAACTCTCGCCACAGGTAGCTGCGAATGGCCGTGCTCGTTTTTGGCGCATCCTCCTCATGACCTTTGACTTGCATCTTGTACCAGTAGCACAGGAACATGGCGTAGATGTCATAGATAAAGTAAGGAACCGCAAACAGGATGTAGGTGCTAGTGAGCCAGTGCCTGCAGACAAAGAAGACGGAACGAGAAGAGGAGAAGGAGTGAGGGGGGGGAAGAAGACAAATAGCCATGTCTGTCATGTAGTTCAATGCATTGTTGAGGTTTGAATAACCACTGCCTACCTATTATTCCAGTGCTTGACATTAAATGCCACTAAGAGCTGCTGTGTAGATTCTACTTTAGGACTGCACACCTGTCCAAACATGGCCAGCATAATGCAGCGCAGGGGAGGAGGGGCTATGGCACTATTCAAACTAACCACTGCTCCCACTTTTCCTCAACTTTGACTATCAAAATCAACATCCTGAATGTTCTCCTTTCCCATCCTCCCTCTCTTGTCCACTTTTCCTTTCTGGTCCAATCCTCCTAATCCACCTACACATATGCATGTATTGCAGCTGAGTAATAAATCGAGCGGCCTGACTGAAGCCGTGACAAAGTGAAATTCACTGCAGCGTCGGAGTCTCAGACAGCTCTGCTTCATCACATTGCTGTGGCCATTAGAATGCCACAGTGGATTTACAGAGGAAAACTAATTAGGTTGAGAGCCTATTTTGATTAGAGGGACACAAGGTGAGCTGAAGGCACATTCTTAGAAAAGCTCATTTTACACAACTTTACAATGACATGCATATAGTCCTGTACCCTGTAGGTTTCTGTACCAGAGAAACTAAAGAAATCCACTCTGGAGGTAAACCTAATACAAAAACGAAACAAAAAACTATAGAAGTTAGCCTCCATACTACATACCTCAGCCTTCATTGATTACATAATCACATTACAATAGTGCTTTGATATACTGGTAATACAAGTAATACAATACATCTGTGCATAAATTATGAATAAATATCTAGACAACAGAAACGGCATTATTTTAGATCAAACACCTACTGGTCCTCAATGATGTCTTCACAAGATGATGCAATAATGAACCCAGCTGAGGAAGCCAGGACTGCTTGAATGGAGGACACTAGCCTGTAAAAATGCAATAAGAAAACAAAACCATTCCATACTTTCTTGTAAGGAAGAAACAATAAAATACTATTAAAAAGGTGATGTAACGAATAAGACATGACAGGCTTGACAGGATTTCAGGAAAATAATCAGTGACTAGGTGGTGTGATGGGTTACTGTTGATTATGTTACACTAATAGCATGTCTCAAAGTATTCCTCTTATAAAAAAGCAATTTACCAACAATGACACCAACAATGACACAAGATACTTTTTAATCATTTTTAGTTACACTTAGTGTTGCGGACTGTCTGTGAAATCCTGTTATCACTTATATTACTGCAGCCCTACCAGCCTCTCTTATTTCTCTCTCATGAAGTCAATAAGACAAAGTCCTAAGGATTTTCCTGTGGCGGAAAACGTACTGATTGTTACAAAGCACTGATAATGGATCAAAACACATATTTCTTTCTGAACATGACTTAGTGAAGCAGTATATTCATTAGGGAAATACTGCATAGCTGGACTTACGTTTAATCCACTTATTTAATTAGGTTTTAAAAAAGTGGGATTTCTAAAACACACATATAGTGAGACCTGGATGATGACCGCCCAGGGTGGGGGAAAGGGAAGGTAAAATGTGATATTATCAGTTGATATTATTTTTACCACGCCCACACATGCATTGTGCATAATGACAGTCAAAAATCAGAATCAGAAATAAAAAAAATTATTTTATCACAGTATCAAGTGACTGATACAGATGAACTGTGTACAATATCGCCATCGAATTATGCAGTTACGGAGGCTGGTTTTGATTTCAGATGCCTTATATAGAATATACCATTATGCAGTCTGTGTGTTTTACATTCTTGATGAATACACCTATCTTTTCCATCTGTTTACATGCTACACACAGCACCATCACAGCATGCCAGCTTATATCACAGAAAAACCGACTGTTTGTGTCATGTGTGCGAGACTAAATTGAAATATACCTTGCGGAGACGATGACGGCGTCGGCCTCGCTCCACTTCAGCCCTGGCGCTTGCTTCAGACATTGCTTAGACAGTAGGAAAAGGCCTGGGAAGAATATGGAGCCGGCTGCTAGGATGCTGAGCATGGTCCTTGCAATACTGCTCTGCTTCTCTGTCTATCTCTAAGAAGTGGAATGACAGGCTTTAAGACACAAACCAAAAGTGACTACCAGAGCTGATTTACATATAAATTCACAAATGTTTCCCAACTATTTTTGTATATGGAAATAAATATTAAACTATGAAAAGACATGGAGATCACTTAAAGCAATACCATTCAAACAGTGTGGTTGTGAAGTACTAGCAGAATATTCTCACACATCCTTACTCCAAATTATTATGTAGTTACTAGCCTAATTACTAATTAGTATGTAATTACAGACTAAATGTACACTATAATAAACATACAAGAAAATTAATTTCTTTACAAACTGCAAAGAAAAAAAAATTAAAAGCTCTATACAGCTGAGTGCATCCCCCATATTTGTGGGTAAAAAAAACAAAATATACCTGGTTTAAAAATTGGAAATATACCAAGTTATGTATAATTTATTTCTACAATAAGATGACAATCAAAAACATGAGGTAAAATAATTTGATTTAATACATAAGGAAAATTAAAAAAAAAAAAAAAAAAAGTTTTGCCACAACCCTCTCTTCAGACCTGAGTCCACCTCTATGTAAAAGCAGCAAATAAACATGCTTTTAATTTTTTTTTAGCTCAGTCATGTAATGTCATGTATGTCCAGAGTCCAGCATACCAGAAGCACCTCATCAGTCAATGACAAGGTTTTGTAAGAACAGAGAAATCTGCAGTGGCCTCTGATCATGAACAACCTGAGTTGGGAAACCCTGGTTTAATCCATGTTCAGTAGGGAGGTTACCAAAATAGACTCGGAAAGGATTAGCCTGCTGGAGATTTTGTAAGATTACGGCATGGAATGAAGGAGGAGGTGTCAGATGTAAGGAGAGAGAGAGAGAGAGAGAGAGAGAGAGAGAAAAGAAAGAAAGAAAGAAAGAAAGATTGTAACACAGAATTTCCAAACTCTGAGATTAGTTGGGTAAATCTATAACGCTGACCATACAACTCGCTGTTTTAAAAAAGTAAATATGTCATAAATGGATGATCACCAAAGTTTGCTTTCATGAAAGCATCCATTTTTCCCCCACTTTGTAACTCGAACATGCCGAGCTCAAAAATGACGTAATTCAGAATCCAAAGTTCACACTTCCCACTTCTGAGTTAATTCAAATGCAGCCAGCAAGCAAGAAAGAAAGAAACAAACAAAGATAGCTTGTAACTCAGAATTTTCAAACTCTGAGATTAGTTGGTTAAATCTATAACACTGACAGCTCGCTGTTTTAAGAAAGTAAATACGTCATAAATGTATGATTACTAAAGTCACCTTTCATGAAAGCTTCCATTTTTTCCCACTTTGTAACTCGAACACGCTGAGCTCAGAAATTACATAATTCAGTTACGTAATTCAGAATTCAGAGTTTAGACTTCTGAGTTAATTCAAATGCATAAAGAAAGAAAGAAAGAAAGAAAGAATTTACAAACCCTGAGATTAGTTGGTTAAATCTATAACACTGACCATACAGCTCGCTGTTTTAAGAAAGTAAATACATCGTAAACAGATAATCACTAAAGTTTGCTTTCATGAAAGCGTCCATTTTTTCCCCAGTTTGTAACTTGAACACGCAGAGCTCAGAAATTACATAATTCAGACTTTCCACTTCTGAGTTAAGTCAAAGAAAGAAAGAAAGAAAGAAAGAGGATGGGGTAGATGTGGAAAGGGGGATGGCACTGAGTGGTACCCTGAAGAGGACGGATGGATATAAGGGAGTGGATTGTTCTCTTTCTACAGCAGCAGCACACATAAACAGGCCTCCACACACTGCAGGAAAACACACGGTAGCACAACAGCAGCACAACATGACACTCATTTAAAAAAAACAACTGATAGCAATGAAATATGAAAGTGAAGTAAAAGCAAATATTCAGAAATGTTACGCACTAAAGTTGGCAGAAACGTCCTGAAGGAATCAGCAGTAATGTGAAGCGTTGAGGGTGTAAAACCATGATGTTTGTTTCTGCATTGCAGCCTCAGATGGGACAGCTTCATTCATTCCTGCTCCACACACACGTACACACACACACACACACCAGACGAAAACTTCAGTCAGCAGGCCATTTTATCACCAAAAACAATCACCATTTGATAACAAAATAAAGCTTTAGACTAAACGATACATTAATTGTTGGGAATTAAATCATTAAGCTTGGCTAACTAAGCCTGAGGTCCTGGAGCCTTACTCATCACTTACTGGACCGCTGGCACAATGCCAAAAAAAAAAAGAAGAAATATAGAAATATTATAAGCAGGTTCTACTGATATGTCGAGGATTTTAAAAGAAATCAGGATAAACACCATAAATCTTAAGATAACCTCCTGCATTTTAACCTGAGGCTGGTTTAGCAGTGTCCCTCCGCATGTTAGTAGTTATTAGCGAGCTAACGGAGTAGCGCAATGCTTCCTATTGTTTCCATGGCACTGCATCTCCATCATCAGTCCGGAGCAGCGCGTGCGGCAAAGCAAAGGCAGGATTTTAAAACGCGCTAACAGGCTACACATAAACACACAGCCTATATTTCACCTCACACATGTTGGCCCTCAAAGCCCTAACGCGTTGTTTAGAAATAATGACTCTCACTGCGCCTGTGTGAAGAATAAAAACACATAAATCGAAAGGCTAGAAATGAATCACATCGTTGAGGATTTGAGGCCGCGCGCCTTCTCGAGACGCTACTGTTCCAGCATTCAGTCTTCAGTTCGAGCTGTAACAACAGTCAGCTAACACAAAAGCCGACGAGATATATGTATTCATATCAGATTTAACTGTGAGTATGATAGTATTTGCTGTAGTGAGAAGATTACTACAGAAATAACGGAGACATTTACACCGGAGCCGGTGCTCGTGCACAAACCTGATTGAAGTCCACGTGATTTACCGGGTCTAAATCGAGTCTGAGCTTCCACACTGCGTTTTTTTTTTTTTTTTTTTTTTTGAAAGAGAAACAAATCAAAAGATCAAAATTACAAAGCTAGGAGTGAGCTGAGACAACGTGACGCGCCATGGCCGCCTTCCAAACCTCATCCAATTCCACATCTAGTGCACTGCTCAGCCCACAGAAGCCTTTACCGTAATGTAGTGGACCTGCGCAGGGAGAACAGGAGCGTTTAGGACGCGGCCGCGTGCAGCATCACAGAGAGCGAACGCTAGCTAGCATAGGTGGCTTTCACAAGCATCCGCCTCCTCACGGTTATCCTCCACAACAACACAGCGCTCTATAGGGCTAACTCCTGTTACATGGTAATAAACAACACTCGTATTCGCCCGCAGTTAGAATTAAACTAATAATTCTGGCAGCAACTAGCCACACATCCCATCACCTCAGTGAGGTCAGTCATGTCGGATTAGATAATAAGCAGGAGCATTAATAGCATTATAGCTAACAAGCTGCTAGAGTCAGAGTACACACAGCTCACTAGATAAATGTATATAATCACACTTACAAAGGTTGTAAATTAAATTTCCCTTTATTACATTATTTACAGCATTTAGCACCATGAAGGTCCTCACTGTTAAACAGGAAGCTTAAGAAGCAATTAACGCTTGTGTTAACTATGTTTGTAAAGTTCAATAAAAAAATGTATATTTTAAATATAAACTAATGCCTTCCTAATAAGTAAGGCTGGTTAGTTTTCAATATTTTACAACTAGAGACCTGTGTTAAATTGGTTTAGAAACCTATTTAGAAACATATTGTAGTTTAATTGATGCAGATCAATTTTAGCCATACATTTAAAGAAATACATAAAATGAATAAATACTCTTTAATACATGTGTATTTATTTATCATTTGAATAAACACTGATTAAGACTTCACCTACTTTGTAAACATAAACTATGAATTGTTATTATATCCTTAATAGAAACCAGCTTCAAACTTTAAATGAATAAAAACTTCAAAAAGATCACTTTTTAATTTACATCGTGGAGATTGTCTAAGACTGGACAATATGATATATCTATTTATATAAGATATGATATTGCAGTTAATCACAACAGTGTTCTACTGTTAATCAGAGTGAGAGGGATCTGTTTTTTTGTACCAAATGTTTTGTATTCTTTGAGATATATATATATATATTTGGGGGTGGGCGATGCATGTAAATTGTTAGCATCTACTACTAGTAAGCAGTATTTTCTCTCTTGAGTGTTTACACCTACATGAGTCCAGAATACAGAGAACGAGATGGGAGCAGAGACTGAAAAGCACTGAGCTACATTTGACTGTTAAATACAGAGTCAAATAGGTAAGATGCTGCTCGGACACCTTAACAGAGAAGGTTAATAGAAAGGCGTTCTTGGTGCTGGCTATGCAAAATCCATTGGTGTTATATAGCATGTAGATTATAATCTTAGTAATGAAAAAGTTAGAAAGATGCATGTGAAAGAAATGTCAAGATGTTATGCATGCTTATCAAATTTAACCATGTCACAGTTTCACTAACATAACTACCACACTAAAGCTGTGGTCAAGAATTTAACAGTCAGAATTGGTTTAAGATACAGTGGTAAAAGTATATGTTATTAAAGTAACTATGTTTATTATTAAATATATAATAAACAGTTATCATAAAGCACCATAGTAAAACAATGGTAGTATTATGGTTTAATTATATACTTCTTATAATGAACATTTAGACAATTATTAATTATGGCTCAGAGTTTGATAATCATAAAGACCATCATATCTATCTATCTATCTATCTAGATTAGATCAGTTCTATTATATAAGTTATTATATGTCTCTGTATCTCTCTTCTCATTAGCTGTGCACGTTAATACGTTTGGTCTTTTTTAGCTTGTTAAGCACGCAGGACACTAAAATATACATAATAATGAAAAACTTTTTTAAAATCTCACCTGTGTAACACACAGCTACCGTGTCACCCAGCGGCTCTCCACTTCACTAAATGTCTCTGTGAGCTTCATTTCACTTTTAAATCTCCGCCGCAGGAGCCGGTAGGAGAGCAGTGATTGGCTGAGAGAAACCCAGTCTGCTGGCTTGCACCTACTCTATTGGAGGATTTATTTGAATGACAGGACTCTAAGCCAATCACAATAAAGTGACCTGACACTACAAGTGTTCGTTAGCCATTCGTAAAATCCATGCAGATAATGTTAAAAAGAAAGCTAACATTTTATTTAAAAATATACGCAATTTATTATTATCAGTCCTTCATTGTTTATCAAAGATTTTGTAGACACGTTATTTTAATATTCTTAATTCTTAAGAATATAAATTAAGAATAAAAAAGTATATATAAAAGAAGAAACATTCTATTTTTTATTTCCCTACTAAGTATTTCATGCTTTTTCATAGTTTTATTTAATTTTTTATTTTGTAGTATTCTAGTATTATAGTATATAATACTTACCCAAGATATTTTTTGCCACAAGATATGTCCTTCCTTTCTTTGATAACCTATCTGTTATCTTCCCCAAGGTAAAGTGCTTTTAAAATACCTTTAGGCCTTATTTAAAATACAGTAAGGTCTGTATGGTCAAATTAGAACCTTAAATGAGTTTTAAAAGTAGACGGTGCCAAGGATGTATCCTCTAGGTCAGGAGTTCTCAAATTGTTTGTAGCCATGGACCATTTTAACAGTGAAAGAAACTCCAAAGGCCCCCTCACTATAGTTATTTCCTGAAAATCATTTAAATGTGTACAATAATATTTTGTCTATTTATTAGAGCCTTTTATTCCTGAACTTTCCACTGACAGAACACATTAGGTTCAAGTTGATTAGTTATAAGCTGACTTGTGTTTCAGTTATTCAGGTTTGTATTAAACTCTAAGAGACCAGTCAAACTGGCTAATAACTATAAGACCCCAATAATTAAAATAATTTATTGACATTATTTTCTGAGAGTGCACCAATCAGTTCTGCACTTTGTCACCTAAGAATTACTTAAAATTCATACATTTCATTCATCTTCAGTAACTGCTTTATCCTGGTCAGGCTTGCAGTAGATGTGGAGCCTATCCCAGGAGAACCGGGCATAAAGTGGTAATACACCCAGAATAGGATGTCAGTCGATCTCAGAACACCATGCACACACAATTTTAATGATTATTTTAGTTTTACAGCATATAATCAAATGTAAATTAAGCTGTGTCATTTTCATGCAAATTCTAAGACATACTATACTGATAATTTTACTACTCAGGACTCATTTCCACTATTACATTCTCTGTCAGGATTCATTTTTATTTAATGAAGTCAGCAGTGGTCTTTATTTACCTTAAATGAGTTTTAAAACAAATTAAAGGTCCTACACAAAGCATTATTTAGTACCTTTCTAATATCATTTATGAGGGAAGACTCATACTTGAATCTGTTATAATTAGAGAAAACAAACATAATCAAGTAAATCACCAACTAAATGAGGGACAGTCTTGGAGGAACATGACCTAGTTAATCTAATTTTATTGCTATTAAATTTTAATTCTCATTAAAATTTCATCGCAGTGATTTTAACATGGCAGATCAGTATAAGATCATGCCATACAATCTATCGTGTACTTGATATTTGTGACTAGGTTTATTCTCAAACTACATTCTGTTTATTAGACAGTTGGTGATAGTCCTGGCTTTGGCAAACAGGCAAATCTCTGCTGATTTTGTCATGATTCAGTGTCTGTAGAGTGACACAGTTAATAGCAGGTGACCTCTGAGCAGAACTTTCTGTGTAATCTGTTCTCTGCTCAGGAACCACTGAACATATATTGTTTTTACCATCTGAGCAAAATTTGGCCAGAAGATACTAAAATAAATGTGATTATAAATTCATTTTTGAGTAAATACATAATAAATTCCACACAATTACATGTACGTCTTTTGTTAGACTCTCTTAGGTATGAAATTTACACTTGTTGAACTACTTTGCTAACTCAGCTGTTTAGCATATCACATTGTAAGTTTAAAGGCTTTGATTGACGTATGGGTTATTGAGAGACTCCCAGCTGACCTTTGACTACTGGTCATGCAGCTTCACTCTGTATAACGTTGATTAGGCATTACGTGTTGAAATGTGCTTTTCACTGCTAGTCCTGGCCTTTGTCATCAATAGCAAGTGGGCTATTACAACACCCTGCTGACCAGAGTTTCAACATGCTGCAAGTCAGAAATGTAGCAGCGGCACAACCTCAACCACCCTAAATGAGCACATTTTACACCATTCCTTATCTCACTCCTGATAGCTGCTTGCATGAAGCTTATAACGGAGACATTCAACACATTCCTCAGTACTGAGGAAAAAAGCACAACTTATACAACATTCCTTAATGCAACAGTGTCAGTGAAACATGGGAATGGGAACAACACCAGCCCGTCAACTGTAATTATAACACAGCTTATAAAAAAAAAGAGAGAGAGAGAGAAAAAGAGACAGAGACACATGACAGTGTAATAGAGAATAAATAGTAAATGCATGTTTTTTTTTCTGGTTAATAATAATAATAATAATAATAATAATAATAATGCATTTTATTTAATGGCGCCTTTCAAAACACCCAAGGTCACCTCACAAGCAGGCAAAAATAAAAATACAAATACAAATCACTACACAAGACAAAGACACACAACAAACACAGCATATACAAATAAAATACAGTAAAGACTCAGTAAAACATATTATAAAAAAGCCTGAATAAAAAGATATGTCTTAAGACGCCTTTTAAAAGTCCGCAGGCAATCGCTGTTACGAATATCAAGGGGAAGGGAGTTCCATAGGTGAGGGGCAGCATAGCTAAAAGATCTGGCACCCATAGTAGTTAGTCGAATCCGAGGTACCACAAGAGAAATTGAAGATGAGGATCTGAGAGCACGTGGAGGGGTGTAAACATGAAGAAGTTGAGTAAGGTATTGGGTGCAAGATTATGAAGTGCCTTGTAAGTAAGTAACATGATCTTGTATTCAACTCGACACCTTACTGGAAGCCAATGCAACTGCTGAAGAACTGGAGAAATGTGCTCAGTAGAAGGTGTTCTAGAAAGAACGCGAGCTGCAGAATTCTGAACCAACTGAAGCTTATATAGCACTTTAGATGGAATACCAGTGAGAAGGTCATTACAGTAGTCTATACGTGATATGACTAGTGCATGAACAAGAACTGCTGTATTATTGATTGAGAGAAAAGAATGGAGACGGTTAATATTAAGCAGGTGGAAGTATCCAGTCCGGCTGATATTACTAATTTGAGTTTCAAAAGATAGTGTACTATCCAAGATAACACCCAAACTTTTAACCTGTGAAGAAGGACAGATTGCATTATTGTCAATATACAAGGAGAAACAATTAGATTTAGACAAAACAGATCTAGTGCCAACAAGTAGGGCCTCAGTTTTGTTGCCATTTAGCTTCAGGAAGTTAGCTGAAAGCCAGTCTTTAATTTCAGCTAAACAACTGGACAAAGATGGTGGAGGAAAAGAACCAGTGGGTTTGGCAGACAGGTAAAGTTGGGTGTCATCCGCATAACAATGAAAATGAATACCATGCTTCCTCAAAATGTAACCAAGAGGGAGTTTCCCATGATTATCATACCATTTGCTATGCCACTGCAGGGTCACAATCCTGACATTACTGTAGCTTATGATTTTAAATAAAGTTCACATTGAATAAAAAGTGGATGCGTGGTATTTCGATGCATCTCTCCATCTCTAAGTTTATGCTTCGCTTAACGTCTTCAGATGAAAATATAAGGAGTAAAATAAACATGGCAGGATGTATGGGGTTGTGTAAGACACTCCATCCATTCAGAGTAATGTGGATTAAAACTCTGGTTAAAATAATCAATATCCATATGCTCCATGTGATACGCAACTATAAACTTTCACACATAAGTCTGGTTTGAATTAGAATTTAAAATTCTAATTGTTGTCTAATTCTAGTTGTAACTGTGAATTTACAAAACCTTTTTTTTCACTTCAGCATTTAACTAGCTTTTATTATTTGCCAAACTAGCATGTTAATTTTACATTTTTATGATTTTATTTATTAAAATATATTTTATTTATAAAAATATATATATTTTTCAGTTTTGCCGTATATGTTTACATTTTAATTTATTGTTTTCCGTCACTGCTATTACTTATTGCACAAATATTTTACTAATTCTAATTTACTAGTTTATTTTTGACTGCCTTTGGTTTCTTCAAATTTTTTTTTTTTACTTCACACTGTAAAGCACTTTGAGCTGTAGTTTCAAGGGATAAAAAATTCACTATATAAATAAAATTTATTATTATAGGTGTATTATATGTTTCTTAATGGAATTCAACATCTGTCAGACTACAATTATAGATCATTTTAACCAAATGTTTTGCATTCTTTTTTCTGTACATGGCTCATGTATCAAAATACTCATCTGTGGTTGTCACGCATATGCTAGATAGCAATCTGTCATGCCATTTTCGGTCCGTCACAGAAACAACACCCACCTTGTCTCTCTTTCAACCCAAGGCCATCCAATAGTCTGCAAATGATCATCATCTAGAGCTGCTTTTATTACTCGGTTCTCAGAAGCCGGTGTTTCCTCATCCTACCTTCGATCTTTCAGAATCTCTTGCAACCTTCCAAAAGCATCTCAAATCTCTGCACTGGATCTTCTGACCATAAAGCTCTTTTGCTTCATGCTATCCTGCATGACATTGTGACAAAGTTGTGCTTGAGCATTTGCTTTCTCTCATCGTGTATATAACTCTGTGCATTGTGCTGGAGTTGCTTCACTAATCCCCTACAGTTGTTTTCTATTATTCCTGAGATGGAAAGTGTTGGTTTGCATTGTGCTTGTCTCACTTGTAGATGAAGTTCTCTGCCAAATGAATAATTCTAAAAATAATGTAAATATATGGACTGTCTTAATGCCAAAACAAAACATTTTTTCAAAAAATGATTAAACCTGAAGGGAAAACAAACAAAAAAAAAAAGACAGACTCCTATCTATTCAGTTGACGTGGCACTTTGTCTCCAGTGTTCGTTCTTTATTGACAGTTCCACTCTAAACCACTTTTTTTCCTTAAAAATTTCAAGCATCTGTTGTAAACACAAAGTCCAAAAACATTTGCAATAAAATGACAAAAAATAAATAACAAAAAACAACAAACAGCCATCTTTTGAAACAAGTGTTTGATATTACTAACCATAATAGTTATCAACACATATATCAAGTTTTCTTTTTTTTTTTCCATCATAAAATGTCTAACTTCTATGAGCTCAAGACTAATGCAAATCTCACCATTAATTAAAAACATCCTCACGTTGTAGTTAGCAGTCGGTACAAGAAATCCTAGACCAACAGAAGTTCTCTTCATGTCACTACACTTCTAGTTCTTCTATCAACACAATAGCAAAGTGGTCAAACAACAAAACCTTAAGAAAGAAAAAGAAAAAAAAAATTAAAAGAAAAAAAAAAATTAAATTGGTCACAATGCATTGACATAAAAGTAGAACTATTAATTTAGGAAATTATCTTCCTATGACCAAATTAAATAACACAAGGGGTTGTAAGATCACTGGACTCCTGAACTCCTGAACTGTGTCTGTCCAGCAGTGCTCTGTGTGCTCGTCACCACCTAGTGGTGGTCGACAGGCACGAGTCTCTTGGTTGTAGAGCAAAAACGGGTCCTTTTCAGTTCACAGCACCAGGAACGGGCCGCTGTGGCCCGGACACGTGTCCCTGTGTGTTTACAGCAGAGTCTGCGATATGAAACCTGAGCTCAACGCTAGTTATGACTGAAGTGAAACGTCAATCAAATGAACAGCAGCATTTTCCTCCGAAAGCAATCTGAGACATGTGCATCAGCCAGAGCTAGGAGGGAGAGAGACAGACAGATAAAGGGGATTTGTAGTGATAGTGGTTCAGTGATTAGCACAGATCCCTGTACAGTACGTGGTTAATAGTTGGGTTTAGTCTGAGCGCACTCAGCCAGTGCACAGTGGGTTTATGTGAGGTAATGAATGTGAAATAGCACAACACTGCACGTCCCCTAAATGCTCTCCACTCCGGGACAACGCAAACACACATACTCACACCACATGCATCACTTTAGCGTACATGTTCTAGCTTCAGTTACACAAAGTCAGTTCAATAATACTCCCTCCTTACCTTAAAAAAAAAAAAGCTGTTCAGCTTTCAAAAAGTAAATAAAAATTTAAATCCTTGATGCTTAGAGGACATACACACACATACAAAAGCACCTATACAACTACGTGATCATAATCCCCACAGCATCTTAATCTACAATCCAGTGACAATTAAGTCACGCAAGAGGAAAACCGGTGGCAGTCTAACTACAAAATCATTGTGTTTCAGTTTAAAGTAACATAATGAAATAAAAAGCAACCCAAAATTCGTATGACACTATGCAATACTGGAAATATGGTTAAAAGAGAGTTACAGGAAATAAAGGAAGAACATGTGAGAAAAACTAATTACCGCAAGAACAGTTAAGTAACAAAGATTTTTGACAGAAAACATAACAGGAACAAGTCTGAATGGCAACTGAAGCCCACAAATACTGAAACCTCCCCCCACATATTGGTATTGCACAACATTGTTGGACTTCAACACACACATACACACACACACACACACACACGTGTGCCATCACCACCACAACGCTTATCTGTCTTCAATCCATGAAAAGGAGTTTCTTCTGAAATTCAGTATCCATAATCCTCAAGCTCAGTCAGTATAAAATGTTTGCAGCAGCATATTTGGACTGTCACTATTGAAAGAATGTCTACAGAATTAGGTACTGTAGGGGTTTTTTTGGACAATGTTAGGATGTTCATCCTGTGCCAAACTTAGCACCAAGCCTAGGCATTCAGACCTACATAATCTGACAAAAACCAAATGTAAACAGTCATTCATCTCAAGCACAAGCATGCTCCTATAGTTGACTACATCTCCCATGACTCCTATGTTAACAAACTCCTCATCTCATCTCTCTTCTTTCCTCGATACTTTAGAGGAATGCCAAGCAGTGGACCTGTGAAAGTAAAAGAGAACGAGATTAGAGAGATGTGCAGAGTGAAGAAATAATGTTCGTTTTTTTTTTTAATTGCTCTTCCTCACCTGATGAAGCTCTTGAAGGCTGCACTCTGGGGGTTGATGCACAAAGGCACTCTTTTGCCCTGCTGGTGCTCAGTGATGAAACGATGGATGAGCTCTGATAGAAAAGAAAAATGGATTTTAGAAAAGAATCAGTAGTGTGAAACCACAAATAAATAAAATGCTCTGGGAATGAACCAAGGTGATGGTCATGTCATTACGGTATATGTAGTTAGGCAAGCTACATTCTACAACACCTTGTCTATAGTCCTGATCTTTTTTTTCCAATTTGATTTGTTTAACACAAACAATCAGGACCCGACAACAACGAAAAACAGTAAATAAGAAGCTCCCAGAAAAAGAAAAAAAAAAGCCACGTTCATTAACATACATAGGAGCACACTGGATGTGGCAGTTTGCTGTTGACACATCTTCAGTAAATGCATTATTCTAGTCTGGGTTGCTCTGTTTAAAATACTTACGCTTATACCTTGGGAAATAGAAACAACTATCGGGAAATAAGAAACCAAGAAAAGTAAATTGGAAAATACACTATGTGGCCAAAAGTGTGGCTACACCTGACCATTACACCCATATGTGGGTCTTCCCCAAACTGTTGCAACAAAGTTAGAAGCACACAATTGTATAGAATGTCTTCGATTTCCCATCCCAACTAAGAGGCCCCAAACCTGATCCAGCATGACAATGCCCCTGTGCACAAAGCAAGCTCCACGAAGACATGGTTTGCCAAGGTTGGAGTGGAAGAACTCGAGTGGCCTACACAGAGCCCTGAACACCTCTGGGATGAACTGAAACACCGACAGGTTCTCAGGCCTCCTCGCCTGACCTCACCAATGCTCTTGTGGATGAATGGACAGATCCCCACAGCCACGCTACAAAATCTAATGGAAAGCCTTGCCAGAAGAACAGCAAAGGGGGACTAAATCAGGAATGAGATGATCAAAAACCACATACGAGTTTCAAGTGTCCACAAACGTTCAGCCATATAGTGCAACATATCAGATACTGTACATGCAAAAATAAATACTATGGGTGGGTTTGGACAGAATTCCTCTGGGAGTAAGGTGGTGTGGGATTAAAAAAACAATCCCACACACATCTCTACTGTACAGCAAGAAAAACAAAGAACATCATCTTTTATAGTCACATACATACAAGTTTGCTTTATATAAATTAAACATCTACAGAATGCTTTGAGCTTCAGAGCATAAAAGCACAAAACCCCATTAGGTATGTCGTAGCCAACTACACCTTTTTTAACTGTAATGTTTCAAGTAGCACATGCTTGCTTGGTTATTTATTTCATTTACCTATTAATTTTTAATGTGCTTGAGTATTGATGACTCAAATGCAAAATTACACAAAACTAGTACCAACTAATATAAACAATGGGCTAAGTGTATAATGTGGATACATGAGAAAACACATAACAGGATATTCACCTTTGCCCTGCCAGACAGAAAGCATGCTCTCCTCATAGCTGTGGCTAAAGGGCCTCTCTGCAGCAGGTTCAAAGTCCCGGGTGTACACTCTGCCGCTGGGTATTGAGTAGCAGCACTTACACATGCATGTGTGGTACCGCAAGCGGCCCTCGTCTAGATATGGGTGAGAGAGCGCATCGCTGCCAGAGATCCGCTTAGCCTACAAACACACACACACACACACACACCTTACATATGCATACAAGACACCCTGCTCATGGTCATGGTCATGGTCTGGACTACAATGAAGGTCCAGCATTAACTATGTTGATAAACGTATCAAAAGCACTAAATAGTTTCAGCAATACCATTAACGTCATAGTCTGATCCGATTCCATTCCCCATAACACCCCATCACTCAAGATTAAGGATTGCTTAACAAAATGGTGATTATAAAATGTTAGTGTGTGTGTGCGTGTGTACTCACCGGATCAAAGACTAGCATGCGGCACAGAAGATGAACAGCCTCGTGGGTGGCTCCGTCTGACAGCATGTACAGGACAGACAGTGACGGCTAGCGGAGAAAATGACAGCCACAGAGATAATGAGAGAAAGAGTAACTGAATGTCAGCAAACAATGAGTCAGTGAGTAAGAAACTGGGGTATGTCATGTTTTTGAGCTGATCGGCTCAGCAAAGCTCAGATAAAGTTTTGTAATGTGAATGTGCTGCAAAAATGCCATCAAAACTGTGATTTTACCATTGGCACTGGATTAGATATTTCAGTTGTGCTTTCTGGTACCTGTTGAAAAGGACTTAATAGCTAGTAGGGCTAGTAGTACTGTTTATTGTGTGATGTGGTGTGGAGAACCACACAACATGCACACCAACACCTAATATTAAAAGCCCTCCCAAAAGACTAGCCTGGATTTCAGCATTCTGCTGTTATTTCTAGAGCTGCACAAACATTTAAGCTTGATTTCATAAAAAACTGAACCAAAACCTAAAAAAAAAAAAAAGTTTCATATCATATGGGGTGCCACTTCATCGCACACTTCACTTCACTTTCAGTGTGTTTATATCAGCCATACATCAAAACAGAAAACAAAACTGTTTTTGTTAGTGAGGCTATTTCAATTTATTGTTAGTGAAATTAAAAATGCTTCGTGGACAAGCCTTTTGTCCTTTCATCCTTTACTTGATTTTGATATAAACCATTGAGACAAAGAAACAATGTAAATCCAAGCACATCATCTTTACTGACCTTAATAATGGCACTGGTGCAGAGTAATGATGATGGAGTCATTTATTTTTACCACTATGACCATGTCAGTCATTTCTCAAGTTAGTGGGATCCTAGTTTAATAAGGATTTGTTTTTAAATAAATAAATGAATGAATGAATGAAGTCTTTTAACCAGTCCAACTTCAAACAGCTCCTTTGTGGTCTAGGTAACTGTACAATTGACACACACACACTATATATATATATATATATATATATATATATAAAGTACATTACTGACAGAAAGAAATTACCGGTTTGTGAGGTCCTCTTAGAATGTGTGCTCGAGCACCCTCACATGCAGATGCCATGGCTGACAGTGGAGGAGTTCCCAATAAATCAGTTATCAGATCCAACTACACACAGAAAAGGAGCATTAGACAAGACAGACTTCATTTTCTCCCCTCACTTGCCAATTCCCACCCAAAAGCCGGCTCTCCCCTACCACAGAACAGCTACCAGCTGGGGAAGGTGAAGACTACCATGTGCATCCTCCGAGACACATGAAGCCAGCCACCACAGCTTTTCAAATTGCTGTGTATTCAATGTCACAGAACAGTGGAACACACTCAGAGAAAAGCGCCATCAGCCCTCTTCCGCATATGTGGACTCAGAGATGACTGTGATTGGGTAGTGTCACTCTGAGAGCGAGAGTGCACCATCCCTCCCAACCCCCAGAGCACAGACAGTTTTGCTCCCTTGGCTTCCAGCTTTTATTTTGCACCACTCGATAGCCCTTAGACAACATTTTTGAATTTTTTTTTTATCCCATATAATTCATGTTACCATATTTTGCTATTTACAGTCATGGTATTACATCTTTACTAAATGTGTAAGAGAAACAGGTAATATGATGGTTTTTAGCCATTACTTGCTTTGTAACACTCTCAGTGAGGAATGTTTTTGATTATCGACAACCCATATTCCCATGCAGTTAAGCAACACACTACACTGAATTTAAATTCAGGTTTTACGAAGTATAATCACACATTAGGTTAGTATACACATCCTAACTAGAACCCATTTTCACAATGCAGGTTTCATTATGGCCATGTAGGAAACTAAAGAGACCACACTGTGTAGTGCAGTTGTGAGTCAGTACCTGCTGGATGGGGCTCTGAGCCTGAAAGAGGATTCGGCGGCCCAGTAACTCAGCGAAGATGCAGCCCACAGACCAGATGTCTATGGCTGACCCATAATGCCGAGAGCCCATCAGAACCTCAGGGGCCCTGTAGTACTGCGTCACCACTTCCTGGGTCATGTGACGTGAGGAGTCGGGCTCTTCAACTCGAGCCAGCCCAAAGTCACAAATCTGGTCAAATAAAAAAAAATTAAACAGATGGTGTGGTCATAACTGTGATCATGTAACTACAGCATAAATACAGTCACAGCACCAACGTTTCTCGACATAATTTTAAACAAACTAGTCATTCCACTTTTATGCTATATTGTCAAACATATGTGGACACCTGGCCATCACATCCATATGTGGGCCTTCCCCAAACTGTTGCCACAAAACACACAATTATATAGAATGTCTTTGTATGCTGTAGTATTACAATTCCCGTTCACTGGACCCAAGAGGCCCAAACATGTTCCAGCATGACAATACCCTCTTGTACAAAGCGAGCTCCATTAAGACATGGTTTGCCAAGGTTGGAGTGGAGGAACGCGAGTGGCCTGCACAGAGCCCTGACCTCAACCCCACTGAACACCTTTGGGATGGCCTGGCCCCAGGCCTCCTTGCCCAACATCAGTACCTGACCTCACTAATGCTCTTGTGGCCGAAAGAGCACAAATCCCCAAAGCCAGGCTCAAAAAAATCTAGTGGAAAGCCTTCCCAGAAGAGTGGAGGTTATCAAAAAAATCTAGTGGAAAGCCTTCCCAGAAGAGTGGAGGTTAGCATAACAACAAAGGAGCGACTAAATCTGGCATGGGGTGTTCAAAAATCACACATGGATGTGATGATCAGGTGTCCACAAACTTTCAGCCATATAGTGTATTCTGAACAGAGATGTCTAACTTAATGAGCTGCCATGTACCTTGAGGAGACAGTTGCTGTTTACCAGCAGGTTCCCTGGTTTAATGTCTCTGTGCAGAATTCCAGCAGAGTGCAGGTATTTCAGGCCTGAGGGAGAGAAAAATCACACCTCTGTAAAGCTCAATTTACACACTGGTGTTTTGTACAGTCTTAAATCTGTGCAATCCACAAAGGTTGTGAAAATATGGGTGGGTGATGTGGAAAAATCACAACACTTGCACATTTTCCCGTATAAGTTTGCTAACAGTGCCACGTTTAAATATCTCCAAACATAAATTATTTAGCAAAGATTAAACGACTTGCACTAAGACAGCTTTTATTCTCAACTATGAGGAACAGTGGTCTACATCTTACTGAATCACTGTGTTAAGAAGTGTGTTTTCAAGCTGGAAACTGGTGTACAGAAGTAATGCTTTTAACCTTCAACATTCCGAAGCTTGTGACCAGAAAAGTGAACAAAATCTATCAGATGCTCTGTAGGCCTGGGTAGAGTGTCTGAGGCTGAGACCATAAAAGCACCGATACTGATATTTCTAATTGCCTAGCACTACTGACTATACAATATTACTCCAGACTATTTTTTACCTGCTCCTCTGTGAGCTTTCAGACACAAATAGGCTCATGATGCTAAATGACATACGCATCCCCACCCAGGTTTCCCGTAATAACTCACCCCTGAGTATCTGGTAGAGAAACACTTTTATGTGGTCGGTGGTAAGAGGCTGAGGAGACACTATGACTTTGTGCAGGTCACTCTGCATCAGCTCTGTGATCACATATCTATGGCACAACTAGAGTCAAGGCACATGTTTCTATTTTTAAAAAAATTTATCCGTTCCAACGATCTGGTGACACAGTCTTACAGAACAGAAAAAAAAGCATATGTGAGGGAACACCTATCATCAATCTAGTAGTAAGTTACAGATGCTGAAAGAGGAAAGGATACATCTCTTCAAAGCAGTCAATCTGTGGAGGCTGCAGAATATCCAGAGCGGACAACACCTGAAAACATAAATCACCTTCAAGTCAAACTTCAACTCCCTTTCAACCAATCAACTTAGAAATCTTTCATCCCCAATGGTTCTACAAATATAGATTTAACCTTTTTTTTTTCCCCTTAAGAATGCATAAATGTCAGACAGGTTTAGACAGTACCATTACAGCAGTCTTGAAGATTATTAGTAATCTTAGTGTACGACATGACGCCAATAAAATCCTGCCCAAAATTTTATAACAGGCTGTGCGACAGAGGCAATGAAAAACTCCAAGATGAAATGAGGAAGAAACCTTGAGAGGAACCAGACTCAGAAGGGAGCCCATCCTCATCTGGGTGACACTGGACAGTGCGATTATAACTAAATTCCCTTCTTTAACTGTGACAACAGACCTGTGATTAAAGAATCAGCACCATCTGGGTTCATGTAGAAAATAGGGTCACAAACAGAAACATATTTCAAATGGAGCTTGACATAATAAGGATTAGCATGTTTTCCAAACGTTTTGCTATTGGCACTACTGTAGCTGCCCTGAGTTTCACATCATCCGAATATCGTAGCGACAGAAACTCGGATTTTAACGAAAACAGATTTGACACTGCCAGAAGTTTGTCGCTGGTTGTTTTTTGGTTGCAGGGACACTAAATTGGCTGTCACTGAGCATATTATGCATTCGAAGACCACTAATCTCAACCAAAGAATTCTTTTCTAATGTACGATTTTTGCCTGCAGTATAAAGACAGCTTAAGAATGCCCAAATCTCTAACTCTGTTCCTAGACAGCCAAACTTCCACAACATTTAGCATGATGCAACCCAAATCTAACACCTGTTTCAACAAATTAATTTCTTCAAACACTAGTGAGAAATTATGGTATTTTGGAATTGGGTCGAAACTGAAGTCTTGGGAATAAAGAATGATGGCTGTAATATTATAGTGTAGTCATTTGTACGCTGTGTAACATGGATCCATCAGGTCCTTCCTCAGGCTTTAACTAAACAATCAAACAGAAACCAGCCTCACATTGTCGTGTTTGAAGAAGCACAGCATGCGGAGCTCCCTGAAGACGCGCTTGCAGGAGACCAGGTTCTGGAAGACATTCGGCATTTTCTTAAGAGCAACTTTCCGTCCATCCCGGGGGTCCGTTACCGACCTGGGGGGTAAAAACACACATTACACTGCTGTTCCTCCACGACAGATTTTCCCAAATAGGACACAATATCAGGGATCATCGTGCAACCTATATGACAGCACAAGTACACAATGGCCTACTTAAAGCCTTGCAGATGGCTGCACTCACCACACAACACCAAAGGCTCCGTAACCGATCGGTCTGTCGGGCTCCATCTCAGCCGGGCAGGGCACCTCGCTGGCCGGGCTGCTGTGAGGCTGAGGCACCGCTGCTCCTCCGCCTGTGCTCCCTCCGATAGTCGACGGGTGTCGCGGGGTCTCGGCCGGCTGACTGGGCCCGGCTGGGTTCTGGGAGCCGTTTAAGCCGCTGCAGGCTGCGTTACTTCCTGAACTGTTCACGCAGAAATATTTGTGGCCCAAATCCGAGGCTGGGAACAAGTTTCCACACACAGCGGGCCGAGCGGAGCCATGGAAGGCCATTTCTGTTAGAGCGAGCCGGCGGTCCAGGAGGATTGGCTACGTTCAGCCACGCTTATTAATCCCATTAAAATAATTAAAATAGCGACTAATTAAAATATACGTGCGTTAAAACGCCATTATTCTGATCGCGCGCGACAGCAACAAACGCAGCTAAATACTGTTGGAGTTGCTCATAGTCTCCTGCACACACACACACACACAACTTGGTTATCTTAGCTAGCTGGAGGCTCGGTGAGGTAGCTACGGTTAGTTCGGGTTCACTTTGAGCTAAATAAGACACTACAGAGGGCGCTTATGGCATAGCCCCTAAAGCAAGGGAACAAAATAATCATTGAGACACGGCGGTCTGTCTGTCCGTCCGTCTGTCTGTCCAGACCATAAACGGTAGTCTGGCTAGCTAAGCTAGTCAGCTAATCGGCATACTATGCAACAGGACAGCGAACTACCCTAAATGTAACGCTAGTTTGCGCAAATTGTACAAATAATTGTCTACGGTTTACTAGGTCAACACATCTGAATGTACACACATAAATAATTATTCAGATAGCGCATTAGGAGACCGACCTATACGTCTGGTAACCTAATTGTTTGGCAAAGCAATTCTAGCTCATCATCTTTGTTTGCTAGCTAACCTTAGCTCAGCTTGGTTAACCGGCTAATTAAAACAGTTACGTTACAAGACTTAAGTGTGTTGTTATCTTGTATATAAATGCGTGCAAATTCACGCCATTAGAAACAGCTATATCTAGATGTTAAAACGTCTCGGCGCTAATAAAGAGAACGTAAACTGAGTACGCTTCTTATCTACTAATGTTTGTGAAGTTAGCCTTAGCGAATCCGCTGCTGTGAAAGCCGGCTCATAGCGCCGCGGCGTCCCACGTTATATGATCAAAACAGTCATTATTTTGGATGCGTGTGGGTCGTTGTAGTCCTCCATCGCGGTGTTGTTTTCCCCCTCAACTCCTTTTTTTTTTTTTTTTTCGTGGACTCCAGGCTTTCTGTGGCTTTCTCTTTATCTGCAATCAGCTGTTGGAAACAGTGGCAGGATGGAGAAGGAGGAGGAGTTGGGGGATGGATACGTAGTGAAAAATGGGGGAGGGTAGCACTACCGGTGTAAACAAGGCATGAAGCCAAATGTTAACCATTTCACTACCTAAATTTAGCATTCTTTTATTTTGGATTTGGATTACAACTTCACTAGAATGTCTATTGCATTATTTCCGAAAAACAAGCGGATTTCAGCGAGTGCGATTTGGCAACACGTAGACTCCAGGCAAAACCGCATACTTCCATACTAATAGTATGGTACTATACTATAAAGCAATACAATAAACACTATACTCTTTAGTACGGTAGTATGCGTTCTGGATGTATTCGCAGACTAGCCTAACAATGGCTAGTCCATGGTGTGAAATTTTGGAGGGGTTGTGTTTGCACCGAATTAAAACTTTAACTAAAATAATAATAATAAAAAAACTAAAGTAAAGACAAAAGGTGTCGGGTTTCTTAGATAAGACAAGTATTAAATAATTCTAATAATAAATATAAAATTATTTCCCCACCCCTGTCACGTCAATGATAGTTTCAACACCCCTACAAAAGGCCATACCATTTCTTAGCTGTTGAAACTGCCTTAAGCTCATCTCCCTCATTAGGTAAGCATGCATCATGAGGTATAGGAGCAATTTTTTGTAACCAAGCTGGCTCGCTTAGTCTTGTAATTTACATGAAAGTGTGTTAACTTAAATGTGCATGAAGTAAGACTATTTTTTATTTTTATTTTTTAAATTAGGTTAGGAGGGTGTGAATGCCTTTTGAATGCCTTTCTTTACTCCTTGAGGCCACTCCCCCAATCCCACCCATGTGCACAAAGCCACACCCCCACAATTTAAATGGCATTCTGGACCAGAACTCAGTTTTCCAAGCAACTTAATATACTTTTGCTAAGGCCATGGCTTAATCCATTTTTTTTTTATCATGATCTACATATCTTCCAGGTTATTTGTGGAAGGAAAGAATAATTTTTAAAAAATTGCTTACTGCACCTTTAAGCACGCACCTGAGTTATATTATATAATCACCCTTGGGAGAAAAGCAGACCGAAAGCACACTGGGCTCATCCTTCCTCCAGTAAGTATAACTGACAAACATCACCCAGTTTAGTTAAAGTAAGTATAATTAGGTGCACGTTTGTCATTTGTACATTGATTAATTTAGATATTGTCACAGCGACAGCAACAAAGATTTGGCGTTCAACAAAGCTTCAAACACAAACATGGGTCAAAGGATAGAGCATTATGCAGCTCCTCAAGCAACATCAAACGTTCACATCCTTAGTCAAAAGCTTAAAGATAAATTAACATCAATGAGATTTCTTCGGAAAAAAAAGATATTCAACAATAGTTCATTATATCCACACATAATAAACAATACAAGTGACTCCTATGTTGTACATTTAACTCTAAATGAACGGTTTACAGGCATCAGGAATTTATGGCAGGAAATGATGCATCATTTTAAGCCCCTCTCTCACAGCTGCAGATCTCCTGTAAAGAGGCAGCTTAAATGTGCTGGAATATGGGTGAGTTACCTGATCCTATTTGGCTGTTTTGTTGAAATACTGAACGTAACTTATACTGGGAATCAATTTGATGTAGTTTCAACATTCTAGATTCCTTATCACTAGAGACGGGTTATAAATAAAGTGGGACAACACTTGACAGCCTTCATTTTATCACAACTTCTCCCTTGGGAAACTACTGACGTAACTAGGAGGCATTGCACCACTTAATCCAACTGTCCATCTTCGTAGATCAGTTACCAAAGTAGAGCAAACCAAGCCGATCCAGTGAGACTGGCTGGGAGTCTGTGAGCGCTTGAATTGAGTGAACGATTTCTTGAGATTTCAGACTTGCTGTTAAAAAGTCAGTTAGCTCATGCTGACTGCTTGCAGGCTCTGAGGCAGCATAGATGGAGGAGGGTGCAAAATTTCCAAAGCAATTTTTTCATTCGAAGTAACAGCCTATAGGAGAGATTAAAAAGTTATTACATTTAGAACAAAAACACTCGTTACATCCAAATAACTCAAACAGGAGTGTGTATATAATATAAAACATAAACAGGACACTTCTTGCATGCAGACATCACCTGTTCCTATTCGCCAATGTGCTTTATCCACCCCTGCCCTTCCCCATCTCTGCCCCTGCAGCCTGGGGTTAGCTGTGGCTCTGGGCAGCGATGCTAGAGCAGTCAGTCACCAGCAGGCCCACCGTGGCTGCAGGGCTGGAGACAGGGGTAGCCGTGGATACTGTGCCCGCTAAAGTGCTGCTGCTGCTGATGGGGTCTGGTACTGTGGGGTCTGCCTGGTTGGCATGCGTGGCCATGTGGCCCTGGAGCTGGGTGGGAGTCTTGCAGTGGACCCCACACAGTTGGCACAACAGCACCCCGCCGGGCCCCGAGCCACGGCCCATGCTGCTCTCTTTCCACTCCTGCCCGTGGTGTTTCTGAGCATGGACGCGCAGGTACGTCAATGTGGTAAAGCCTGGAGTGCAATAATAATAATAGTGATCAAAAAAGAATTGATCTATATGTGTAAAATGTGGACATTGTGAATTACATATCAAATATCCACTTTTTTGGTAGAGAATTTTCTAGGTCATATTCCTTGACGTATAATCATTATAGCTGTTGCTCACAGAGAGTCATCTCATGTCTGCTGCCATTTTTAAAAATACAACACCTAACAATATTAAAGTTCCCAAAAGTAGTCGCTAGAAAAAAGAAACAAAAACCAAGAAGATACCAAGTAGTCTCCTATGCAAAAGAGACTACTGGATTGGGATTTCCCTGATAAAATAATAGTAAAACGAATAAATTTAGTTAGACTGACCTAAATCTAGACCAACTAATTTAATGTGTGTATACATCAGCTAAGGAGAAAATATGCTAAAATATCTCAAATTGTGCGGTTTTCTGTACTTTTTTCCAGTATGTGTGGGAACCCTCTGAATTTCTTTATGTACATTTAGGTAAAGACTAGTAATTCATATTCAAAACATCTGCTTGGCTAAAACTTACTGCGGTTGCACAAGTGGCACACATGATGCTGAGATTGGTTGTGGACTCTCATATGATCCGTGATATAAGCAGGAGAGAGCAGTTTGCCACAAATATGGCAGGGAACTTTGTCCTCATGTCTGATCATATGAGCACGCAGCCGGTCCTTTGTAGCAAACGCAGACTCGCACGTCTACAGAAAGTGATGAGGACGGTGTTAACACATGCAAATCTGCATCACTGAGTCTTCTTCATCTGGTATTTTTCTTATGCTCAAATACACAGTTTACATATAACTCCACTACATGTTACAGCAAATATGGCTTCAGTAATTTAACACAGAAATGGAGCAGTAACACTGCTTAAAGGTTTAGCCTGAAGTGAGACACTCCATCTGGCTAATGCACTGCTTGGTCATGTGCTCTGGTCATTTAGTAAACAATGTTGTGCTAAAGAGGATGCAAACAGGAATAGCAGGTGGATAACAAAACTAGAACCACAGGAAGAAGGAAGAGTGTTAAATGTTTAACAGGCTATAAAAAGCAAGGTAAGAGTGGGTTGAAAAATTTACAGAGCCTACAAAGTGACAGTGAAAAGTAAGAGGAGAGGGGAGGTGCTGACGTTACCGGACACTTGAAGGGTCTCTCTGTGGAGTGCACCTGCCGCACATGACTGTTAAGATGGTCAGGCCTGGAGAGGACAGAGAGAGCTTTAGCACATAATGCACCACAATACACAAGGTCCAAAGAGGTCTGTGTGTAAATGTGTCTGTGTAACCACAAGTAAACAGAGTAAACATTTTTTTTTTTGTCATCGAACTACGGTCTACGTATATCAGTATACATCCAGTATGTATGAGTTTCTAAATGTGAGTTATAGATGGGGATATATTCAGCTTGAAGGTCATTTTTCTCTTGTCACATTGACCCATTTTCTGGCTTAAATTAGTAATCAGGACATATCTCGCTGTCTTTCAGTAAAACAGCAATATTTTAGTCTCCTGCGGTAGACGACAGTGAACAGTACAGTACCCTCTGTTAGCGTGCACAGTGAGCCACTCTATTACATCTGTGTGTATGTGTGTTAGATGCACCATATAGGTCACACTGTAGATGATGTATTCATTTACTGACTGTAGCCCATCTGTTGCTAAGCCTCATCTGTGAGCCTAGGAACACCACTGACCAGATATTATTTGGGCAGTGGATCATTCTCAGCACAGCAGTGACTTCGACATGATAGTGTGTATGCCACTGGTACAAGTGTATCAGGTTTTTAAACTGCTGGATATAGAAACAGTCCACCAACTATGAATATCCAACTACTACATGTGCTATGGTCAGAAATGGAGCACTTGTGAAAGAGATGATTCACACAAACTGTGCATGGAAAGAGTGCCTTAGGCTTATGGATTAACAAGATATAGACGAGTAACAAATTGAAGGGAAAACTGATGGTTCTGTTATAATTTGGGGACATTTCACTAGTATGGTTTTTGTCCACTTGTCCCCTTATAGGGGCACGTCATTCTGCACCATCCAGAGGGCTCAAGGACTCACTGAATGGTCTGATGAGTATGATTTAGGACCTTCACAGTCACCAGATCTTGAACAAATATAGGAGATTTTGGACTGATGTCCAAAAGGAATATCTTTTGGAAGAGCAGTGTTTAACCCTTCCAGTACTGTTCCAGAAACTTGCAGAATCTATACAAGTTCATGTAAAAGCAACTGCACATAGTATGTAGAGCTACAGACGTGTTTTCATGTACTTTGTGTTTGTGTGACTCCTCACCGTGAGAAACCCTTGGCACAATGAGGACACACGTATGGTTTCTCCACTCCTCCCTGGTGGGATCTGACATGGTAACTCATCCGATCCTTCCTCTTAAAACGCTGCTGGCAGATGGGACAAGAGTACGGCTTCTCGTCCGAGTGGGACAGCCGGTGCCGATTCAGATGGTACACATCCCGGAAAGCCTTCCCACATGCCTCACACGCATGGTTCTTCCGTACCGGGTTAGGGTTTGGGTTTGGGTTCGGGCTGGGGTTGGGGTTGGGACTTGGAGTAGGAATAGGGTGTGGGTTTGTGATTGGGATTGAGATCTGAATCGGGCTGGGAAGGCTGGGGTTCTCTCCGGTGTTGTTGGTTGGCGCAGCCTAGAAGAGAACGAAGAACAGATTTATAGTCTTTCAGAATTTTTGACAATGTGTGAATTTTGAGAATAAAAAAAATCTCATACATGAAAATAATCTTCTTTTGACTTCAAACACACATCATCGGACATCAGTGTCTGTGAATATCCAATCTATAGAATGAGGCAATGTGTCAGTAATGCATTGATATTGGGGTATTGTTATGGGGCTTTTGATACAACCTTGTTTCGACAGATGTTATTCCGCACTGAGGATGAGATGGGTGAAACAAAGAGAGATAAATGGACAAATAGAAGCAAAGATACTAAAATAGAGGATCAGAAGGTGGAGCAGCAGTGTATATGGGTAAAATATGATAAAGAAGACACAAACCAAGCCAACCTGCACCATTGTCCCAGTAACCACTACAGCAGCAGGGAGAGGCTGGGCTGCTGTCATAGCAACCGTTGCTGGAGTGATGGATACAGCGACTGTCTCCACCTGTTGGTTGCTGATGGGGGATGGGTGGATCATGGGATCTGTAGCCACTGTGATCGGGGTAGGAATGGAGAGCTGGAGGAGGGAGAGAGGAATGGTTTGCCTCTCCACTCGCTGACCAGCCTTCCCTGCATCCACCTTCTCTCGAGCTGCTCTGTCTTTCATTTTCACTCCAGTGTGGACTGACTGGTGGCGACGCAAGTTATAGCTGTTCTTAAACTGCTTGTTGCATATGGAGCAGATATGAGCAGGCCGGGAAGGCCGAGACACAGGCTTAACTGTAAGAGAGAGAGAGAGAGAATAAAACAAATAGAGAAGACAGTTATTGCCACCAATCAGAATCCATGATACTCCCATGTCCAGCATAAAACACTTGAAGTCTAAATGTTCTCATTCAGGAAACTGCTTAATTGAGATGCTTACCCCTCAACAGTACTTACACCTATTAGCCTGCTAAATCCCCTCATTTAAATTATTGCATGTACTCACATCCATCTTGGTTTGCATGTAGAATAAATAAAATGAATCTGTATAAGGTAGGAATGTGTAGTCATAAAGTAATCATAAAAACAATAAAAGTAAACAAACACTATGGCCAATAGTTTTTTGGACACCTGATCAACCAAGGGGCCCAAACCTGCTCCAGCATAACAGTACCCCTGTGCACAAGTGAGGTCCATGAAGACATGGTTTGCCAAGGCTGGAGTGGAAGAACTCTCGTGTCCTGAACAGAGCTCTGACCTCAACCCCACTGAACACCTTTGGGATGAATTAAAACTCTGACTGTAATATATACTATAAAACCTCAATGCCGACTGCACCCCAGAACTCCTCTTCAGACACCTGTACCTGACTCTCACTAATGCTCTTGTGGCTGAATGAGCACAAATCTCCACAGTCACACTCCAAAATCTAGAAGACTGGAGGTTATTATAACAGCAAAATGGGACTAAATCTGGAATGGGATGTTCAGCAAGCACATATGGGTGTAATTGTCTGGTGTACACAAACTTTTGGCCATATAGTGTAAATAAAAGATCAGACATTAATAGGCAGTTCTCTTGATTACAGTACAAGCACAGAAAATTATTACATTTTAAGCCATTATATGTTGTATTTTATGTGATGTAAGCTGTGAAACACAATCTAGTATGTATTCTTGTTTAATTAAAACATGAACACATCTTTTCTGAAAGCATGATGTACAGTTTCATGTGTTAAAGACAAAGTGTGAGTTGTAAATGTACAGATGAAAATGATTTTTTTCCCCCTATATATTTGAATTGAATACACAAGTAGCCACTAATTTCAGACTGGTGCACAGTAGGAGGCCTTGACCTGGCTATGTCCCCCTCCCTCACCTGGCTCTGGCTCTGGCTCCTCATTCAGCGCTGCTGTGTCCACTGTAGACGGGGGCGGGGCTATGTGCTCGGTGGGCGGGTCCGGAGGCGCGTCCGTGAGCTCCGGGAGAAGATCTGATTGGAGGGTGCTCTCAGATTGGGACTGTGAAGGCGGGGTCTGGAGTTAGCAAGACGCAAAAACAATACCTTTTAATCTTTCTCTTCCTTTTTAGAAACTCACTCTATCTAGTGATTCTAGCACACGCGTTTATGTCTACATTCAACTCTCGCTTCTCACACACTCAGCATTTTACCTGAAAGAGGAAATTGCTCCAAGCAGCGTCCATCTTGAAGGAATCGATGACGGAAATGACGTGGATGTGACGACACTCGAAACAGTTACGTCTGAGGTACCGATCTCCCTTTAGATCCCCTTGAAGTGAATTCTCTAAAAAGGTTTCCCCTGATTTGTGCTTTATAAAGCCAAAGTAACCAGTTAAAAGTAACCCCAGGAACAATGATGGAGTATGGTTTAAAAAAAAAAAAAAAAAAAAAAAAAAACCTTTCACAGATGTGACTTTAATAATTTACAACACGCAACTGGACTTTAAAATGACAATATTGAAAAGAAAATTAAACATAATCTAGATCATATTAACAGTTTCCTCCCAAACTCTTACTTTACTAAACGAACAAATAGCCACATTAGCAGATTAAAAATAACAGTCATATTTGTCATGCTTTATATAATACATTACATGTAATGCTTTTTTTGTTGGAATAGTGGCTTATAAATAAGACAGTCATGTGCAAATAATTCATGCAAAAGAACCCAACGTTCAAAAAGATGAGTTTGACGTTGGCTTTGTACTCAGCAGTCGCTCGGGATGGGAAAAAAAAATCAACCTATTTTATTGTAGCTAAGGTTTCGCCTTCTGGGCCTGTGAGCGAGCCTCGGTGTTGCGTTAAATCTCATCCCTGTCTGGTGAGTCGCTTCGTCGGTCGTGGTCCATGGCTCCGCCTCGGCATTTCAATCGAGAGGATGACATCTTTCTTTTTTTTCCCTTGTAACACGCTCCCTCCCGCCCTCGCTCTTTCTTCCCTTTTCTTTTTTTATCCCGTCTTCTCCGCGCCGCTATCGCTCTCTTCCCCCACCGCCGTGTCCCCCTTGTTTTAAAGGGATAGCATTTGGAGTGAACTCCCCCCTCTCTGTCCTCGTCCCCTCCTCCGGCCCGAGTGTGCGTGTGCGTGTGTGTGTGTGCGTGTGTGTGTGTGTTTTTGCCTCCCGAGCGCCGTCGTCCTCTTTCCCTCTCCCTCTCTCTCCCTCTCACTCTCGCCCTCCCCCTCACCGACCAGACAAGTATTATTTGGCCGACGCAAAATCCCAAATGCAATCACGATGGCTAAATATAAAGCATCAGCTCGCTGTTTGGTAGCAACAAAACCCGCCGCCCTGCACACGACGGATCCTCGGCGGCTGGCAGCCGGACATTCGAGTGTGCAAAAATAAAAAAAATTAAAAAACGTGGAAAAAAATGTCGCAGGTCCTTAAAGGTAACGATACACACAGGCACAGCATAAGCGATGTCCAAAAACGCATACTAGCGCACTAAACAGTATGCGAAGATAGTATGCCACGTAGTGCTTTGGTGTACTATTTAGTATGGTAGTTCTCAAGTTTGCATGTAGTCATAGAAACGGTGGAATTTACAATCAAGTCAAGTGTCAGAAAATATAGCAACAACATGACCTCTTACCCTGACCATGCCTGATTTTACACAAAATATACACTGTATGGCCAAAAGTTTGTGGACACCTAACCATCACAGTCATATGTGCTTGCTGAAAATCCCATTCCAGATTTAGTCCTTTTGCTGTTATAATAACCTCCACTCTTCTGGGAAGGCTTTCTACTAGATTTTGGAGTGTGGCTGTGGGGATTTGTGCTCATTCTGCCACAAGAGAATTAGTGAGTGGTGCAGTTGGCTTTCCAATTCATCCCAAAGGTGTTCGGTTTGGTTGAGGTCAGGGCTCTGTGCAGGACACTCGAGTTCTTCCACTCCAACCTTGTCAAACCATGAAACATGTTTGGGCCTCTTAGTTCCAGTGAAGGAAAACTAATACTACAGCATATGAACACATCCTATACAATTGTGCTTCCAGCTTTGTGGAAACACTTTGGGGAAGAACCACATGTGTGTGTGAAATACACAGGCATCCCATTTAGGGTGTATTTCCACACCACACCCAGTGTTTCTCAAATAAGCTACAGATCCACCACAACCCTGACCAGGATAAAGTCTTACTGAAGATGAATTAATGAATTCCAGGATAGAAAAACTTGTCTAAGGATTACTTGGGTATGTGGCAAGCGCCAAAAAAAAAAAAAAAAACTTGCAATGATGATGTGACTTGTACTCGGCTATTTTCTACAAGCAACTAAGTGCTCCATTAGAGGGAGTCTTTCTGTGGTTGACCATCTGTGACTACATTTGTACAAAATGAGGAGCAAATAAGGGTGTGCCAAAAAAGGAATGCAGGTCACTGGTGTTGACCTTGTAAGCAATAACCAATGCTGCTGTTCTTGGACTTTCATTTAGTCCAGAAAAACAGAGGCCTAATAGTAGTAGACAGTGATGGAAACAGAGAAATTTTGTGAAAAGATATCTTTATTGCCATACAACCTAGTACAGTACAAAGAGTACATCCATAGACAAGAATACTCTTACCACGACCCACTGATACAGTCATTAGGATATAGATGACACAGAGGAATATTGCTCCTTTTGTTTTAAGTGGTCATGAATACACAAATTTGTGTAATATGGTACTCACATATCAGCAATTCCCACTAGGATATATAATGAATGGTACATGTATAGAAACAGCAATAATAATAAAACATCACATAAAATAAACAAAATAAAACAGAAAGCACCTTTCAGTTTGACTGAAATGTAGATGCACAAGTAATTTCTTTGTCTGAGTGGTCAGGGAATATGGGTGGGTGTGTGTGTGTGTGTGTGTGTGTGTGTGTGTGTGTGTGTGTGTGTGGGAAGGGGTGGGGTTGGAGGTCGACAGTGCAGCAAGTTGTTCTACTTTCCCATAATTTAAACATGCAATACACACACACACCTCCAAACCTTAACTAAGGGGATGACGTAAGGGACAAACGCAAACAATATTTAATATAGGATTTAATGTAGCATTCAATATCTCTAGTAGTCTATGAATAAATAAATAAATCATCAGTGCACAAATGGTCCCATAATTCCTTTCTATGAACACTGGCCTGCATCAACTTTTACATCTCCAGCTCCACATGTGTCTTCCCTTATTTTATTCACCTGTTTGTCATTCACTCCTTCACCCACATAAAGCCCCTCGATTTCTTCCCTCATTCCTCTCTCATTTGGTCTTACTCCTCTCGCTTTCACGGTCAGCCAGGTCGATGGCGGCCATGTTACGGGAGGCAGTGATGAGGTGGAGGACGCTGATGCCTGACTTCAACAGACTGACCACAGCACACACTCCCAGCAGCCACTGCAGCCACACTACACACGCACACGCACACACAAATAGAGTTATGTTCAGTAAAGTTACATGCAAATGATTAGACTGACAGGAATCCAAAATAATATTTATGTCATAATTATTATATTATTAGGGGTGTAAAAGAAAAAAAAAAAAAATTATCTTGAATCTGTGTGAAAGTTCACACTACAACAGCAATGATTCAAAACATCATGTAGAGGTTGAGAAGTAATAACGATTAGTTAAGCCTTCCCCTAATAACTACACATTAGAATTAGAGACTACTGTTCTTTGCAATTATTTGCAAGTACTTGCACTTTACTGCACTATCTGTCACTACTATTACTTATATTCAGACTGTTATTTGCACATCTGCAGTTTTATCCACTGTATGTATACACTATCATATTGCATGCAACATGCTGCTTACCACTACCTGTATACTGTCTATCTCACTGTCTATCTCAACTACCTGCACCATAATTCTTATTTATTCCATTTAACTTAATTGCCAGTTGCATTACTGGTATGCATCATACTGTTTACCACTGTACACTGTTAACTTATTGCACCATAACATTGTTACCTCATTTTAACTTATTTGCTATTTGCAGTACTGGTGGGATGCTAACTGCATGTCTCTGTACATGTACTCTGACAATGACAATAAAGTTGAACCTAACCCAACCTAACAACAATTAAACTGATAGAGGGATCTCTGTATCACTCAAGTCTGATACCACATGGTGTTTTGTTGTGTGTATGTATGTACACACACACACACACACACACACACACACAGAGGCCATGCCTTCTTCATTGGGACTGACAGGCACAAAGGTCACACCTCCTCCACTGGTAGTGATGGTAGTAATGGTGCTCATCAGACCCCAGAGAAGAATGTGTGGTATCTACTTTTTCCTCCATTTTCCTCCCCAGGTCATTTGCTACTTCCCACACACCAGCCAGCTTTCTCCTATCACACTACCGCTACCAACATGATAGGTGAAGGCTATGTGCTTCCTCTGAGACACATGAAGCCAGTTGTCGCATCTTGCATCATAGGCCAGCATAACACACTCAGAGGAAAGCACTATCTGCCATCTTCTATACATGAGCTCACAGATGCCCATGATTGGCTAGTGTCACAGAGAGTATGCCATCCCTCCCACCCAGAGAGCATGGCCAATTTTGCTCTCTAGACTCCTGGCCAAAAAAGGCTGTGGCATTGTCACAATTCCAACTTGCAATCTCACAGTCACACAAGCTAACACTTTTATTTAGATTAAAATCCAACTGCTGCCACAATACCGATTCACACTCTATTGTGGATGTGCTGTCAAATGTCATATTAAATCATTAAATTCTTTAAATGTTTTTTCAGACATCAAAGAGTTGACCGCAAATAGAGGTGGGCAGTGATCATATTGGAAGGAAATATTCACATCTCTACGACACCCAACATATCGATTCAGTAATAAAGACAGAGTTTGGTTAACAGAGAACAGATACACTGCAAAAGAGGTAGAAAGGAACAGACTGAGACAGTGGGAGAGAGATGTGTGTCAGCCTGCAAGAAGAAAACATCAGTCATTGCTGAGACTCACCCTGTGGCTCTTCAATGTAGTATATCACGTAGAGAAGACAGTAAAACAACTCATTCCCCATGCACATGAAAAACAGCACTGGCTATAGGGGAAAATACACAATTAGCTAGTCAACAGTAGAGTGTTTGTGCATTTATTACTTATTTGAATGTTAAATTTTATACAAATTAGATGTTAGGCGTCGACATGTGTGTGTGAATCTTTATCTCTCTAGCTGAATGCTGATCACTTTGAGATATGAACATAACTATGTGTGTTCAGCCCTTACCCTGGAGGTATAATAGATCCTGAGAATGGGGTTGCCAGACAGGTCAATGGCCTTGTGACTGGTTGCTCCCTTAATCACAGAACTGAGAGACAGACAGACCGACAGAGGCAGAGAGAAGAGAAAAGAAAGACATATTTGACTGTTTGTCAATCTCACATACATTGTCCGAACTCAAGTTTGGATAAGATTGAACAAACAGCTGTGCCTCACTACAAGTGTTGAATGACTCACCTGTGCAAGTGCAGCCAGTGGCTAGATATATCCAAACACATGCTTAACTGGAAGAGGAAGGTGTAGGATGGGTACAGAAGCGACAGGTTCACCAACAAGCACATGGTGGCACAGCGGTCCGTTAACATGTCCAGCATGGCACCAAACTTAGTGCCTGGATTGAGACAGAAGAGAAAGAATGAGAGCGCTATACAACATTACACCACAGACCTTTTCTCAAATCTGACTGGCCAGATTGCAGCAACTCTGACCAAAGTGCCAGCAGTAATTCAAATCACAGGTTTATATTAATGCACTCGTTCTAATGCAATCTTTTCTATAGTAACAACTCATTCACAGGAGCAGACACTTCACATAATCTAAGGGAAAGAATAATCAGGTGTAAAATGTGCTTTTAGTTAACAATAAAGGTATAATCATTTACATGGTGAAGTTTTCTATAAGGAGACACTTATTTAATATTTGTGGTAGAAGTGTCCAGTATGAGCGCGCTTTAAGGATCAGTAAGTTTTCTGCGAAAGGAAAGTCATCAGGACTATCTGCTTTCTGTTTTCTCTGTAACACAAGGAACTGTTTTATAGCTGCTATAATGTAAGTGATAACAGGAAGTTGTCTTGTAAAAGTTCTACAACATTAAATGTAACTATAAAGGGGTAAGTGTGGCACAGCATCTAGCATTGCTGCCTCACACCTCCAGGGTCCCGGTTCGATCCTGAGCTCGGGCTACTCTCTGTGTGGAGGTTCACATGTTCTCCCTGTATCTGCTTGTGTTCTCCGGGCTCTCCAGTTTCATCCCACCTTCCAAAAACGTGCCAGTGAGTGAATTAGCTATGCTAAATTTTCCCTAGGTGTTAATGTGTGTGTGTGTCTGTGTGTGTGCATGGTGCTCTGTGATGGTCTGGGATCCCCCTCAATGGTGCATTCCTGCTCTGAGCCCAGTGCTCCTGGGATCCACAGCAACCCGGACCAAGATAAAGTGTTTACTGATGATAACAAATTAAAAATCATAATCACTGTGGAATTTCTGTTGTACAGGTGGAATAAGACTTCAGGATGTGCTGTTGCAGGAAAACAGTCAAGGTCAGCATGTTACTCAAGTCGTCACTGATTATTTTCCTATAACGTCACGCACCCAAGTGTTTTATTTCTTAGGTAGAAACACATTACATCGCTGAAAGCAGGGTTGCCAGATTCTTCCCAATCCCAATTTTTTTAATCACAGGTGTACAAAAGGCTTGAGTTGATAAATAATAATAATAATAATGTGACATTTAACGAATTGCAGTTTGAGCTGGTGTATAATGAATCGGGAGGGTGTTTCAGTCGTGACTGGATGCAAATCTGGCAACCCTGAATAGACTGTGGATAAAAGAGTCTATAATTGCCTTGATTAAGGGCTCGGGCTGCGTGTCCATCAAAGGCATCTAGCAGTGCACTTAGCAGATAACAAAACACCGCGGGAGCAGGACAGCACTGCATCAGATAGAAGGATAACAGCCCCAGGATGATTCGGGCATAGCCTGTGGAGAGAAGGGGGAAATAATGAAATTAATCCACATTATCAACATTATGTGCACAACTACATGCTAAAGGCTGCTGCTGCTAATGCTGCAGTTATTAGCAAGGCAAGACTGAACACGTGAACTAGCTAGCTACATCTCTTCCGATGTGCAACATCCTGTCAGCCATTCCTCATCAAACATTTCCTATATATATATTTACTGCTATAATTACATTTATTTACTTCTCAAACACCCAGTAATCAAAAATAAACTTAAACCACAGCTGCAACTTTCCCTTCAGTTCATATAGGCAAACAGCTACTTGTAATACACATGACCTGCTAAAACCTGAGCTAAAAACACAATGAAAAAATTACTTACCGATTAAATTAGGGACAAACAGAAAGATATTTTCCTCGGCCATTGTACTGGCCGTGATTTTTGATCAGCGGCGAGCTCCCGTAATAAAAACTGACCCGGAGTCTCTCTCTCTCCTCGCAGTCTTTCCTCTGCTCGAAGATTGTGTGGACTGACGTCACACTTCCGGCTCGGCGATTCTCGCGCGCTTAAAGGAAACGCGCCCTTCAGCGCCAGCGCATACTAGCGCACTAAACAGTGTAGGAGAATGAACACCGCCGTACTCGCTCGGCGTACTCTTTAGTACGCTAGTATGCGGCGCTGGACGTACCCTTTAATCTGCACCGCTCCATGTTGAGGAAACACGATGCAGCGCAGAATCACATCCCTGCACATCTGTACAACCGCTGGGGGTGTTTTATTTTTAATAAATAAAACACAATAAAAAATTAATAAAAAAATTTATTTAAATTTTAATTTAAATTTGATTAATAAAACTTAATAAAATTTAATAAATAAAATTTAGAAATGATCTCCCAGTGTTTAAGACGAGGTTAAAGACTTATTTATTTAGTTTAGCATTTACTGAATAGGCGTTTTAGGTAAAGGAGTAGATCTGGGGGACTCAGGGATGTTGAGTCTTATAGTGATCTGGTGTGCTTGGATGCTGTCTTCCTCACTCTCACTGGTCACTCAGGTTTGTTGGCGGTGAGAGTGACTGTGAGCTTTGCACACC
>CM040987.1:8228427-8254081 GCA_022985145.1 Pangasius djambal
TGAGTCTGGTTCCTCTCAAGGTTTCTTCCTATCTCCATCTCAGGGAGTTTTTCCTTGCCACCGTCGCCTCGGCTTGCTCTTCAGACACACTCTCACACTTCATCTTACTTTTTTGTTTGTGTAAAGCTGCTTTGAGACAATGACATTGTAAAAAGCGCTATACAAATAAACTGAATTGAATTGAATTGAATTGAATTTATATATTTATGTGCTACTATAACAGTATAAACATAAACTTTATAACAATCGTCCTTTTTTCAACTATTTTTATTCTTTTACTCTATTTGTAACCATTTTGTTTCATTTCTTTTTATGATGTCATTTCTCTTTGGACGTTTTATTGTTGTTGTGTTACATTTAGCACGTTTTCTGTATTGAATTCTCTGCTAAGCTGCTTTGTGAGAGTGTTAATTGTGAATGGTGTACAGTAAAGCCACCCTGACCAGTGCCACACATGTATAAATGACATGGGAAGCTATCTGACTGAGGTTTATTCCTATTCACTACAGTAGTGATACCTGAGAGTGGTGGATATTTCTGCGGTAAATCTCTTGAAAGGTCTGCTGTAATTAAGTATTATGCACACCTGGTTAAATGAATTAACGCTAAGCTGTAAGACAGTGAGTCTTGCAGAGAGCACATCATTAGAGAGCAATTAAGACTGAACGTCCTTCGGTCTCCATGGAAACCTCAGTAAGGCGGTTGTGTTTTGCAGCCTGTTTACTCTCACTCTTAAGCCGCAGTAAATCACATTATGCAGCACTTCCGAAATGGCTATTTTTATTCCAAATGTTCACTCTAAACATTATTCAACAGCAGTACTTAAGGTGTCCCAAAACAAAGCCATACACAGCAAACGAAAAATATGCGCATGCCATTCTCCATACATTCCCATAATTCCAGCGGGGGCGTGGCTTATGAGGAAGCTGGTCAAGTGGTTTACACTTGATGCGTGACTTGGTTTTAGAAGATGTGTGAATATGTAGTCGTGGAAAACCCAATTTTTTGTTATTTCAGATAGATATGAAACATTATATTGAGTTACTACTTGGGTTGAAAAATAGTAAAGCAAAACGCACTAGGTCTATATGTGAATCTTTCACGCTATTTGTATGATGATCTCATACCTTTTTCCTTTTCTTATTTTATTTATTATTATTATTTATTTTATTTTTTGTATCAAAATATTACTTTATATTCTCATATTCTACATATTGTAGTCTATGTTCAATATCTTTCTATACAGTATGTTGAAATGACTACTGTTATGTTCATTGGCTGTAATATGACTGACGTTTAATTAAAAAAAAAAAAAATAGTCGTATTATTATTTCATTAAAAAAAAGAAGGCTCAATATAATATAAAGTTCGCCAAAACTCATATTTGTGTGTTGAACAATATTATATTACTTTCACTTTAATTATACTTACTGAGCACCGTATAGTCGTTTCTTTTGAGGGTTCCTTATTTTGTTGTCGGTGGGGCCGCAATTGCTGTTACACACTGTGCGCGTTCAGCGAGCTTTCCCCTCTAACTCATTGAGCATGTCATAGGGGTGATCATCTTTCTCTCTCTTTCTGTCTCTATCATAAGGGTGTCAAAATACGGCCAGATAAATGTTGTAATCCGGCCCATCAACTAATATTAGAATCCGTCTTGTGGACCGTAATGGGTTGATTGTACAATCACTTCCGCATTCTTAGTACTGCGCCTGTGTTTCCTGTACTTTCACTAATCGCAAGTCCAGTAACGGGGTGAATAATTATGCACCCTCCCGTCTGCCTCCTCCCGCCAACATACAATTCAATATTATAGATTATGGTGTGTAAATTTGTAATATATAAATATATAATCCTAGGTTTTTGTTTTTTTGGGGGGGGGGGATCTGCTGTCATTGTTCATGTGTTTAATATGCGATGTGTATCTAATCTGCTTATGCATTGAGAATGTACCTTTCAGGTAAATGCTGAAAACAGATTTAAGAGTTGTTGATGTGTTGGTCACTAAACTGATATTCACAACAGTACAAGACAAATGACAAAAGAAAGACAAAAACCTTAAATTTTGAACCTTTTTAATTACTTGTTAATGAATTCTGTACAAGTTTTATAACCCATTTCTTGAGATTTCCTGCTCTTGTTAAACCTGAACATAGTTTGGCCTCTTTATGTATAGCACTTCTGTGAGAAACACTTCTCCCTCTCTAAACATGCTTCTACATACAAACGTCCCTTGAGGACATACTCCATTGTGTGTGTATCCACATACATCCAAGTACACACATTGGTCTTGGATATCAGCTGTCCCAACTTCCTCTACAACAGCAAATTGGGACAATTTTAGCACACATTCTTCTGACCAGTCCCACCTGTCTGCTCTACCCAGGCTTGGAAACACCATCTTCACTTCTGACACCATTATGAATCCAGCATGTTTTGCTGTAACACAAAATGGAAAGAAGCAGGCCAAGGCTAGACACAGAGATTCAGAGGTGTTCTCCTCCTCTTTCTGCAACAGTAAACAAACTGAGATTATGAAGCACAGACATGAAGAAAAACACACTAAGCAAACTAAGAAGTCATGAAAGAGATACAGGAGAGAATAGGAGCAAAAGAAATGAGTATTGAAAAAGTTATTTAAAAAAAAAAAAAAAAAAAAAAAAAAAAAAAAAAAAAAGGAGGCCAGGCATGGTATTGTGTGGTATTGCACCTTGAAATAAAGAAATCACATTCAAGTAAACGCTGGTGCTTGTGAGGAGCTGGCAGTGTGGAGCCTGCTTCAGTTTACTGTGAAAATTTCTGTTATGTGCTCAGTTTGTCAGGAAATGTAAGAATCCCAGCGCAAAACGGTGTAACAAAACATGCTGGATGCGGTGTAAACATATACAATTATCTAGAAACTTTCTATACACTAAAATTCTCTTAAAATGTCCTGTACACATTTAATACTGGCTCTAAAATACTACAATCCCTCCAATGCACTGCTCAACAGACTCCTACCCTGAGACATAACAAGGAATGCTGGGATAGGTAGTCTTTCCTTTTTTTTTTTTTTTTTTTTTTTGGCCTTTCCCTAAAAAATGAGACTTGTCTCAAGTTCTCCATCACAGTAATCACTTGCATCCTCCATCTAGTGGTCAACATTGGCAAGAAAGAAAATTTAAAAACAATGATAATAAAAAGAAAACCCAAATGCAATTTAAAAAAAAACAAAACAAACAAACAAAAGAATTAGTTTTGAATAACAAATATTACAACTGCAGTAGTTGAAATAACAGTATTTTTCCATCTCTTACTTTCCAATTACTAGTGTCCATAGCAAAACTATGATTATCCTATACAAGAGTTCTTAGTTAGTGCTTTTATGTACACACACATTATATAAGTACAATATAAGTCAAAAGTGTTTAACAGTGAACAATCTTAAACCTTGCTGTCAAACCTTTGACAGGTATAATACACATACATACTCACTCATATATAAATGTGCAGTGTGTACGTTTGCATACAAATGGCCTCTGTACATTAGCGTTTGATGCACTGAACTACAATCAGCTCTCTTATGGACATGTACATCAAATATACATTTGCCTTTGTAAACAGAGACAAGGGGATTCATTGACTGTTCTTTGCAATACACTCAAACACCTCAGGTGTGTATTACTATGTAACACAACCACAAAAGATGGTCATCGACAATTATTGCTCAACCAGAGCTAATGAAACTGGCAGCATGCCCATATAAGGACAGTGGGCGGAGTTACTTTAGGTTAGGCCTCTGGATGGCAGTGTGCGAAGTGAGCATGGTATATATATAAAAAATAAAATAAAATAAACAAAAAGTAACATCTCCTTGTCCCTAATACAAATCTGCATTTTAATGACCAATATGTTTTTAGTATAGTTTTAGTATAGTTTTATTATATACATAACTACATGGCATTCTTTTCAAGCACCTTCCCAGTTTCAGGTTAGTTTAATGTCTTTAAACCAACACCATTGCCTCTCCTTTAATAGTAAAGCTCACATTAAACAGTTCTGTTATAAATTCCTGGACCATAAAATCTCCAAGCAGGAACTGCTGAAACAGCACCATCACAGCACCAGAATGGGCTCTGTAGTGTTTGGTGGTATAGTGTCTACAGTTGCAGTACCAAAAACTGGTGTTGCAGCAATTCCTGATTGGAGCTTTAACTGCTGATGGAGCCTAGTAGGAATTCTCCATCTGCTCAAGTGTTGAAGAAAAGTCAGTTTTGTAGAATGTAACGGTTACCCTTCTATGGATCTTGACAGTTTGTTACTAGTGTAGTGTTAGTTATGAGGGTGCACTAGCACTCCACATGAACAAATCTAGCACTGCTCTTTGCAAAAAGAGCAGGAGGTAGTGTGTTGAAATTTCTGATTCCAGGACAACAAACATCCCCCAGCAGAGCCAGTGGACTGGATGACTACCCAGCCCTAAAGTATTGGCACTGCTCACTTACTCACTTTCTATCTCCAATTGTCAAGCACCTACCATTACTCTCATATTTCACCACATTTATCGCTCCTGTCATTCCCTATCCCCAACCCCTCCCTTGGTAACCCTGAGATCTACCAATCTACCAAAGAATATAGGTGATGTCTGCTATTTGCTGTATGTAACACTACTCAGAGCCAAAGTCACAGCTTCAGCTATAGCTACTGCCACCTGATTACAGTTAAAGGAGTGGAACAAAGATCACTCATTCCACATTAAACACTACCCAAAGGAGTAATCAGCCTTCTAAATACTAAAAATACGACTCCGGTATGTTTCCTGTTGATTAAGGTGAATGATTCATGCCTACAGGCTTTAGGAGTAAGAAAGATGGGAACCATTGGAGATGTGGGAGGTGACGGAGGTGCTGCGGCTCAACCCTCCATCCCCGGCTGCTCCACCAGGCCCTCCTCCTGATGCCGTCCTCCTCAGTGGCCCTGGGCTGTTCCTCAGGGCCATTAAACTGGGGCCCCTGACTACCAGACCCTCACTCCTCCCCCCGTAGCCACCCTGAGACGAAGAGGAGGAAGATGATGATGGTGGGGACGAGGGTGAAAAAGAGACTGGTGGAGGCGGTGGAGGAGGAGGGAGGAGAGCCAGAGACTGGGAGGACGCATGGCTGGAAAGATGGCGCGAGTGGCCATGAGCATAAGAGGATGAGCGGTGGCTTCCTCCTCCATTCCCCCCCCACTCTCTTTCACGCTCCCGCTCTCTCTCCCTCTCCCTTTCTCTCTCACGCTCTCGGTACAGGTGTGGTGTGCTCTGATGGTGGTACTGCTGTGCCAGGTAATGCAGGCGATGATGAGACGAAGAAGATGATGATGATGATGAAGAGGCAGATGACAGAGAACTGGGTAGGCCACGTGATACCGGAGTGTCAAAATCCCTATCTCTGTCCCTTTCGTGCTCACGGCTCGAGATAGATATAGACTCCCCTCGGCTGAATGCTGGAGTGCTGTTCTGGCTCCTCCAGGATGGCGGTGCTGCAGAGTTCTGGACACCATGGGTCCAGTGGCTGCCTGAACGGGGTACAGGGCGTGATGGCCAACCGCCTGAACCTGATGAGGGTGGGTTAGCGTAGCCCTGGCTGTAGGCCTCAGCTGGGATTCCTGTTAGTGCCATGTTGCTGAAGCCCAGACGCATACTCTCCGAGTCAAAGGCCTCGATCTCTCGAGCCTGGCGCTCTAGCAGCGTTCGGATTCGCTCTGATCGGTCGTTCTGCAGGGACAGCATCTCCTCCTCAATCTAGAAAAAGATTGAGAAGGTTTCACAACATGACAATAAGTTTTGAAACACAATCTAAATACATATATACATAAATGCATATCTGTGTTTCTCACCCTCTGCTCAAGCAGTGCTCTGCGAATAGATACTCTCTGCTCCAGGTCTTTGACTTCCCTCTCGTGCTGTGTGTCCGTGTGCATTTTGATCTTGCTCTGGTACGCATTCAGTAGTTCCAGCTCTTGCTGCAACTGCATTCGCAGCACCTGGCACTCCGCCTCCTGCGTCTCATCCAACCGCAGCTGCAAGGGTGAGCCCAAAAGTGGGATGTCAGTAGAGACACATTCTGAAGCTAGAAGTGGCTTTTGCAAGGTGTGGAAATTGTAGTTATCGGTGGTGACCCAGCTGTCCAGTTAATAGCTACTGTGATTGCAATCGTGATATAAACGAACCAAATTACAATAACAACTTATACAGCTTTTCTCCGGCACCTGTACCAATTGTGTCACTTCCTCCTTCTCAGAACAGACCAATCCTCAGTGGGAAGTCAGAGGGCAGTTTTTATCATTTTAGCCCCATCTCATGTGGCTAGGATATCTAATGTTTTATGTAGTATATATGTTAGAAGGTGGTCTCTCCTTGCCTTACTCACAGCCTGTGTGGACAGCATGTCATTGATGGAGTGGTCATACTGCTCAGCGAGGATGGCTAACTTTCGCGTTTGCTCCTCCTTCAGCCTTTTCAGCACGGCCTTGTGGTCGGACTTGGGTGTGGTCTCCAGCAGGTGGTTCCGCAAGGCCTTGTACTGCCGCGTCTGAATTTTACACGTGTCCTGAAACTGCCGCTTGATCTGGAGCTCCTTAGTCTGGAAAAGGAAATGTAGCAGCATGAGAGACAGCAAGTGAGAGGAGAACAAGGATGAAAGAACCTAATTTGCAAAGAAAAAGCGGTTTTTACCCTCACCGTGATTTATAGGTACTGTAAATATATAAATTTCAAATGACCACAAAACTACATGCATACACCACCTTCCCCTGGTAAACTTATTGCTTGCACATTAAGAGACAACAGGCTCTTATATTTTATGATGCAGTAACACATGACGTGCTACATTACACTTCCTACTCAGTTTAAAAAAAAAACAAACAAAAAAAAAAACTGCAAAATGTGTCAGGAAAAAATCTCTCTCTCACACACACAGAAACCAAAGCCACACGTTATGTGTGCATTCTGAAGGGCCATCTCTCTCCTACCTTTAGGCTCTTAGGCTGCTGACGGACCTCCATGCTGTGTTTCTGCCGGAGTTCCTGCTCACGCCGCTTGTTGTAGTCCATCTGATTGGCCAGCTCACTCTGGTGCTGTGTGCGGATGAGGTCGGCCCGTGTGTGCTGCACCAGGCCCAGCTGACGGAACTCCAGCTCCTGAGTGGACTCATGATGCCGCAGCAACATGGCACACTCCAGATCCTTCTGAGTTTGCCGCTTATTCAGCTCCTACAGGGAGACACAAGGTGGAACACGGATAAAGGGAGGGAACAAGGCCAACCTGCTGTACATTAGAGAACATACTGTTTCCCCTCATTCAGATAAAACATCACCTTATAAAATTAAATAGGGCCAACATTGTGACCTTGAACTGCGTCACGCCATGTCTCACCTCTCTGAGCAGATCCTGCTCCAGGTTGTGTCGTGCTAACAGCATCTTCCTCTTATACTGTCGGCACTGGAGCTCATAATACTGTCTCTGGCGACGCAGTAAACCAGCTTCCTCCTCCGCCTGGAACTGCTGGAGACACTCCTTCTGCCTCACCAGCCATTCTTGCTTCTCTCGCTTAGGGGTGGACTGGTTCTCATTCAGCTCCTGCACACACAGCAAAGGTCGAATGTGAAAGAATAATCCACATTTAAGCAATATCACATGAGCAAAACCAGTTCTGTACCACTTCCATTATACTGAACATCAGCACTCTTGGAACGCCGATTGTCCAATCAAATTAGTGGACCAGAACTAAATGCTGTATAAGATGGAATAATGTTTGTAAAAATGTGTGCCTACTAGGAATGTGCACAAATAATCAAACACTCAATTAACTGTTGAATACAGGAACCACTGTACAGTAAGAACGTACTGATCCAATACTAAGTACCATTATCAATGTGATACTGGCCTGAAATGCTGGATCAATATTAGATGGAATTTGCCATATTTTTGATCCAGACCACTGATGTATTTTATGCAGTCAACCCGTCTAATGTTGACTGAATAGAGACGACAATTAGTCTTATAGTGCGCTGCCATTGTACCCCTGATGCATTATCCACAGAAGCAGGCATGATTATATACCCCATGTCAGTATCAGATTCGCAGCACTTCATCTCCTTATTTCTCCATATTTCTTGTCAATCACACTAGCCAAATACTAAAACATTACAAATATCACAAAAATGAAATTCAGACTGAAGGCACCGAGGGTTAACCCTACCTCTTTAAGCTGCTCCTTGCGCTGCCTGTACTGGCGTTTCTGTGACTCCAGCAGGTTGGTGAGCTCCTTCTTCTGCTGTCCCAAAATGTGCTGCTGGAACTTCTTTTCTTCAGCCTGTGCAGCTTTAGTCTGAAGGTGAGAAAATGCACACATAATGTTTCAGTTCTGGTCATCTTCATCCTCATTCCTGACCAAAATAGAAAGAACTTCTCTCAAGACCTCTTCTTCTAAGCCTCCATTCCATCCTGCAACACCTCTCACCTCTTTCTCCAGGATAGCCTGGTGCTTCTTAGCTAACTTGTCAGCCTCACTGCTGAAACTGTTCCTCTGGCTCTCCAGCTCTTTGTCCAGCCTCAACTGGTGCTCATCCATCTCAGTCTTGAGTTTGTTTTCTAATGCCAGCAGCTGTTTCTGGTGCTGTCGCCTCATGCGCTTATAGCCGGTCATCTGCTCGCGCAGTGCTGAGCCCTGCTCGTGCTCCTGGATCTGCCGTGTCACCTAAGCAGGAAACGAGAGAGACATGGGTATTTCCAAATCACTCAAGAAAACGATTTTGTTTTATTGCTCACCCTCTAGATTTCTGCTGGCTTATACATCCAAGAAAAATAAACAAACACATATCACTTCATTGTACAACTCACAAACGTCACCTTATAGTCCAGGGACTACCGTATCACCAGATTATCACCAGATAATGGAAATATTAAAAAGTAGCATTAACAAAGCTATAGCAAACATATCATTAGCATTGAAGCGTTAATTGTCTGCAACCACTGCGACATCTAACGTTAGTTAGGTAACAATCCTCAGAATATGTGCAGTTCCTCACCAGTGAAGCTGTGCGAATGGTAGCAAAGTGGTCGCGGTTACGGTAGTGTGCTCTCCTGCGAGCTCCTGACGTCACCTGCTGTTGCTGCTGCTGTTGGGAGTCAATTTCTGGCTGGTATGGGTCATCATAGATATTGTCAGGACCCTGCCATTCATACACACCCAAGAAAAAATTTTACACATTAAGAAATTATCTTTGTGCTTGGATATTCAAAAACAGGCATACACTCAGTCTACATGCCTACATGTATAAACACCCCACATCCTACAGCTAAAATAAACACACACACACACACACACACACAGGTGTACTCACAGAGGGCCGGTGTATGATAGAGCTGTTGGAAGTGACTGTGTGTTCTCCTTCTCCCATCATGGCCATTTCAGCGCTGTCATCCGAGCCATCAGCAAGGCTGTTAACTGATGAGCTCTGGGAGCTGGCGCTGATGGACATGGAGGGCACAGAGTGAGAGCTCTCCATGCTGTTGACTGTGCCCATCCGCAACAAGTACTGATCCATGTCCTAAACACACACAGCAGAAAAGTAACCAAAAAAAAAAAAAAAAAAAAAAAAAAGAGAAAGATTTTTGCAGTGAGCTGATGGAAAACAAGAGAGTAAAGCGAAAGGGAAGAAACCAATTCAGACACACAGAAAACTACTGAAATAAAGATTAACAGAACGCAAGAGACAGTTGAAAATATTTATGCATGAAAGACATGCCTCCTCCTCTTCTCCTCCATCCTGTGCAGGGCCATTGTGCGTCTCTTGGAAGAGGATCTTCTTCATCTTTCTGTACTGCAGGTTGTCCAGTTCCCTTACAGCATCTTTTGTCCGCGCTATCAGGTCCATCACCACAGACAGGGGGCGTTCTCTGCACAGGAACCGATGCTGCAGGCACAGAGCAAGATGGATCATCAAACCAGTTTGTCAACCAAATAACTGACATTCTAATAGCAAAAACTATTTAGCTATTGTTCAGCATGAATGCATTATCATAATGAAATCTTTATAATCTGTCAAACCAAACAACATTTTACTTTCATTATGCATGACATGCATGTGACAAGTTGTTTAAAAAAAAAAACCACAAAAAAAAAAAAACACACACAAACAAACAAACTAAGGTGTGTATGTGTGTAACAGCATATTTTCAAGCTTGCGTGTGTGGAACAGAAACTACAAAGTGTGCACGCAATATGCATGTTGGAAGAGGTGTTAAGAGGTGGCAGCTGATTGTTACCTGGCAATTTTAATTCTAGTTATATTAAAGTAGAAAGAGAGAAAAAAAAACCTAGTATGGAAAGTTGGGCTGGGGAAAACCATTAATGTAAAGTGTTTTGAGGCATGTATCTTACATTGAGCAGCACATCAGAGGTAGGCCTGTCCTGAGGAATCTTCTGTAGACAAGAGTCTACAAAGTTACGGAAATAATCTGACCTGAAAAGTAATAATGCACAATGAGAATTAGCTAGGAACAGGAGCTGTAATTTTGGGGCCCATGAGTGTTATTTTTGTGGAACAGTGTTTGTGTTTAAAATGGATCAACAGTACCAACAGGCATGGACAACTGAAGCCATGCTATCATTACAAAGTTCTTATGACTTGTATGAGAGACAGGTTTTTAAAAATCGTTCTGAAATCTTAACAATCTTACATAGTAAAGCCTATTCTTAAAATAACAGAATTTTTTCCTCTACGTGACTAGTGTCAAAAATGTCAAATTGAGGTCAAGGTAAAAAATATTCTAGAACGTTTGACAAAGATATGAATAAACTGGGTCTTCTTTCACTAAACATTTGACATACAGGCTGACTTGCAATGCCAGAAGATCAAAATGATCAGTCATTAAATACTGCACTAGTCTTTTACCAGCATGTAAAAAAAAAAATATTAAAATAGTAAATTATGCAAATTAAAGCAAAGCTGAGAAAGCAGCACCAGGAATAAATAGACAACAGGAGAGATACGAAGGGGGTGCTCACCAGTGATTTGACGCCAGGACGGGGCTCTCGTTCTGAGCAATGTGATATAAGGCACTCATAGCATTCATATTAAACAGGGGAGGCTTCCGCTCCGCTACAGTGATAGAACCAGAGTGGCAGAATTAATAAAATGATCACAAAAAAAACAACAAAAAAAAAAACAAGGAAGAAACAATGAATAACAGAATACAACAAGAAAAATGAGTAAACAGAATGAGAGAAGGGGACAAGGAGAGACATACAAAAAGGGAGGGAGAGGAGTGAGCTTGCCACCAAAGCGGCTTAAAAACTAAACCCCAAATCCTTCTCATGTAAGAGGCCTCTCAGACACAACAATGTCTTGCACACCACCCCACTGCTTTAAATGTCTACAGTGACCTACACCCACAGTATGTGTTAATGTTAAATGTCAAAAGGCAACTGTGTGTGTTACAATGGCTGCACTCACCCAGCTCTATACAGGTGATTCCAAGAGACCAGACATCGACCTTGCCATCATACTGACCCTCATCCATCGCTAGAATCACTTCTGGGGCCATCCTGTACATTACAGTTCAAAACCGTCACACAGATGTCAAAGACACTGCAATGTCACTGTGCGAGGTCATGTTGGAATCAAGTGATGAGTATATGTGGATTATGTAATACATGATGATGATTAGAACTACAGTTACCACTAAATAAACTATAACGCAAACATATTTCAACAAGCAAAGGCGCAAAATATCTGCATGTGCATTCCTGAGAAGGGACACAATGCAAGGCAGCAAGAGGAGATGTAGCGTTTAGCCTATAGAATTCTGTTACAGATGGCACACAAGCCTGCTGTGGGAGAGAAAGCAGCAATTATTTGGGGGTGCTGCAGCCTGGGACAGGGTGTGGACATCCCACTTTAAGCTTATTTATAGAGCCTAAAGCACCTCTTGGGCACACCTTCAAATAAACCTCTCTACAAAGCCTTTCTGTTTCAAATAGAAATTTGCAAGCATTCAGAATGATTTTATCCTTGTTGGCAGAGTTCTGCTCTCAATTTACCCTTCACTGAATCCCTCCCTTAACAGGGATTTAAAAACCTCCTCGCTGCACAGACACACCCAGAAACAGAGATCACACTAAACACTTAGTTTCAATACATAGTACATGGGATTTTGATCTAACAGATGACAATTTGGAAATCTAACCCCTAACATCCACCATTTCTGGAAAAAATATTGTGTAAGGTTTAAGAGAATTTGCAGAAATGTGTCTCACCAGTAGGGCGTGCCCACAAAAGAGTTGGCTGGAGCCACAATGGAGGCAGAGCCAAAATCTCCAAGCTTCACCTGACCAGGCTCAGTAAGCAAAATATTACCTGCTTTCACATCCCTGTGTGAGAGAGATAGTTAGTCTTTATAAACTGATGCTTTTACAATAATATCAACTAAACATAAACAAACAACCAGGAAAGGAGGTAGTGCAGTCAGATAGGTCTGCATCTTGATGAAGCAGTGAACGCACCTGTGGATCATATTATGGGAATGAAGGTAGGCCAGACCCTGCAGTGCACCATGGGTAATAGCAGCAATTTCCACTTCCTGTAGGGGCTTCTTATGGACTGCAGATATAAACACATAAAAAGAATTGACATTATTATCTAGAGAATATATAACTCTATATCTAAATCTCTCTATATATATACACACACACACAACATATATATATATATACACATACATACATACATACATATATATAAGCACCCACGAAACGGATTGAGAGCCCTGATCTATTTCCGTATGTTGACATATTTCCCTTGGAACCAGGGAGTCAGAGTTGATTTGCACAACAGCCAACACCCCTGCCAAATCTAAACAAACATGTTAGGAGCTTAGCAAACAAGCTAAATATGGAGAATGGTGAAAAAGTTTAGAGAGCATTTTTTCAACTGTGGAGGATTTCTCAATGCCATTGTCACAAACAAGTGTCGACTTTAACGAGGACGATATCCTAGATAATAAGATTTATGTTTTGGGAGTTATACCGGACATGTTTAAGCCACTGACCACTGATTGCGATGGAGAGCAGCAGGGCCATCACCAGGAGGGATCTCACGCATCTGATTGGTAAGCTTATAACTAATTTGAAATATTATGCTACTTGCTAAAATGATATTATTTACTCTTACTGATGGAGAAGCCCAGGCAGAATATAAAGACGGACTCACTCGATCAGTCAGAGGTATCACTGAACTGCCCCCCAAGTGCCTGTCACATAACCTGGGAATGAGCAAAACTCCATCCTCTTCCAAATGAATAAAATGCAACCAATTTATTATCAACCAAGGCAATGTTTGAAAAAGGAATAGTGTGCGGTAAGACACACAGAGCAGGAGGAAAGGGGAGGGGGGGAGAAAAAAAAAAAAAAAAAAATTTTTGCTGCTAACAAGCTGCTTGTAGAGCAATACGCAGGGGCAAGGCATACATGTTCTACAGTGCATTATGTTGATTGAACGCAAGCTAGTATAAGACAAATCATCGAAATTTAGCATTTTCCTGTATACTACTAAACTATAAAATTAAAACAAGAATCGCTCCAAAACTAATTTTTTGAATTTCTTTTCTAGAAATACCATCCTACTGGTCTTCATAACACTAAACGCCAGGAACAAAAAGCTCCGAAACACCAACAAGTTAATACATTTAAATAATACATAATACATAATGTATTTATATAGCGCTTTAAGAACTGCTGTTGAGCCAGCATTGGGGAAAGAAACAGGAAACAGTGTCAGTCACACAGACTACCAAGTGTATCAAGATGGAGGGCCAAGAGAGGAAATGGGACAGTGAGGCAAAGCATTAGATGCATGAGAAAATGTGGAAGAAAGGATTAAGATGAGGAAATAGAAATCTCTACTCACCCTCTAAAAGATCAGAGGCAGAACCCAAGCAATACTCCATCACCAGCTATGAGGGAGAAAGACAAAGACAGAGAAAGCAGATCAAAAAGTAATTCTCTACACTGAATTACACACATCGGAAAAACATCCACATGTACACTTACCCATGCTGTGTGCTCCCTCAGGTAGCAGCCTTTGTACTCAATAGTGTTGGGGTGCCGAAGCTTCTGAAGGAACTTCACCTCTTTAATGATGTCCTGCCATTTCTACACACAAATACAGTCGGATGAAAAGTAAGAACAGCTGCATAGGGGAGAACGTCGAGCAAAAATGATATTCAAAAGGAGTTGGTTTCTCAGGGTGATGTCTGTAATAAAATATCTGCCCATCTCTTTTATGATAAAACTTTTGCATCTAAATATGCTATGAAGTACCTGCAGCTTTCTTGAATCAGAATGCTTGCATCAGATGATTACATTATTGGATCATGAATTTATTCATAGAACTCTAAAGTCTGCCTTACGCCTGTTCAGTTATTGGACTGTCAGGATTTGATAAAATGACATTCTGCTTCACATAGGTTTACGGAAAGAAGATCGTTTTCAAATGAAGTGCACTCTAGTGACTACAAAAGTTTAGAATTAGTCACTCACCTCGTTGGACTGTTTGCCGCTGTAAGACATTTTTTTGATTGCAACCACCTCATTGGAGCGAACATCTCGTGCCTAGGAGAGGTCAAATTTAAATGAATGCTACATCACCAGCACTCACACCCACACTGCTGTAATATCCCGACCTTTTGTTAACACTTTGTACTCTTTTCGTTCAAACATAAGAGACAATTCTTGAATGTACAAACACATTTCACTACATTTCTGACTCTTACAAAGTACACAGCTCCGAAGCTTCCATGGCCGATCTCACGAAGGTCAGTGAAGAGTTTCTCAGGGTCATCTTTGTAGAAGAGATCTGCTACCTCAGGGTCCTTCAGACTCCCGGCACGGACACTTGCAGGCATGGCCAGCTCCTGAAAAGACATAAAAGAGAGAAAGCACAAAGCATTGTTACAATCATCTGTGTAAACTTCATGAATCATATAATTCTGCACATATTAATCGTTACATTCTAATGTGATTAAAAAAAATCTTCTGCCTGTCTAATATGACATTTCAAAAACACTCCTTAGCACTTATAAATATCTGCCACATGGAGAATAAAAAGGGAACTCTTAGGTAATTATCAGCTGAGATATTTTTCCCCTCTGTGCAAGAGTAAAATCTGTTAAATAAACATTTCACAGATTTCAACTGGCCATGGGCTGAGTATATCGGGCAGATCTTCAGTCTGCAGTGTCGAGGATGGCGCATTACTGCCCAAGGCAAGTCGCATGGCCTGGACAAGAACAAATGCCTTATTCAAACAAAGTGTTATGATGTTCTATTTTGGTGAAGCTGCTCCCATATTTGCCCATGTTTTTATAAGCTGCTGAAGCCATGCCCTCTTTAAATCTCATTTTTTAAATGCCATCTGCAGGCTCAACCCTCTCCACAGACTTACACTGAACTAATACATACTTGAGGTGGTAATCAGGCCTGCATGACATGGACTATATAACATTATGAAATGCCTTTAATTTGAAAAGGATCGTGCTGCACTTTTGCTCTGACAAGCTAGCATCACTTCTAGAAAAATCATGTGCATTCTTTAGATCATGTGGCAGTTGTGATTTTATCTACTGAACTGGAACAACTGAGGTTAAAAAAAAAGGACATTTTCAGTACATAATAAAAGATTGAACAGATGGTCAGAGGGCTGATTTTTATGAGAGATATCAGTGTTAATATCACAATAATAAGTAGTCTAAACAGATGTTATGCTGAAGAGCCCTATTGATGTACAGGAGCAACTGTAAACAAGATCGAAACTTTGCATAATATAGACACATTTCCGAATCCACCTTGCAAATTATCCTATACTGTATGTACTGCACGACTGTTACTTGGAGTAGCATCATAATTAGTTTCTATCCTTTTTGTTGTCTTCCATACACTTAAGCAATTACAGCGCATGACACCTCCTGTAATCAGTACAACCTATTTGAACAGGATAAGAAATATTTGTGCTAAGAACACAATAGGTTACCTAAAGACACTAGAAGTTTCGCTCCTCTGACAAAATCCCTTTTGAAGGTCTGATTTTATTGTCTGATGTTTTAAAGCACTTCAGTTTGGCTTGAGCAATATACTCCAAGAATAGCCTCGTTAGAGTCTGGTACATCTCATCGCTAAACGAACCCATGAAAGAAGTCATTTGAGTGACATGCCGGAGGACCAGCCACAGACTTTTTCCCATAAGCTTGTATGGTTTCTGACAGCATATCTCGTTTTATCAGCACTAACTTTCTCAAAAACCCTCTAATAAAGACCTTGTGACCTTTTTTCCAATCCAGTCACTGTATCTTACTCTGAAAATGCTGATTGTGTCAGGCTGTTCAAAAGTATGTTCTCTCCAGCTGGAATCTCCTATACAGGAGTGCTGAGAGATTTCAACCTTTAACATTCTGAAGGTCATGGCCAGAAAAGCCATGGGCAGAGCCTCTGTAATAATAAGATCATCCCACTTCCTAAGGTAAAACTAACGCCTACAGGACTATAGTCAACTCAAGCATGCATCAAAGTTGCTTCTTCTAATGGCTGTATGCTTAGATTATATTTGTCTTCAAGTTGCTTTGACTAAAAGTGTCTTCCAAATAAATAAATGTAAACGTAACCTTGTTAATCGTTAAATACGAGCAGAGTTTTCCCCGTCACAGTAAGTGCTTTTTGATAAAACAATCAAATTACAAAACTTTAAAGCTGCATTCAAACTTGATTATTTTCACGAGGAGCTAGGGTAATGTAATTATTACAGTAGATGGTATATCAGGCCATTAAACCACATCACATCATAAAAAACGACCAGAAAACGATGAGAGGCACCACCTGCCTACCACGTTACACATTAAATAATTTTTATGCGCACAATCAGCACACCAAATGAAAGTAGGAAAGGCGTAGCAGCTATCTTGCATACCTAAAAGCTAGCATAACCTTGGCCTTAGCCAAGATCTTTTGCTATTCGTTTGCTAGCTAGCAGCATCTAAATGAGGGATGCACAACAACTTCTTAACATGATCCAATTTCACACAGTACATTAACAGGCTACAAATACTAATGGGCTACGACCTACTTCCATTTTTAAGTAGTACAAATCTCACGTCTCTGGTAGCACAGCAACATCTAACGTTTATTTTTTTTTTTCAGTCTTACAATAATGTCATAGCGTTGGGCGTTTCTTCCTAGTAATAGGTCATTTCTTGCCTTCATAACTGTGTATGTTTGAATGATGAAGCATACAGTCTGACACCTTTCACCAGCTTATTAAAAGGAGCTCTGCAAGTGTTACATGCACATGAATGCTGATGTTTATTTTCAGGAGCTCCTGCAAGACACCAGGTGTAAAATAGCACCACTGCCATTATGGTGGACGAGCCGGAATCAGAAGTGCTGTTTTGGTTATAATGCGGACACGTGTGCACACATAGCCCATTTTTATATTGCACTTTCATAAACTTAGAGCAATAATAGGCTCTTACAGGAAAGGTCCTGGCCAATGAGAGATATTACGGTCAACCTGATTCAGCTTCATTAAAGAAAACAGTAACACACGTGTAACATGGAGATCTACTTCTGTAGGTTTGCTCAGAGTTTGGGGAACTGCTGTTGGTCACAGTCCTGATAAAACTCTAGGAAAGTCTGTGTGAAAGCCTGTGTTTACTCCTCATCTTGGCATAGTGAAGCATTGGCTGGTGAAGTCGTGTAAAAGTCATGTGTAAAAGTCCCCTTGTATCACATGTTGCTTTGAGGAGGGGAAGAAGTGTTAAGATTTTTTTTTTTTTTGCTTGGTTAACTGTAAGGACAGGAATGCTTACAAAACCAAAATCAGGAAATGTAAATTAATGTAATGTCTTATTAACTGTGACTAGACTCATCTTAAAATTTAAAATAAAATTACACACGCGTGTGCTCGTGCAGTGTCAGATGTTTTGTTGCTCTGCTCTGAAGTCAGACAGCAGGTTATTAAAGTTCATATACAGTAGGATGAAAAATAGGAGAAAAGGAAAGATATTATGAGACACAACGCACTTTATTTTTGTCAAACAAAGCTGCAGAAGCCACATTTCCTCACAGACATTTAAACTGCCAGACATGTTAGCTATCGTAATAGTACACACTACTGTTAAACGTCTCAAGCCTACTGCATAGCACTGTAGTTCCATTAGGTCAAGCCATAATTCACCAGGTACAGTTTCAGTGTTCACAGTGAGGGCATCTGGGACTAGTCTTGACTGCAGTTTGTTCATTCCTGAACTTCCCAAGAATCTCATGATGCGTGTCTGTGTCATGTCTTCAAGCAAACAGCTGTGTCGGCTCCGGTTGTAATCCTCATGAGAGACGACCTCTTGGCATGTTGGAAAATGTGTCAGATACTTTAACTAGGTTTCAAAAAGATTCGGGGTGATTTCAAACGCACAGACGGCCTCAAAACAAATGACAAAACGAGCCATCTTCCACTGAAGATTCACACTGAGGTCCAGTGTCACAAGGGCCAGAGCTGCAATCCAGTCAGTATTTTCATCGATGTTCTTCCTTCAATTTCCCCTTTGCCGTAAAAACATCTTAATTTCATTATGCAGAGCAAAGCATTGCCACGACTCAGCCACTGCAATTCCGTATGATAGATAACATCTCTATAAAGCGTGCTGTCCTCCAAAAAAAAAAAAAGACTCAAGTCTTCTGTTACTTACACCATCACCCATACACAGGTTTACAATGCTACGACGTCAATTATCTTTACACCATTCTACTCTATCACATTACATTGTATTACCAGAGCTGCCATCTCCACCACTTAACCTCGGCGTACGCTAATACGCATCAGGACATAAAAACATGCCTACAGAGCGGCCTTTTCTCCCCCAACAAGAGACGAACCAACTGACATATGAATCTGGAATAATTTGCATAAGTGTTTTGAAGGGTCTCTTCATTATTGGCTGGCACTGATGATATTAAAAGACCCAGATGTTCTACTTAGAAAGGGCGCTTTCTTATGTATTAGTGGATACACTCTGAGAGCTGTGCTGTATCGGTGTTGTGTGTGCTTTCATCCAAAGTGTCAGGAAAATACATTTATTTTGCTTTTTGACTGACAGAATATACGTGAGTGTCCCTGAATGACTGTTCTGGAAGACTAATGTCTTTTAAGGTATTTGGCCTCTGGGTAAAGTACAACACATACTTGCATGATACAATCTTTCACAAATATGCCGGCGCCAAAGGGACAGATTCTGCGATCACTGTAGCAATCTTGGTAAATGTGTCAGACTCATCACATCTCTTATGACACACACTTGACTGACTCATCAGCTGCTTTTTCAGACTTTCCTTCACTGAGTTTTGCGTGTTTTTTTTTTTTTTTTTGTTTTGTTGTTTTTTTGTGTAATGTGTCACACGGATGTAAATGACAACCAATTCTAGCTAGCTCCTTTATTTTCTCTCTATTTAACTGCGAGGTGCCTGTGTGGTGTGCTAACAGTAGATTTTTACGACTTTACTTTGCCTGGTTTTACATTTCCCAGTTCAAGACAAACCTTTTTCTTTTTTTTTTTTTTTTTTTAAAATCATACTTTGTTTTGACAAATACAGGCTACCATTGAATATGGATTAGTTATTTTGCAAAAATAAATAATAAAAAAAACTATAAAATTAAGCACTAATTATTTTTACGAGCAGATGTAGGTTTAAAAATTTTTGAATGTAGACCTTAAAGGTGTAAGTCCGTTTTTTTCCTTACTTGTACAAATAACCTGAAAGATATGTAGAACAACCTTAAAAATAATCATTTAGGCCATGGCCTTGGCAGAAGTGTATTAAGTGGCTGAGAAAACCAGCTTGGAAAACTGACTTCCGGTCCAGAATGCTTGCTTGTGCTTGGATCAGGCTCCTGTCAGTCATGTTACAGACACTTTATGGGCCACTGTAGATCCTGGGAGTGGAGATTTGTGAACATGTGTGGGAATGGGGGTGGGCTCAAGGAGTTTTAAAAAAAAAAAACATTCAGATTTCGAGCCCACCTACTTAACCATTAGAGACCTAATCTTTTTTTAATGAAATTGTCTAACTGAAGTTGCTGTGGCGAGTATACTTATTTAACAAATGTTTCATTTTGGTACAGGACATAAGAACAGCACATGACAAAAGAAAAGACACTGAACCACAAAGAAAATATAAAAATAGCACAATCTCCACAACAGTGCATGAAACAGGAAGAGGCTAAATGAGTCAGTTCCAGGAGAGTCCACAGGGAGAGGACTTTTAGTCGAGGTTTCAAAAGATATAACAGCGGAAGTGTTCTGGGGAAGGCAATTCCACACTGCTTTCCCATGAGAGGCCGCGTTAAACGGGATTTTTGTGAAGACCTTAAGTGCTTTAATGGTAATTGTAATTGAGTGGGACATGTTTCCGTCATAAAAGACACACAGACTGAAGCAGACAGCAGAAGAAGAAAAAAGGCTGTGCCAAAAATACAATCCCCAGAGCTCTGATTTTGTGCAATTTGTCTCCTGATATGGGAACATGGGTCAATTTCAGAACAACTTAACAAACAGGGCTTTTTTTAAATCATATATTATTAATATCAGATTATTTAGAAGCACATTAAGCAATCTACATTCGGGACTCTGCTGTGGCCTGTTCAAAGTTTCTTTATGGATCATTTATGGTATCTTAGATTGGAATTTTCAAGTCAGCAAACCTCTAAAAATCAATTTTACACTTGATTTTTGATGTGTCTTTATGCAAGAATGTTGATTTTTTCCTGTCAATTTGTTGTGTACTAAGAGTGGGCAATAGGACAGAAATAGCATAATCCCATTTCTACAATAAGTGTTATGTACCATAATATACAGGCTTGCCAAAAATCTGCCAGCAAAATGGCTGCAACAAAACTTACCACGATATGAATGTATTATATTGCCAAGTCTTAATGTGTACTTCATACTTCAGGCACATAAAAGATTATGAAATATATAGAGGTGTTTTTAAAAAAAAAAAAAATTCTTATTACACATGATTAATGTGTTATATCCCGATTATACACTAATAATCCCTGAAATAAACAGAAGAGTTTAGTGTAAGTTCTTGTTTTGGGTTTTTTTTTTTTTTGGCCATGTTTCATGTGAGTATAAGTGGGTCAAGTGTGAATAGTCAGGATTGTGAAAAGCAGCTAAAAGTGCAGTCAATAGCGTGGGGATGGGCCACTGTGATATAGTCCTCTATTCACGTCTATTCACAGGATCTAAAGGCAGTTCACATGCAAATTTTGCCTCTTAAAGCCACAGCCAATACACATAGCCAGGAAGCCAACTTATCAGAATTTCAACAACGTGCCCCGTCTATGAGAGCACAAAATTTATTAAAAGCTCTGTAATAAAATACAAGACACAGTCGAAACATGTTAAATGTAAAAGGATGCACGTTATTTCCTGTACTGTGCTTCATGACATGAGAGGGAAACTGTTTCAGAGGCCAACACAATAGACACTACTTGCCTGTTTCCAACCTCTTACTATTATGTACTTAATGCCATGTGACGATTATGTAGAGGGCCAGTGCTCCATATTAACACTACCAGCTTAGTCCCAAATCACACTATATGGTATTGAAGTCAGAATTCATACCCTACTTTCTGCACATGTGCAATTAGGAGGCATAATTCCAGCTTCCCCGTGTTTTCCACTGACGTCTGAATCCACCGCAATTTTTTTTTCTGTGGGTTTGAGGCCAGCGGATGCTGATTGGTCCCAGACAAACCGACATGTGTTCATCTCTCTTGCTAGGGTTATTGGGAGGAAGTATACTTTTAAAATAACCTCTTCCTCCCTTAAAAATGGAAGGCTGGCACCAGTCGATGGCCCGTTCATTCCTGCTCTGCCAATTTAAACTTCAAATGCTCCTGGTAATGATCTTTGTAGTGAAGCTGATAGGGGAAAAAAAGCACATCTGGTTCTGTAGCAGAAGCAAGAAAGCAGATTTGGGCGAGGACCACCAACTCCGCAAAATCAAATGCTTTCGCAAACTGTATTGGGCTCATAAAAATTGAACAGCTTTTGCTGAAAATGTTAAATTCAAATAAAAAGGCTTATACACTTTTGGTGAGAAAAATAATATGAGACTGTAGCTTTCCTTGTAGCTGGGGTGGCGCAATCCATTGCACATCTTTTGTACTTTTAAAATGTATCTTTTACGTTGAAATGTGAATACAGTGTGGCTTTAAAATGATTTAAAGTACATAAAATGGACCACAACTAGTATTTAAAGTAAAGCTTTACACTATACGCTCCTTTCTAGGTAAAAGATAAAGGTACAAACAGAGTACCCTTGAGAGTACCAACACAGTGATATGCAAAGGTACACTTTAGTACCCTTTTTCCTCTGATAGTGTACTCTTACTGAGGCCCAGGCCTCTAATTTGCCTATAAATAAAGTATATTGAAATCAAATGAAATAAGCTGAATAAAAATGTGTTTTGGGTGGAAATGTCAGAAATAATAATTTAAAAAAACAAACAACAACAACAAAAACTCACTGGCTCCAATAAACACGCACAATATTGCTGGACAAATGTAAGTAATGTGCCCTTTTTTTCTTTTTTTTTTTAAACAGTTTGTTTATTAAGTAAATCTGATTGGTCAGGTTTCATCCAAACACATATGTGATTAAAACAAATCAAGCAAAACAACAGACTGATTGGCATCAGGATGAAGCACTACAGGCTGGAGACACAGCTCTGTCTGGACTTGGCAGAAGATTGTTAATAGGTCGCATTGAATCCGAACCGAGTTGCCACACTTCCTATACACCCTGTTTAGCAAACTAATGTCAGCCTCGCTGGTAAAGTTTGATAACAAATGATGGGTAACTTTCCTGAGCTCGTGTCCTGTAAATTCAGCTTACTAAATGCACTGTCAGCTGGAAAGCTGCATTATGAAAGCACAGGGAAGAAAAAAAAAAAACAGAAAGTGGCTTACCACGGCTTGCAGTTGATCCCGTCGTGCAAAATAAATCCTTATTCTTCTCTCTTCAAAACAGCAGCAGTGTTTCCGAGCTGCCTGGAATGATTCAGATGAAAATATGACCCATAATCTCTAACTAGCTAATGTCTAGTTCCTTTTTCCAACTATTCACCCCTTCGCGTTAGCTAAACACTTAGCCAGCTGGCTAGCTAACGCCTTGTGTCTTGCTTTGGTGGTCTAAACAAGCTGGCTAAGGCTAAGTTAGCCAGCTAGCTAAGCTAATCTTTATCCCGCCGTGACGTTACTAACTGTCCGTTAGCTAGCTAGCTAGCAGCTTTGCTTAGCTAGCTAACGGTTTCCAGTCTCAACACGGCGCGCGGCTGGTATTCCTCTTCGCCCACTCCGGCTCCTATCATATTGTACAGTCACATCCGTGTTCGCGAGTGCTTTGTAGCATGTTAGACGGAGTGACTCTCTATCTGATTGTCTGTCCAGTCTCGCCCCTTTTTGTTCAGGAAACGAAGATGGCTACGTGGGGCGGGAGGCAACCGGAAGAAGGGCGCGAGGTCACGCTCTCAAACATTTGCTTCCTGTGGTGTGTGAGCGACTCCGTGGGGCTGAATCCCAAACGCGCACATAGTGCACTAGATAGGGCGCGGGAGACACCATTTCACAGTATTGGTGGTTCTTTATATAAGGGAAAAGTGTCATTTGGGACTCGACGTGTCATAAAACTTGCCATTTTGAGAAGGGCAGAAAGAGACCGACCTGCTTCAAAGAAATGTCTTGATGTTACATTTCAGCCCCGTTGGCACACAAAATATCATTTGTAAATCATTATATAATTATTTATTATACTCGCTCGTTATTACATACATAGAAAGAAATGGTCTAGGAATTAGAATGAGTTATAATAATAATAATAATAATTATAATTATTATTTTTTTTATTATTATAATAATTGTTAAATGGACGTAAAAAGATATCTGCAGACTATTTTTCAAAATGTAGAAACACGAACGCTGTGCGCTGTACATTACTCTTATTTATATTGTATTCTCTATTTTTTTAAATTAATTTTAATTTTATTTTTTTTATTTTTTAATTAATAAGGGCAGCAGGTCCGGAAGCAAGGCGAGTTCAGATTAGTTACGTAGCTATGAATAGTAAACGTCATGAACCCCAGTAGCTTTACACTGGAAGATTGGACCTTACTTTTTCTCTCATTCAACACAAATAAGAAGTCATATGACTGTACTGCCACACTGTGATTGGGGATAAACGGGACTAACAACTGGATCCAAACAACTAAAAGGACGTAAAAGTAGGGTTCACGCTCCAAACCTACAGCCTTCAGAAACATTGCTATCTCAGGAGCAGTGGCATTGCGCATGCGCAACCTTCGGCCCGATACAGACTGCGGCTGTCGGTGAGAGTGGTTTCAGTCAGGGACGGAGATGAAACCGCAGTCATTATGGCGGAATGTTTTGAGCCATGGCAGCCAATGCGGAAAGAATTAATACATATGCACTAATAAAAGAACTTCCCTTTCTGCATATATATTTTTAGGAGATTGATTTTGAAATAAGTGGAATGTCTGCATTTAAACTTTTTTTAAATGTTTTTTTTCCCCCAAACAGGAGCAGGTTAAAAGTCAGTATTATGGCCAGAGATGCACTTAATTTTCATATAAACAAACAATATTTTATGATTGCATTAAAAAAGGCATGCTGTTGAGCACTATTGGCACTCAGAGTTGGTGTCCCAGATCTGGTACAAGTTTGATAAAGCGCAGTTGGACCTTTTTCGCTGATGCCAAGTCAGCTTGTTGCAGATTGTGGTTCTCCCTGGTGGAACCGGACACCTTGCTGGGACACACTTGCTCAGGAGGCAAAGTGTGTAATGATGATTGTGAACTAGCAGTCCAGGAAACACTTCTGAACACTCCTGTACATGGCCCTTGTATACTCTCACCTGGAAGCTGTTCGACACATGCCATGCACCTCATTCACTGGATCTGGTGCACTATCTGGCCTTACTGAATGAGGTGAGGCACCTCCATCTGGAAAGATTCCCCAAGAGCCTGATGTGGGATCTCCCCCTTGTGCTGGAGTCCCTTAAGTTTCCTGTTGTGGCTTAAAAGCCTACACAAGAGGCAAAATTGGAATGGGTGTCTTTAGAACTGTATTTTTGCGCATGTCAGCAAAAACAGTGAGAGACCTGCAAGCTTTGGCGATAAGCTCCCTGTATGCATTGAGGGTCAATTGACTTTAGGGTGACCTTATGGGTCAACCTGGGGTTTCTGCATAATGTCATATTACCCAGTTTTGTAAACCAACCAAGTGACCCTGCAGCGTTCCATGAAGGCTGGTTGCATAAGTTTGCACACCCTTTTATAATTAGGGATGTGGCTGTGTTCAGAATGAACCACATTCAATCTCATGTTCAAAAGTAATTATCATACAGCTGTCATCAATGAAATCATTCTGATTAACCTCAAATAAAGACCAGCTGTTTCTGTAGGATTTTCTTCACATCTTCCGAAGCCACGGTCTGCAAAGAGCTTTGAAGCCTTGTACAGGGTGCCACTGTTGAAAGGTATCGATCAGGAGAGAGGTACAAAAAAT
>CM040987.1:8273522-8291546 GCA_022985145.1 Pangasius djambal
AGTGTTGTACAGGAGCTCAGTGAAGTGAGTGGTAATGAACAGCACTACAGTGTTGTACAGGAGCTCAGTGAAGTGAGTGGTAATGAACAGCACTATAGTGTTGTACAGGAGCTCAGTGAAGTGAGTGGTAATGAACAGCACTATAGTGTTGTACAGGATCTCAGTGAAGCTGTTTATTTTTCTGCACTTTCTAGCCCTGTGCTTTTGTGATGTCATCACGCGCATCAAACACACATCATAATAACTGAATTATGACACGACGGAATGCCATCCTCCTGTGGCTTCACTCCTGAGTTTACAGAAGCAGAGAACATTACACTTTGACAATTCCTGCATCAGAGTTGGACTAGTGATTAACATTACATTGGTTAGCCTACAATTCAGAAGAATGTTTAAGAAGATAAAAAGCAGGGTAGGTGGATAACAAGCAATATATGGCAATTTATTACTTTGTAGTTGTCTCAACAACTAACTTTAAATGTGTGTTTTAATAAATAGAGTTGTACAGGAGTAGTAATAAATATGTGATGTGAATGTATGGTGTTAAGAAGCACCAACATATTATAAATGTGATAAATGTTTCTAAAACAATAATCACAAAATGTAGTGGAACGTATTTTCAATATTTATTAAAGATAGAAGAACTATTAAGTAGCATATAGTGGCAGGTCTCTCAGCCGTTTGGTGATTACTGCTCAGCATCACAACTCTATTTCTGTTTACAAGCACAAGTATTATTGAAATGTGTGATTAGAGTTCATTGTCATTTTTTTCCACATACAATATATATACCACAACATGTCATAAATATTGATTTTGCTGTATAAGTAACAATTTACTGGCACTCTGCCACAGCTGAGTTCATTTCTGGGTTCATTCAAGCCCAAGCGCTGGTCAAACAAGATTGGAGTCCACCAGGAGAGTGGCCATGTGAGTACTGCTATCTTATATCCACTGTTGCTATATCCTATAATGAAAAACATTTCATATATTATTTAAATGTACCATTTTATTCTCCCCTTCTGTAATGGTAGCTCTAGTTCACGTGTCAAAGCCAATGCCCGCAGGCCAAATACAGCAAACATTCCCAAAAAAAATTATATCACGGCCCGTTTTTTTTTTTTTTTTGCACTAACTGTAATTTACAACAGACCTGAGGAGCCTCGTTTATTAAACTTTGCTTTACAAATTTGATTTATAAAAGCTTGCGTATACACAATATATATAGTGTAGTGGTGTTCTGCACACACCACTGTAAAAAATCAACACCTATGTGCTGTGTTTGAGTTTGATTCAGTGATTGACTCCAAATCATGAAAAGTATCAGCCAGTGCAAAAAAAAAAGAAAGAAAAAGAAAAGAAAAGTTAACTAGAGAGATGAAAGACTAAGGACATAGTCTCCCATAAGTATGTGTTAGGCATGCAAACCAGTGTCATTATTTAAACTCTTTATTAATGTTATATATTTGAGATATTTGTAAAAGATACCCTATAAAGGGTTGCATGGCTGTTAAGTTTTATTCTTGGACCAGCAGTTAAAAAAGTAATGGACTAGTCATCTTTTTTATAGTGAAACAAAAAATGATTAATGCAGTACGATTCTTAAAAAAAATCAGGGCTGTTTGTGAAAATTTCATATTTATTTAATAAAAATAAATAACATAAAATTACAATGCACATTAACACTAAAAGTCTATCACCTAATAGTATATTGCTGAATAGCTCCTGTTAGCCCTTCCTTTTCCTAGAATTATTCTGCTCTACTTTCAGTACCTAGATGTTAATCAACCGATATTATAATCTAATATTATAATCTAATAATATGTTTAAAAAATGAATAGCTTTATTTAGCCCTTCAAAAGTTCGCAAAAAATGCTGCTGTGGCCTGTGCAGAAGTTGAGTTTGACACTCCTGCCCTAGTTGACTGATCCTCAATTGTCAAAAATTTGTACTGCATATGTTTAGTGTTTTGCTTCTCTAATAAATCCATTTAAAATTTATTTAGTTAAATAACTGATGAGTTGAGTCTAATCTAAATTCACTTATGTGTTTCACTACTTGCCTAACCTTAACATTCTTTACCCTAAACCATTCACTGGGTTATAAAATCCCAATATGCAACACAACCATGAAGAGAAAATAGAAAATGAGTGAATGACTTAATTACATACTGATTACACAGGTTTTAATAGTCAGTGACTTTATAAGATTTTGCAGCCTGTTGGTCTCAGGAACATCAATTCAATGATTAATTTTGGAAATAGGATCAGATGCCAGGTACTTCAGGGGCAAGGAGAGAGTCAGAAGACCGACCAGAGCAAGTCAACACCCAGTGCCATTTCAACAAACAACAGCACAGGAAGAAACCTCAGTTTCCCTTGACACCCACAGGTACAAAAGATCCAGAGTTCAGATTTAGCAAGCATCTCAGAGTAGAGGAAAGCATTTGTCAGTTTCCTCCCTGTTTGGGTGATATTAGTCTAAAATATATTCATGCTCTGACATGGTTAGGAATAACCAGCCCAGGCACTTGAGGATTTGATGCAGCCTAGTTCCTTTTAATTAGGCTATACTTTTATTATAAAAAAAAAGTGTGCAGTGCCTTATAATAGCTATTTATATAGCTATAATATCACATTATTGAGGTGGAATTACAAGGATTGTGAAATTTCACATGACTTAATATGAGGATAACTTTGTAAGTTACCATCTATCCTTTAGTTAAAATTAAATGACCAGTAACAACCTAAAAATGGCCACAGATTTACAATCATGATTTGCACTAACACCACTTTGTGTGTTCCAGATGTGGTCAGGCATTTTGGGGACAGGTTGACTTATTTTGATCTGAAAGAGCTCAGTGAATACTCTGAGATCTGGTACCTGGGCAGGAAAATTGGTGGATTAATTCGCAATGCTGAATTGAATGGCAACATCTTACAGGTAAGAGTCCATCTGTTCTTTTTGACCTGTGGATAGTTCAGTAACTATTGTTTTATTGTAACAATGATAGATCATTTACACATACTGGTTTTGGGTTGTGTGTTTGCAGGTTTCCCATGACCACATAGCTTACCGGTATGAGGTGTTGGAAATGCTTGGAGAAGGATCCTATGGACAGGTTTTTAAGTGTCTGGATCACAAGACCAATGAGATGGTGGCTATTAAAATCATTCAAGACATTAGGTAATAATATTACACTCTACCGTAATACCAATGATTTTATATGTCTTATTACGTGGTATTACTACAAGGGGAACAGAAGAAACATTGGCTTGCATTATTAAAGCTGCATATTGTACAGAGCACTGGGAATTACTTACAAATAGTCCCAGTCCTATAATTACATATAATTACTAGCGGAAGTTGCTAAGCCATTATGTTTGAAAGTGAGACAGTGTTTACTGGCAAATTGTAAAAAAAATAATAATAATAATACTAAAAATAAAAAATAGAAAAAAGATAGAAAATACTAGATTTGGTAAATTTTTGAGAAAACTGCTAATATGAGAAAAAGAAGTATGGAAATTTGTGATTGCAAATAGGAAAAAACATCCCTGTCTTCTCAGGTTAGAATGATGAATGGGGAGGGTTTGGTGAAATTAGACTTTAAAATTAGATTTAAGTTAGACTAATGAGGAAATTCTTCACTGCTGGGAGCATATATGGGGACCTTGAAAGTGAACTGCTCCTGTCATTTCCCCCCATTCTATCCTTAATCTAAGTGACTAATATTGTACATTGTTTATATTTCTTTTAATATTATTATCATCAAAGATGAAATTGATGAAGATGAATATCACTGGTGAAACATGTGTACACTCATTCAGATGAAACTCCATGTCACTGAGACAAGTACTTACAGTTTATCATTTACTGTAAGGGAATTTTTCAGAGTGCCGTTGTAGAGTTAATTTGTTGTGGTCTACATTCAGGACTTACAGGGAAGAGGTGGAAATCCTCGATTATTTGAGGAAGAAGGACAGAAATGGCTCCTACAACATCGTCTACATGAAGAACTACTTTTACTTCCGCAAACACCTCTGTATCGTCTATGAGCTCCTGGGGTGAGTGCATTTAAATGTGCGGGCATGTCTGACCTGATCCAGGCCATCTGATTTTAAAAGAAAATATTTGGAAAATACTTAATCTTACTGGTGACAGGTCTGTGTACATGGTTGTATGTACAAATACAAGATTGGATGTAGTGTGACAGGAACGTTTAATTTCAAATTTACAAATCAGCCTTAATTTTAAAAGTCAAAATAAATTACATTAAATAATAAAAAACATAATCACTCCATTTTTAAACATATTCATTATTGTTTTTCTTTGCTTGTTCATTAGAGAAATTAATAAGCACATACAATTAACTGAATGGAGTTAAAATATTTGTAGTATTGTTCCACAAATTATTTCTCCTCTGATATGTGTAAGTATTCCATGTACGGCTTAACATGTGTCTTTCTGTCCACTTAGGCCAACTTTAAGTCAGTTAAAAAAAAGTCAGAGGTTCAGCAAAGCTGATGTGCGCCGCATTGCCAAAGATGTGGTCAGGTGTCTAAGGTTACTAGAGAAAGAGAAAATTATCCACGGTGACCTGAAACCTGTGAGTACAATAGCCTACGTACTGTAGATGAGGAGAAGGCACTCAGACTGTATAATCCAACAGCACAGACTGGGCTTGATCAGTTTCAAATTAAACAACTGTGCTTAATGAGGGTGATAATCTGTTAATCTCACAGGGTTACTGTCCCATTTTTTTGTCTAAAGGGGAACATAACGCTAAAAGAGAAAGGCCAGGGTGTCAAGGTGATCGATTTTGGAGGCAGCAGCTTTGAGCAGAAGAAGCGTGAGCAAAACTGTTTTTGTGCATTCATGTATCAGTATAAATGTCAGGAACCACGTGGGCCATTCTAAACTTCTCTTCTTCCCAGTGTTCCCAGGTATTCATACTCGTATCTACAGCCCTCCAGAGGTGTTAATGAAAAATCACTATACCACTGCTATTGACATGTGGAGTCTGGGCTGTATCCTGGCTGAGCTCCACACTGGCCGGTATCTCTTTCCTGGAGTGGATGACTATGATCAAATAGCCCTCATCATGGAGGTATAATTGGCAGATTTTTTTTTTATTTAGCACATTTCATTTCATATCCATATCCATATTACTGCAAATAATATTGATGTAATGGGACAGGTGCTTGGAAGGCCTCCAACTGAATTTGTCCAGGAGGAGAAAACTTGGAATTTTTTCTATAGTAAGTGCTCCATGTGAATTTGCAATACAATGCAAAATTAAAATACAATGCAAAATAAACATACCTAAAATATTTCTTGTATTTTTCCTACAGACCATAAAGGACAATGGAGAAAGATATATGATAGCAAAGACAGGGTGATAAAGCCGCGTTCCAAGGATCTGAAGACAATTCTGGAAACTGATGATCTTCAGTTCCTGGACTTTATCCAGCGCTGCCTAAAGTATTCAACCACTGACTAGTACCAAATGATAAAATGATGTTCCATGTAAAAAATCCATTTGACTTAAACATTCAGAGGAGTCTTGACTTTTAAGACTCCAGCAGCATGTACCAAGATGTAGCCAATGGTTTAGTTGCATTCCTTACGGTCCCACATAGTTTGCAAGTACACACAAATTTCAGTGTGTGTTCTGTTCAGCATTTACTAATTGCCTATTCCAACACCTGTTACTTACTTATCCCAATAGCTGGAACCCTGAGATGCGCCTCACTCCTATGGAGGCTATGAAGCATCCGTGGCTTCTTAGTGACGGCTGTAGGTGCAGAGCCAGGACAAAAAAAGCAAAGCCAGCCAGTTGAGAAGACAGCATGGCATTTACCAAGCATCCCTACCTTTAAGATTCGTGAGTAATCAAGATTTAACTTGATCAAACAAACTACTTTATTTGACATTTAATCCTTAACTGTTTGGTTCAAAACCACTGATTTCATTTTTACTAAAAGTGGAACAGCACTGAAAACAACTAGTGAGATTTTCTGACATGCTAAATAAATGTCAAATCATATGACCTGTCACAGTTTCCATTGCTAAGTAGGAAACTGTACTGGTTAAACCTTTGAACTGCTTTATTGTTGTTCCATATTCTTGACTGCTCAGAAGTTGTTAAATTAGTGTTTTTATATCTTCAGTAATGAAGAGGTTTTACGGCACTGATTCGGACACAAAAGAACGTTCAGGGGGAGTGAAGGAGGTCTCTACTGAGCACATCCCACACGCCGCTGTTGAAGACTGGAATCACAAGGGCCACGTCCTGAATTGCAAACTACACAGCATTGGCAGAGAGGCGGCGTTGTTTGGAAGGCGTTATCAGCAAAACATGCAACTACCAGAAAATGTTGCCAGTGGTTTGGAGATTCCAGATCAGATTCCACCTATAACATTTACAAGCTTACCATTTTGTTATTAGAATAGTGGAAATTGTAGGGTTAACTTTAGGACTATTTACTTGATCAGAGGTCATACAATATTTTCAAGGAAAATTCAGCAGGGCTACTTAATTACCGGCCCACGCCATAGACCCGGGCTATTCATCAAGAGGCCCACTGACCTTTTCCCTTCACCCAATCTTTTTTCTGTCACACTGCAGTGTGTATGTAATAGATTTAACTGGATAACCAAACTAAGTTATTCAAATCTCTGAGTCAAGACAGACAGACAGACAGACAGACAATGCTATTTCACTGCTGCAAGAAAAGCTGAATTTTGTACACATTCTCAAAGTGTCATTTAACCCTCTCCTGTTGAACTCCTATAGGTGGGACCTTAAGCAGTGTCTCACCACAAAGGATGCAGCATCTCTCTTCAGGAAGATTGCTCCAGGAGTGGAACCAGCACAATTTTGAGAAAATGTTCGATTCCGATTTTATCTTAGTGTTGTCTAACACATTGATGATAATGCTTGTCTATGTTAAAAATGATGATGCATGGTTTCTTTCAGTTATGTTAAAATGTCCAGTGTCAGCTGAGGAGAACAGCTCCCCTAAGGGTCGGGTCTCTCCTGAGGTTTCTCCATAAAGCTAACTCAAAATAACCTGGAGTTTTTCCTCACTGCTGTCACTCTTTTGGGGTTAAGGCACTGGATAAAGTAGACCCACATAAAATGAGATCTATTATGTGTAGACAGCAATAACATTCAGGAATGATGGTGATTTAATCTGTGGTGAGGAGAGAGTGGCCCTCTCATCACCAATACAAAATGTGGGACTGTTAGATTCTAGACTAGTCAGCAGAGATAAACCAAAAGTAAGCCTAACACTCTGTTCTCTATCTCTCAGACAGCCAGCATAGCATTGCAATAAAACATATCTTCTATAAAGTGACGTGTTGTTGATCTTTACTGCAAAGTTCCCAGGGAATCTCCTTAGAGAGAAGTTTTAAGGTTCCCCATCTTAAAGTAAACCAAGGCAGCATGAAGCAACTCATAATAAGAGAATATAGCTTTAGTTATTGTACTTTTTGGGAAAGATGCGTTAAGCAGTGTAACCTCAGTGGTACCACATACTGTATGTACAGTAAAAGTTTTCTGCCGACACTCACAGTTCTTGTTGCGCTCTTGGTAAAATAAAAAAAAAGTTAGAAAAATATCTTTGTGGCTAATTAGCTTAATCTCTCACAAATAATATGATGGAAATGTAACCTCAAATTGAAGTAAGTTTATTCTACGAAAATAAATAACCCCATCAATACATATTTTTTAAAACAAAACCATGTCACAATTATTGTTCCCCTTTTAGTACTTTTTGCAAACTCCCTTTGCACAGAGTCTTAGATAATACTTGATGAATCGATAATACTTGATGAAATTGGAAAACACAGTGCAAGGAACCTGAGACCACTCTGGAACCCATGAGAAAATACAGAGTAAGGAACCCATGACCACTTCAGCTCACTCTGGAGATTTTCAATGGGTTTTAGGACAGTGGACTGGGATAACTGTCAAAAGCTTGATTCTGTGGCCATTGAACCATTTTTATGTGGGTTTTGATGGATGTATGAGAAAGTACTTGTTTGTGTCTTTGACTTTAACTGTGGCATGGATGTTGGTACCAGAAGGGCTGGTTTGAGTATTTCAGAAACTGCTGATCTCCTAGTACTGTCACACACAACAGTCTCTAGAGGTTACACAGAACGGTGTGAAAAGCAAAAAACATTGAGTGAGCAATAGTTCTGTGGGTGGAAACACCTTGTTGAAAAGAGAGATCAGAGGAAAATGGTCAGACTGGTTCAAGCTGCCAGGAAGGATATAGTAACCCAAATAACCACTCTTTTCAGAAAAGCATCTCAGCGTGCACAAAACTTCGAACCTTGAGGTGGGTGGGCTACAACAGCAGAAGACCACACTGGATTCTCCGCGGATTCGGCGAAGGAAGGCCGACAATTGCTCTCTGCGCTCACTTTGCAGATTTTCGCCGGCCCAGCAAGAACTCCCCCAGCTCAGGATGGCTCTTGCTAATGCCCGCTCTTTAGTCAATAAAACCTTCATTTGTAATGACTTTATTGGCTTTAATGTGTTGGATTTCTTCTTCGTGACGGAGTCCTATATAAAACAAGGTGACTCAACTCCTTTTTCTGAATTAGTACCTCCCGGTTTAGAATTTTTTAATACTCCCCATCTGACTGGTCAAGGAGGAGGACTGGTGACGATTTTTAAAAATACGCTGCAATGCAAATTGTTATCCTCATCAAATTTTACTAGTTTTGAGGTACAGTTAATCCATTTAGATTCTTTTAGACCTGTTTTGATTATTTTAATTTATCGACCACCAGCAACCAATAGCAAATTTATTGATGAACTCGCTGATTTTTTGGGTGAAATTTTGATTAAATATGATTATATTTTAATGCTGGGTAATTTTAACATCCATGTTTGATGTGCTGCTAATGCCTCGGCTAAGGACTTTTTAAATCTCATGTCCTCTCTGTGCAATGGGTAAAGGGCCCCACTCACTGCCTCGGTCATACATTAGATTTGGTCATGACCCATGGTCTGTCTATTGCTGATATTGAAACATGTAATGTCCCTCTCTCTGATCATATACCTGTATTGTTCACAGCTTTGTTTCCTTCTCCACCACGTACTACATCAACTCAAGAATGCTGGTCGCGTGTTTTAACTGTACAGTCCAGTAATGATTTCTCAGATATGTACCTGGAGGCTCACCAACCTCTTACTTTAGATGCTGTTATTTCTAACATGAACGTTGAGAATCAGGTGCATTTTTTTAATAACAGGTGTTCTAATATTTTAGACCTTATTGTACCACGCAAGCTTATTAAGTTAAAACACAAATCACAGCCATGGATAAATAGTGATATTCGGGCGCTTAGACAGCAATGTTGCCAGTGTGAACACAGGTGGAAGAAAGACAGGCTTCAAGTGTCCTATGATATGCTGAGGGACTCATTGCCAAAAATCCTCATTGCTCCAGAACACTATTCGCAACTATTGATTCTGTGTTAAATCCCCCAATGCAGACATTCCCGGAGCTTTCTCCTTTATTATGTGAATATTTCCTCAAGTATTGTAGATAAAGTAAATAGTGTTAAGGCTCAGTTAACTATTATGGTAAGTCCTGTTTTAGATCCTGTTTTATCCAATATTCAGTGGAGTGAATTTGAATTAGTCTCTGTACAGACATGCAGAGAAATCACTTTAAATTTAAAATCCACTTTTTCCCCTTACGATTTCATGCCGTCACGATTTGTTAAACAAACATTTGAGACTATTGGTTCAGATTTAGCGACTATTATGAACAGTTGTCTTTTAACAGGAGTTGTACCGGATTGGTTTAAATTAGCATCTATATTACCTATCCGTAAAAAGCCTTCACTTGATCCGACAATGTACTCAAATTTTAGACCAATTTCCAATCTCCCATTTCTATCGAAAATTTTTGAAAAAATAGTATTTTCGCAGTTGCAAAACCATTTGAGTATTGGGGGTATTTCTGATGTTTTTCAGTCTGGCTCTAAAAGTTTGCGCAGTACAGAGTCTGCTCTTCTGAAGGTTTTTAATGATATATTAATTACAACTGATGCGGGCAATATTATGGCTTTGGTGCTTTTAGACCTTAGCTCAGCATTTGATTTTGTTGACCACGGTATCCTGTTGTCTAGGTTGGAGCATTGCATTGGTATTAGGGGCACTGTACTTAACTGGTTTCGATCTTTTCTGTCCAACAGACGATTTTCAGTCAGTATTGGCAAGTACTCCTCTTCTGTAGCGCAGTCTACATGTGGTGTTCCTCAAGGATCAATCTTGGCACCGATATTGCTTTCACTGTATATGTTACCCATGGGATCTATATTTAGGAGATTTGGTGTATCGTATCATTGTTACGCTGATGATACTCAGCTCTATATACCACTTAAACGTGATAATTTTGCTGTAAATCAATTAACTGCCTGTCTCCTTGAACTGAAAACGTGACTTGCAAATAACTTTTTACACCTAAATAATGATAAAACACAAGTCATTTTGTTTGGATCAAATGGAAAAACTGACTTGAGCACAATCGATTTGGGGTCTCTTACACCATATCAAGTCCACGACGCTAAAAATCTGGGTTTTATATTTGACTGCGAACTAAAGCTAGATAAACAAATTAATGCCACTGTGAGCTCTGGCTTTTACCATCTTCGTAGATTAGCGAAGGTTAAACCCTTCCTGAGCAGGAAGAGTTTTGAGATTGTAATACATGCTTTTATCTCTTCGCGACTTGATTATTGTAACTCGCTTTACTATGGCTTGCCCGTCTCATCTATACAACGACTTCAGTTGGTTCAAAATGCGGCTGCCCGTTTGCTCACGGGCAGTCGCAAATGGGTACATATTACACCTATCTTACGTTCGCTGCACTGGTTACCATTGCAGTACCGTATTGAGTTTAAAATTTTGCTTTTTGTGTACAAGGCTGTTAATTGTCTTGCTCCTCAATATCTCTCGGAGTTGCTTACTGTCCAAAATCCTGTCAGATCACTCAGATCTCAGACTACACATATGTTGTGGATTCCCAGAACAAGACTAAAATGTAGGGGAGATAGAGCTTTCTCTGTCGCTGGTCCCAAACTATGGAACACTCTGCCTGTATCTATCAGAACTGCTTCTACAGTGTCTGAATTTAAATGTCTGTTAAAAACTCATCTCTTCTCTTGTGCTTTCAATGATAGGTGATTGGGTTGTTTTAAGGTTATATGGATTTTATTGTTGCGTACAAGCCCATGCATCACTAATTGCAGTGATTAAGTTGGTGCATTTTTTAAATGCTGTAATTAGGTTATGATTTATGTACAGCACTTTGGTCAATGAAAGTTGTTTTAAATGTGCTTTATAAATAAATTGAAATTGAAATTGAAATTGGATTCCACTCCTGTCAGCCAAGAACAGAAATCTGAGGCTATCATGGGCACAGGCTCATTGAAACTAGACAGTTGAAGATTAGAAAAAAAAAAAAAAAACCTGGTCATTTGTCTTCAAGTGCTACTTCAAAACTGTATTCAAAACCAATAAATTTAACTCCTGTGCACATGTCTAGTTAAGACCAATTATGAACTTTTAAATGAGCTATTAAACCATGCTGACAAATCTGAGGTTTTTTTTTTTTAATCTCTGAGGTTTTGACCAGTGTTTCCAGGAGTAAGTGATAGGGTTCATACTTCATTAAAAGAAAAATAATACAGATATTGGTATCGCATTTCACTCCAGCGTACAGACGCACCGATTACATTTCAATGTAACACGGAAAAAAGTTTGGGGATTTTGTGAGGTGTAAGGTCATGAGAGCACAGTTTTCATACCCATGTTTAACATAAACATAAAGTTTATTAAGGCACAACCTTAGAATTTAAAGTTAAATTAGCTAGTTCCAAATTCTTTATGAATTATATTATATTACTTTGTCTTAATGTTTGTAAACCTAACACCAGAGAACTGAGTCAATTGCCACACTAACAAACTCCACACAGACAGTAACCTGAGCTCAGGATTGAACTATAGCAGTGAAGGGGGTTTACCATCAAATATTTAAATAAAATTACAAATGATTAAAAATGCAATTTCATGTTACTCATGCTTTAGTAATGGTGCCTAATCATGAGGAATATCTTCATTTCACTCTTAAATTCACTATTAAATTCAGTGTAAGGGAATAGGGTTAGGATCACACAGGATGAACTGAAATTGAATTTGGTGGTTTGCAATCTAAAATATGAAATTACATTTCAAATCTGAAAATGAATCTCATGCATGCTTAAGGGTGTATATCATCATGAGTTTCTAAGAAGCATTCAGTCTCTATTAATTTCCACTTTCAGAGTCGCCTTATAATAACTCCCTGGAAACATGCAAGTAAAAGCAGCTGAACACAGCTGCTCCTCTTGTCCAAATGGATATTATTTAAAAAGTTAGCATGTTTAATTTGTTTTATACTATATTAAATGCTGGCAATAATTTTGGCTGGGAAGATCCAGGTCTCACTCTCATTTACTGTGCGTGTGTGTGTGTGTGTGTGTGTGTGTGTGAGAGAGAGAGAGAGAGAGAGAGAGAGAGAGAGAGAAACACCAGTATAAACCCACCAACATCTAGCAATCAGTTTTAGCCCAGCTCAACTAAATAAAACCAAATAAAAGCTAGTAAAAATGCATATTTGGACCACTGGGTTCTATAAGCAAAAGTAAAAACCAAAGTAAACTAGAATGTTATTGAGCCCTAAACAGAAAGTACAACCTGGCAGAATACCTCTTCAGCACCAGAGATACAAAACAGAGACAGATCCTTACAGAATACAGGCTCAGTGATCACAGTCTAGCCATAGAGAAAAGCAGGCACAAACAATGGCTTCCAAAGCAAGAAAGAGTGTGTGGACACTGTAAGACTGGTGAGGCTGAGACAGAGGCACACTTTCTCGGTCACTGTGATACATTTCATAACACAAGAGAAAAATACTTCGAAAAATTCTCTAAGCTCTTGCCATATTTTTCCAACTTGCACATTCTCACAAACCAATGACCGCTCAGATCACATTTCCCCGGACAATTTTACACACTCAATATACATTTTATTTACTCTATTTCTAGTTCATTTTATTTTATTTTATTTTATGGTGTATATATACATTACTATTATAACCCTTATACTTTTGCTTTAGCAATATTGTATGTAAACAATCATGCCAATAAAGTAGAGAGAGAGAGAGAGAGAGAGAGAGAGAGAAGGTGTGATTTTGGCTTAATTAATTTTTACTCTACTCAGTGATTCATGATTCTAACTCCATACACTGGGCTGTGTTTCAGCATTTTGACTGGTTTAGAGAATCTGTAGATTTAAAAGCTTTACGTTGTCTGAGTGTAACAGTGACAGAAGGAATCTAAATCTGAACAGGAAACTCTGCTCCACTGGCGCCATCTGCTGGTAGCTGTATGACATAGTGGGTTTGCTGCTGCTCTGTTTGCAAATGGAGAAGTGATGGGAAGTGCTCAGGTGAAACCTCCTCCTTCACTCAGCCTGGGCGCTCTCACCTGGATGACTCTGGAATGACTTTGTGGGTGAACCTGGGGTTTCTGCTCATAGCCATATTACCCAATTTTGCAAACCAGTTACCTGACCGTACAGTGTTCCATCAAGGCAAATCTGCAGAGCGTTCCTCATTGTGCCCTCTATGTGCCCTATAGTAGTACTTAGACCTCCAGGGTTTCTTGTCAGAAGAGAATGTTTCAGGTAAAAATGTGAGATTTATTGCAAATATGGTGTTATACAAGACTTTGTGACTTTGTTAAAAGTTCTCAGCATGTGTGCACACAAGAAAGTGTCTAGGTTATTCTCACCATTCCTGGAGGTTAGGAGCGGTGAACTAGAACTAGATATTACATAACCACCAAATACCACATAACGTATATGTATATAATTTACGTAGTGCCAGATGCAAGATGAATGAACAGTGAAGTAAGTAACTGAAAACAGATATTACAGCTGATCACACTGTATACTGTAATATCTGTTTTCAGTTACTTACTTCACTGTTCATTCATCTTGCATCTGGCACTACATAAATTATAACATAAATTATAATGCGATCTTTTGCACCACTGTACCTACATACATGCATATGTGTGTGTGTATTTATATATTCATTGTATATATTCATTTTTATATTCCTGTTCACATTCTTATCATATTCTTAACATGTCTTCCCCACTGTACACTGATTGTACATATATATATATATATATATATATATATATATATATATATATATATATATATATATATATATATATATATATATATATATATATATATATCATATTTATCCTTATTTATAATACCCACTGCACCATCTGTACATAAGTCATCCATTTCCTTGTACATATCACCCTCATAGCTGTATATCCTTATTTGTAATTTAGTGTAAATATGCCGCTTATGCACTTCTGGTTAGATGCTAACTGCATTTCATTGGCTTAGTACATGTACTTTGAACAATGACAATAAAGTTGAATCTAATCTAATCTATACTTTTGACCCATTGAAAAATCTGAAATGGTAAATAAAAGCTGAAATAAGTTAGCTATTACTTCCAAATGACCCCTTACAGAAATAAAGTAGATACCTTAATTGACTTAACACAGGAAATGTACAGTAATATGAAATGTGTTGAGTTATGAGAAACTGAGTTTGAATGTCTCTAGCCTATGTGTATGTAAACTTTTGGCCTCAAGACTTTTGTATATGCTTCATCGTTTGTTTGGTATAGTATTCTTCAAGGTTGATCTCAAGTCAGTTCTTCCTCCACCTAGTAATTACAAGTTGTAGAGGGAACTAGTTCTAGATCAGTGTGGGAAGCAAGCTCTTGTGAGGAAGTGTAAACAGTTGACGCAGGTTGGGGTGGTTACAGTTTACATATGCTTTGAATATAACAAAGAGGAACTCTCTAAAATATGTAGAGACACACGGGACATCAGGAGACAGAAAACGTCCTGAAACCAGAGAGGACACTAGATCATGGATATCTATTTGTGGAAAGTTGTGTGTGTTGTATGTGCTCTACTCCTTAATGCTACAAGTAGGTATAAAGGAAATGCTACCTTTCATATTTTCAATAGATTACATTTAAAGCAAAACCCTGCAGGTGAATAGGGTATTTTTTTTTTTAAAAACAATAGATATCAGAATTGCAAGTTTGTTGCTGAGACTCGTACTTGGTTATTTTTTTGTTCGTATTGGAACAAAAATTTACATTTATTTATACAAACAAGGTTTGTATAAATAAGCTTAGTAAAGCTAATCTAAAAAAATCTAATAAGGTTAATAAAACTGAGCTAATAAATCTAGTCTTTTGATGTTTGTTGTTAGAATTAAAATATTTATTTCACTGTGAAGATGCTCTCAAGAGAAAGTTTGTTACAGAACTGCTTTCTGGAAAAATAATTTCTTTATTGCTTAATCAAGAAGAGAACATGCACTCATAAATCCAAAAAAGATAAGTGGAGTTATATCCTTTAATATCCTTTTAAATAGGGATAGGAACGAACATTTACAATCTCATGAATGCAAGTCATCTAGACACACAGATGTTTGGTTCTCAACATAGAAAAAATGATCTTGAGGAAAAGTTTTAAAATACAACATGGATTAATGTGCTTCCATTCTAGTTAGTGCACCTTATAAGGCTTATAAAGGAAAGTATGTATATGATAATGACACTTAAAGTGACATATGTATCAGGAAACAAGCTTTTCATGGATATATCACATGATATGATTGTGACAAGTTTGTAAGGCTTAAGCCTTCTTCAGTTTCAGATAATACAGTGGTCACTAGCGGATTTTTCTGTTTTGATATTTTTATTAAGAGAAGAAGAGAAGACATGTTAAGGATACAATTTATCCAACAATCTGTAAAATTGAAAAGAAAAAAAAAGACAAAGTGACCAAAACGATTATTTCCTCCCAAATATGATGTGGCTTAAAATATTACTGTTGAATTCAAGTACTTCTGAAGCACTATGTAAAGAACAAAGGGACTTCTTTACTCATCTATTTTGCCTTGGAGCTGTTGGGATATGCACATTGTAAAGTATCTTTACTCACTGCGTCCATTTGAATTGATCTTTTTTTCTTGTGTGTATCTGTATATTCACTATTGTCCACTTTGTATAATTATTTTTTAATATATAAACTGAAAAGCCAGTAGTTGCTTATACAGTTTGACCGGAATTAAAATCATTTGTTTCATTCAACTGTTGCAAATGATAATCTATAAAAATATCTTTGAAAATTTGTTTTAAATTATTTTTTGTCAGTGACATTGCACTATATTCTTTACACAAACTGTCCTAGGCAGTTATAAATCATGCTGGTTTATTTATTGCCATGAACTATGTCTATTGTTTTCATCATATTGTTGGCATCTTAAAATTTCATGTGATGATGTGATCATTTTATTGTCTCGGCTGAAGCAGTAACATCCTTGCTCTTAAGAGAGCTCAAACCTGTTCAATCAATAATCTCAATCTCAATCTCACTAATACAGGGTTCTCTTGATTCTTTTTATTATAATCTGCATGTTGGCTGCCCGTTATTCTGTATTTAGAAAGCAAAAGCTATGAATATAATATATGGGCAAATCTCTCTGACATTGTTTGATTAAACATTGTGCTTGTCTCTTCCTTTTCCATTAGGCTTACTCTCCCAGCTGGATGGTAAGTTCTTGATTCAAACTGCACACACACACACACACACACACACACACACACACACACACACACACACACACACACACACACACAAACACAATATGCTTGCATCAGGCAAAATAATGGTGACAAAAGCATTTTATTTTTATAAGAGAGGTTAGACACTACAAAGTGGATTTATCAGTTTGAACTAACAGGTTCCTGATAATGTGGTGTCCGAGTGAAGCCAAACTTCAGCTCGAAGTTAATTTCATGAATAAACGAGCGTGTATTTGCAGTGTTTTGTCAGTGTTTTACATACCCAGCAATTCACAGTTGTAAGTCTTTTTATACTTTTATAGTGTTTATATAGTTCTGTGTAACCAGTGTTAAAAGGGGGGTATACACTATTGTGGCCACCAAAGAGGAATTACCATACTGAGTTATTTCAAACATTATGCAATTTTTTCCCCATTTGATTCTTATATTTTCACACTGAGCTATGTTCCACATTATTCATTTATTTTTGCTTATTTTCAGTTATTTTTTCAATGTAGGACACCTTTTTTTCCTCATTTTTTCCACATAGGTAATTCATTTTCACATGACATTTTTTGCCCACCTGTTTGTTTTTCACGTGAAATTTTCCCGCATGTGATTTATTTATTTATTTTTCACATGTTAAGTTTTTTACATGTAGGGAACATGGGTTTGATTTATCACATAATTTTTTTTTATTCATATAATATTCACACGGGGTTATATATGTTTATTTGAATTCACTTGTGCAGTTTCACGGCATAACATCCTCATATGCTTTTACACATTTGGTTACATATTACTCACATAGTCACACATGAACTGTACAGTATGTGATTTTTCTGTAAGTGTAGAGAAGCTAAGAATGGAAATTCACACTGGTGATGTTACTGTGTAAAATCCATAAACTTCAGTTCAAAAGCAGTGTGTGCTGGGATCTTAATTCCTGGAGCAAATTAAGAATTACAAGCAAAATGAAAAAAAAAAAGAGTAGAACATTTTATTACATCAACATGATACATTTATTGTTATAACATTCAGATGGTGTATATTTGGTAATGTATGTACGTATTTAAGTTACAGAAATCACAGTTACACATAGAAGGTGCATGCTCCAGATTAGGGAAACAGACAAAGGTCAAAACCAGAAAAGCTAGGAAGAAATGTGGTAGCTTGGAAAACAGGAAAAAATATGGCATAGTATTAAAGTGAAAAGAATCAACACAGATGGGTATACAGTATATGCACAAAGGATTGAATACAAACTACA
>CM040987.1:8291646-8307487 GCA_022985145.1 Pangasius djambal
ACCTGCCTGAATGACTACCGACCTGTGGCACTGACCTCTATTGTCATGAAGTGTTTCGAGCAGCTCATTAAAGACCACATCTGTTCCTTCTTGCCAGACACCATGGACCCACTCCAGTTTGCATATAGGAAAAATAGATCGACTGATGACACCATTGCTCTAACCGTTCACAATGCCTGTGTTGTTCTGTCTTTGTCTTATGTAGCACCTTGGTCCTGGAGAAACGTTGTTTCGTTTCACTATGTACTTGTATATGGCTGAAATGACAATAAACTCCACTTGACTTGACTTGACTTGACTTGACACACTTGGACAAGAAAAACACTTATGTGTGGATGCTGTTTATTGATTACAGCTCTGCGTTTAACACCATCATCCCATCAAAACTCATCACAAAGCTCAGAGATTTAGGACTGAACTCTCATCTCTGCAATTGGATAATGGACTTTCTGACCTGCGGACCCCAAGTGGTGAGAATTGGTAACCATTTCTCATCCACACTTACCCTGAGCACAGGAGTCCCACAGGGCTGTGTTCTCAGCCCCCTCCTATACTCTTTGTTCACACACGACTGTGCTGCCAAACACAGTTCCAACATCATCTTTAAATTTGCTGACGATACATCAATCCTGGGTCTCATCACAAATGGAGATGAGACGGCCTACAGAGATGAGGTGAGAGCACTATCCTCTGCCTCAACGTTAGCAAAACTAAAGAGATGATTGTGGACTACAGGAGGACACAGGAGGTCAGCCACACCCCCTTATACATCAACGGTTCTGCAGTGGAAAGAGTTAAGAACATCAAGTTCCTTGGTGTGCACCTCTCCGACGACCTGTCCTGGTCTCTGCACACCACATCAGTAGTTAAATCTGCACGCTGGCGGCTCTATTTCCTACGGAAGCTCAAAAGCTTTGGTCTCCCTCCCAATATCCTTACAAACTTCTACAGATGTACCATTGAGAGCATCCTGACGGGGTGCCTTACTGGATGGTATGGCAGCTGCTCACTCGGCGACCACAAGGCCCTTCAGAGAGTTGTGAGAACAGCTGAAGTCATCATCAGAAACAAACTTCCATCCCTTCAGGACATCTTTCATCTGCGATGTCTGAGGAAGGTCCGAAAAATCCTAGTCACCCAGCACACAGTCTGTTTATCAAACTGCCATCAGGCAGGCGATACCGGAGCATTCAGTCCAGAACCAGCAGGCTGAAGAATAGCTTCTACCTGCAGACTTTCAGAGCCCTTAATAAACTGTAAAATTGTCTCTAAAATTGCACTATTATCCCCCTTCATATCATATCAAAGACTACAAAAAAAAAATCATGCCTTTATTGAATCTTACATACTTTGCACAACTAGTGAAGTGACTTGTGGCCAAGTATGGTGACCCATACTCGGAATTTGTGCTCTGCATTTAACCCATCCAAGTGCACACACACAGTAGTGAACACACACACACACCCATGAAAACAAACCAGGAGCAGTAGGCAGCCTTTTTAGGTACAGCACCCAGGGAGCAGTTGGGGGATCAGTGCCTTGCTCAAGGGTCTCACCTCAGTCATGGTATTGAGGGTGGCAGAGAGCACTGGTCATTCACTCCCCCCACCTACAATCCCTGCCGGACCCGAGACTCAAACCCACAACCTTAGGGTTCACCTTCAGGTTATAAGTCTGACTCTCGAACCATTAGGCCACAACTGCCTCAAGTAAAGCTTCACCTCGACCTTGCACCTCCGCACCTTTACTTTTTATTGTTATTGTACTGTATTGTAAATCTGTCGTAATCATTATTCTACATTTGTCTCTTAAATTTCTGTCTTGATTGCCCATTTATTGTTTATTTCTGTTGTTATTATTGTACTGCTGTAGACTGCCTAAGCCTCACAAAAAGCATTTCAATGTACATTGTCACTGACACTTATATATATGACAAATAAACTTGAAACTTGAAACTTGATTAGAATATGGATGTGTGCTTTTATGACCTCCCTCTTTTCTACCAGTGTGTGGTAAGCCTCCACTGAACACCAAGATTGTGGGTGGTGAAGATGCTGCTCCCGGGTCCTGGCCTTGGCAGGTCAGCATTCAGTCAGGAGGCAGCCATTTCTGTGGTGGCAGCCTGATCAATGAGAACTGGGTCTTATCGGCTGCTCACTGTTTCCAAAGGTATATAGGGAGATATGCATGAGAAAGTCTAAAATAACCACACAATAATAATGTAGGTATTTGCATTTTCATAGTGTACAACACATAAGGTATTCCACTGTTTACTGTAAGTAGGTTATTACTGTTTATTGTAAATATAAAACAGAAGGAAATAAGGGATGGGGAGTGACAAATGACATGGTAATATCAGTCTCAATATCTGTTCCTTTCATTTTCAGCATTACTGCACCTGAAATCACAATCTATCTAGGAATGGAAAGTCTGGAAGGTACTAACCCTAATATGCAGAAAACAGGCACTAGTAACATTATCATCCACCAAGAGTATGACCATACCACCAGTGACAGTGATATTGCACTAGTCCAGCTCTCCTCTTCAGTTACTTTCACCAATTATGTCATACCAGTGTGCCTCGCAGCAAGCAACCATTCTTTTCCTGGTGGTACTAATGTCTGGGTCACAGGATGGGGTGATATCGCTTCTAATGGTAAATGTGCCACACCCATTGGATTACATGTTTAATTCAATGTAACAAGTTGATTTGAAAAAAAAAAACTGTAAAGAAATGAACCATTCCTTGCTTTGGAATATAAAATATTCTTACACCGAAAATCCAGCTTGGTCTGACCAGCCAGCGGCCAAAACAAGCCAAGCTGGTCAACCTGATAGACCACCTTTGCCAGTTTTTATGCTGGTATATTCAAAGTTTCTGAACTACTGCTACTAATACAACATCTTAGACAAGTTTATTAAAGTAACACCACTAAAATCTCAAACATTTATTGGTTAATTTAGTTAATTTAGTCAAGTAACAAGGGTAATGAAAAATAACTTACTAGCTGGCAAAGATCGTAGTTTTACCAGCTTGGTCTGTGTTTTGGTGGGTGGTAGCTGGTCAGACCAAACCAGATTTTTCAGCAACATTTACATGAAAACAACATTTACATGAAAGTATGTTGGTAAAACATAATCTTGGGTCTTCACAGTGAATCTGCCATCCCCTGCAACCCTGCAGGAGGTGCAGGTGCCGATTGTCAGTAACAGTGACTGTGCAAAAGCATATGGATCTGGTTCTATCACAGACAATATGATGTGTGCTGGCTTAGCTCAAGGAGGAAAAGACTCATGCCAGGTAAGAAATCTAACACCTGTCATAATATTTCTGCTCACAGTACAGTGTCACAGGAAATAGAAAAAGCAAACATGTAGCTAACAGCTTGTTGTCCATGCAGGGTGATTCTGGAGGTCCACTGGTGGTCAAGATCAGTGGAGCATGGGTTCAGGCTGGGATTGTGAGCTTTGGCTATGGCTGCGCTTTGCCTAATTTCCCCGGTGTGTACACCAGAGTGTCTCAGTACCAAGACTGGATTAACAGCAAGATCAGCAACAGTCAACTGGGATTTATTCAATTCTCAAATGGCAATCATGGCTCCCCCAACCTCTTCTGTCTGTTCCTTTCTTTTTCCATCATCCCATTCCTTCTCTCCCTCTGCAACTCCTAGTGATATCAGTCAAATTAAACATACAAGCAAAACAGAAGGAGTAAGCTAACATTACTATATTATGTCAATGTCTTACACAAGATCCATACTTAGCTTTTATCTGTAGCTTTTATTTAAGTACTTAACGGACATATGTCAACTTAATTTTCTACAAAACTACATTTTAAAGATTCAGTTTAACTGTGAAACAAAGACACAAAACATCATCTGATGAGCCTGATCAGAATACGTTATGAACCCTTCAGAACTCACCACAGGTTTAGTTAAAGTCGTTCTGAATGACATGGGAAAGAGGAAGATCTTTGAATTATGATTTCCTGCACTCCTGGCAACAAATGGCTATTACATCACCAGAAATCAAGCTTGCAATCTCCTAATCTTTGGGTAAACACTTAGTTGAAGTATTTAAAACTTTGTTATTTTTATTGTTCAAATCTTTTTTCACCCCATATTGAGGGGTTACAGTTGTTACTTTTCTCAGCCACTCTACTTGAACAATCCAAATAGCCTTATGAAAGCCACTGTAATAGCAATTCATAATGTGAAGCTTTCTGTAACAGAACAACCAAGCCTAATGTAATAATACTGTAGTGTCATGTTTTAATAAACTTTTGATACAGTAAATAATGTTTTTTGTACATAATGTAGTGAGGTATTACAATATATGTGGTTTATTACATTATACAGTGAGTGGAAAAAATTAACATCCAATAATGTAATAAAATAATTGCATAATGTATTAACACAATTAATAATTAAAGTGTGTTTCAATTAAATGAATATCTGCCAGCAGGAATCTAAATCAGATCAGGAAAGTATGCTCCATCTGCTGGTAGCTGTATGACATAGTGGGTTTCCTGCTGCTCTGTTTGCAAATGGAGAAGTGATGGGAAGTGCTCAGCTGAAACCTCCTCCTTCACTCAGCCTGGGCGCTCTCACCTGGATGACTCTGGGGTGACTTTGTCGTTCAACCTGGAGTCTCTGCTCCAGTTGATTGACTTTGCGGCGTTCCATCAAGGCAAATCTGCAGAGCATTCCTCATTGTGCCCACTATGTGCCCTGCAGTAGTACTTGAACCTCAAGGGTTTCTAGTCTTTCAGAAACCAGTGCTAACCCAGAACTCAGAACAGAATGTTTCAGGTAAAAATGCGAGATTTAAAAAATCTTTATTTACAAATTCAAATAAAGGCATAAAATTTAGAATTGTAAATTTTGGTGCTTAAATATAAGCAGAAGCAAAAGTCTAGTACATTTAGAGACACAGGACATCAGGAGACAGAAAACTACCTGAAACCAGAAGAGACACACGATCATGGAGATTAATTTGTGGAAAGTTGTGCGTGTTGTTTGTGCTCTACTCCTTAATGCTACAGGTATGTGTAAAGGAAGTGTTGGTTCTGATGAATATTACATCGATTATACCATATATTACATTTAAAGCAAGACACTACAGATGAATAGGATTTTTTAAAGAATTACAATTGATAGAATTTATAATAAGACATCATCTAATTAAATATGCATACATTTGCATACTTAATAAAACCAGAAATCTAGTATTCTGATGTTGTTAAAATTAAATATTCGTTTCATTGTGGAGATGCTCTCAAGAGAAAGGCTGATACACACAGTAAATAAAATAAGAAAATAGAAACTAAATTCTTTATTGTTTAAGAAAAATGCACTGTTTAATGCCATTTACTTCAGAAAAATACAAACACAACAGTTATCAACATTCCTCTGTAATATCCATCTAAGTAGGTAGGGGAAGGAACGTGTATTTTGAATTTCATGAGTGCAAGACATCTAAAAACTGAGATTTTTTTTTCTGACTTTAGAGGAAAATGTTTTTGATAATACAGCAAGGTTTAATGTGTTTCCACCAAGTGGGGGCAGCTTAAGCCCTCTTCAAAGTTGTTAAATTTTAGGTAATACCATGGTCACCAGTGAACATTTTCTTTTGATTTGCATGAAAGAATGCAATTTTGACAAAATGCATGAATGCATGAATTAAGTAGGCTTTCCCCCAGATTTCTACTAGCCCTAGCTCTGTAACATGATAGATCAGGGTTCTTCAAATCTGGCCCTCGAGCTCCACTGTCCTGTAAAGTTTAGCTCAAACCCTAATCAAACATACCTGAACAAGCTAACCAAGGTCTTTGGGATTACTAGAAAATTACAGGCAGGTGAGTTTGGAGGTTGGTGCTAAACTCTGCAGATTTCAAGAACCATGTAATAGATCATGCTTCACTGTTGCCAATATCAAATGTAGTAACATTTTAGACCTCACTGGTAAGCATAAGCTATTGTATGTCAATCATAAACATAATTATTGTAAAATACTTTTAATTTTTTTTAAATTTGTTATACCTATATTACATCTGTTCATTTCTCAAAATACATGAATAAAGTAGGCTTTTCCCCAGATTTCTACTAGCCCTAGCTCTGTAACCAGTGGAATCTCAAACTCGAACTTTTTACAGCAGAATGCTACTATAGAGGACTTATTTCTCTTAAAATTTCAGGTCCGTATCTGGTCCCCCACTAGAGATAATCAATCCGAAAGTGAGGGGAGTTTTAAAAAATTGCAATTTCTCGCCCCATAAAAAAATAAGAGAAGTCTCAAACCTGAAATGTTCTGCATGCATACTATAATTATCTAGGTACCCTTCATAATATAAACTGACCTTAATAGTGAAACTGTGAGTAATCTTGAGCATTACATTAGGACTTAAGTTCTTAGTTTTAAATGTTTATGTACGTACATGTACCTTGTAATGTATTCTAGAGATCAGTTTTGTTCTAAGGAGCTAAGACCATCCTGAGCCGAGACACTGAGGTTTCCATAAACAGCTGTAAAACCAAAATTTGTTGTGTGCCATGACACAAAGATGGCTGTCATGGTTAAACCAAGTGAAATGACAATGCCCCTGTACGCAAACCGATGTTCATGAAGACATGGTTTTCCCAAGTTTGGAGTGGAAGAACTCGAGTGGCCTGCACTGAGCGTGACCCCAATCCCACTTAACACCTTTGGGATGAACTGGAATGCTGACTGCACCCCAGACCTCCTCTGAAATGGGATGTTCAAAAAGCACATATGGGTGTGATGGTCAGGTGTTCACATACTTTTGGCCATATAGTGTAGTTCAAGGCTAAGCCTTCATCTATAGTCTTCATAACAAAGCATTATTTATTTATGATGCCGATTTCTAACTATTACTAATGTTTATGTTCTATTAGTATTATTAAAATTTATGCCATGTTCTGTTCAAAGATGCAGCCAGACATTTTATTGTTTTGGCTGAAGCAATAACATCCTTGTTCTTAAGCAAGGCCAAACCTGCCTAATTAACAGATTCTCCCTAATATTTTATACTAAGTTTCTCAGGATTTTTTTTTTTTCAAAATATAATCTGTGAAAGCTACAAATAAAATAGGAAAGCTCTCTGACTTTGTTTAACAGAGTATTGAGCACTGTGTCCCTCTCACTTTTTTTAAGGCCCATTCTCCCAGCTGAATGGTCTTGATCAAGTAGCATCCACACACACACACACACACACACACACACACACACACACACACACTTGCATCAATCAAAGTGGTTAGTTACCAGTTAGTGAGCTCAGATGTTCAGAATGATGTGGTGCCCATGTGAACCCAATCTTCAACTCAGTGTTAATTTTGTAATTAAGTTTCTGAATGAATGAGTCAGTGTTTGCAATACTGCCCTGATACATACATTACAATTTCATACATGTTCATTTTAACACTTTTACAGTGTTGATTAGTGTTAATTTCACACTCATACCAGTGTTAGTGCTTTAACTCAGTGTCAGTGTTGATCTATTTACTGTAGTAGTGTTCAGTAAAGCATTGAACTATGTAGCTTATTGCTTTTATAAAATTGTGACAAAAACGATTCTTTTACCATGCAATCTGTTAAAAGCTTTGATTGCCAAGCAACATTACAGGCAAATATTAGGGCATTCCACAGACAGAACAGTGTGTTCTGTACGCAAAATGTGTTCCGTTTACTACAATTAAGTGTAACTGGCTTATTGTTTTAAAACTGGGTGCATTAATATAGACATTAATTGCCGTCATGTGGTCACAGGTGTGTTTCATAAGAAGAAACTCTGCCCAGTGTTGTTTAAATACTAATTATGTGTAATTAAGAGTCACAGTACAAACCATTGTACTAAGATTATATCTGTTAACAGAAAAGTCACATGTGAATAATCATGTGATTTACAAGAAAAAGATTTACGTAGACACTTGATATTATTTTTCACACATTTTTTGTAGACCGTCTCATGGAGTGCATATGCTTTTATTTTTACTTACGCTCTTTTTTCACAATTTATTTTCGCATGTTTTTAATGATTCATTTATTTTCACATATGATTCTCTTCACAGGTAATGCATCTTGGTTTATTTTTCACGTGATTTTTCATGATTTTTTTTTTTATGAAATCACATATTATTCACATGATGTCATGTGTTGTACAATGAATGTTCTACAAAGATTTCGAGTTGAGTAAAATCCATAAATTTCCATTTAAAAGTAATGAACGTTATGACCTTAATTCCTAAAACAGATTAATACTCTAAATAAAATGAAAAAGAGTATAACATTTAAATGCACCAACATGGTACATTATTATAAAATGTAGAAGGTATTTGGAGGTGAATTTACATATTTAATCCCAGATATCACAGTTGTTATCCAAAGCTTGGTAACACAAGGAAGAAGCATGTTCCAAATCAGTTAAACAGACAAACAGACAAAGATCAAAACCAGAAAACCACTAAAATTCCACCACTAGCCACTAAAATATTACTACATAAATTGTATTAATACCATAAAAATTTCATACTGTATCCCACCTGTTTTTCCTGGAGAGTATTTACAGTACTGGCAGATTATTCTGTATCAAAGAACCTTACAATATAGCTTGTGTAACAATCCTGTGACTTTATTGTAATAATACAGTAAAACACTTAAAACACGTTTTACCTTTACTGTAGTACTACAGACCAGAAGTATTCAGCTGAAGCAGCAAAGGAGTAAAAATCATTTTTCTAATTTTTTGTTTTTTTTTTAGTATTTTGTAATCCTAAGTGATGAAAAGCAGAGATTTAGAAGCAATTATTTAGTGAAGGCTGGTAAGTCCAACAAGTCTAAACTGGAGGTAAAGATAGACCACACTAGACAATGTTAGCCTAGCTAGGTTGCTAATGTTTACTAGCTCGGCTGATATTTTCAACAGATAACCCTGTGGCTATCTGTGGTATTCAGGACCCACTGGATTTCTGATACATTGGAATTTATTTAAGATGTATATTTGGCAGTAAAAGAATTAAACCAACACTGATATAGGATAATTGCCATTAACAAACTTACAAAAGAACGAGTGCGGTTAATATTAATTAACAGGACCGGATTTAGCCTGTCTTAACTGGGGATACAGTCAAAATGCTCGGTTGGGCGTCTTTTGCAGTCATGCTTGACGAAAAAAAAAAAATATTAGGCTATATTTGTATTATGATAGAGTTTAGTTTCCCTGCCATATGTTTTGTTTGAATTTTATGTAACTTTTCTTTTCTACACAGCCGTCCATGAGGACAGTGGGATAGTGTACCTGTAGTTCAATACTATCCTGTAGACATCTAAATGTTATTTATTTATTTATTTATTTATTTATTTATTTATTTATTTGTTCATTCATTCATTCATTCATTCATTCATTCATTTTTGGCCATATACAGCTAAGCCAGACGTTTAAAACTAAAATTCTGCCCAGGCCAATTCTGGCCTACACCAAAGGGCCATAATCTAAGGCTATTAATTATTTTAAAGCATTAATTAGCATATCAAGTAACACTAATAACCTAGGCTCTGAAATTAGAACAGGACACTTTTGGAAAAAGGAGAGTTAACAGGAAGCATTTAAATACATGCAGTAGGTGTCCCTCTCTATCTTCTAATGATGATAGTCAAATTAAACACACAAACACAAACAAAAACGAGTAAGCTACATCACTGTATTTTGTCTATGTCTTAAAGAAGGGCCATGCAAAGCTTTTATCTGTAGCTTTTACTTGAGTACTTAACTCTGCTTTATTTTCTGTAAAAAAAAAAAATGTTTCTAACGGACAGTTTATGTATATGAAACAAAGAGGCAAAACCTAAAACTTTAGTTTGAAGAGCCTGATCAGAATATATTATGAATACTTTGTATAGACTACAGTGAAAAAGACAGCTGGATAGATGCTGTCTGTGTCATCCCCAGATGGTTGCTCCAGTCTGGTGCTCTCTTGTGCCCTCTGATGTTACTTTTCTCAGCCACATTACTCGAACAATCCATCTAGTCTTATGGAAGCATCACTGTAAGAGAAATTATTAATCTGAAGCTTTCTGTAATAAAATAACCAAACTCATTGTCTCTAGTTAGTAGTGGGATTCCCCTCTTCTTCTGTATGTGTATGTTATATATTAATATCTGTATATAAATCTACCCAGCAGCACTTGGTATATTTGCACCAGGTTTGTCTGATTGCAATTATTAGGTTATTATAATTTGGTTGAACAGCCAGTAAAGCAAATTAGGGCCTGTCTTCCACTGCAGTGTGTACAATACATGGAAATAAAACACCTCCATTATATTATATGCTGTTAGATAACTGCTGTAATACAATGTATTTAGAGAGGAAAAGATAAATGCACAGTACACACAGGAACTACTGAATAGATAAGACAGATAATTGCTTATGGCCCTGAGTTTTGAGGGAGTCCTTGGAAGGCTGACACTGTCCATGAAAATGTCATCTCAAAGTGCAAAATCTGAACTCCCTAAAACCCTCAAATGAATAATATGCACTGCTATATCAGGATCTCTCACAAAGGGGGCCACTAGCATATGGAACATGCACAAGGTCATTTTGAATTGATGCGCTCAGTATGAAGAGAAGTTACATGCCTGGAAGCCAAGAAAGAAAGAGAAAACAAGGGAGAGGAAAAGAGCAAAAGAACTGTGAAATAAATAATTATGACAATTATATATATATTTAATGTAATGCTAGCCCAACATTTTGGCTAGCTAGGAGTCGGCACTCGATTCAGATCAATGACTATATTTACAGGTGGACGTCATAACTCGGGTTCAAAAGTGAAGCCAAAATGTCTCTGAGGCCCTCTAGTGGCTGGCTACTGTACAAAGTTTAACCCCACACATCCCCATTTTCGTGAATACAAAAAGATTGCATTCCCTTATATTTTATATTTCCACCTCCACACAAATTACTTTTGGGAATAATGTTCTGTCATTCAAGTTCAGTTGACTTTGATATCTCCCCCTATTATATGAGTATAATATTATATGAGTTATTTGATGATAAATAAAAGGCCATGGTTGATCAGGTGATTGACAGTTTTAGGTTGGGCTAGAAATGACAGCCATATCTCATGAATGCGTATGCAATTTCCAACACGAACCTGAAGCTGTTCTGAAGAGACTACGGTCCAGAGAACTTCATTTAACATCTTGAAAACTTTGTAGTTACTTGCAAACACAATATGACTACAATTTACAATTTTACACATTAATTAATCTTCCACGCGTGCTCTTGCCATTAGAGTGTTCATCACCAATATGGACGGGTGAGAGGCAGATCCACTGTCCAGCTGGGGGTTTTCTACTGTGCATTCTCTGGCTCCAGTTTTCGCAATATGGCAACTGCCATTTTGACCACAAAAGGCTTTAAAACTTTGAAGTTGGGAATATGATGGGAAGTGCTCAGCTGGAACCTCCTTCGCTCAGCCTGGGCACTCTCTCCTGGGCATCTCAGAGCTGTAAACCATAATTCTTTTCACTAATACAGAACACTCTAAAAAATTATCCATGTGGCTAGTGAGAAAAGCTTAAAATAAAGAACAATTTCGGTATAAAAAATTAAATTTGCTACATGTACATGTATTAGTGAGTTGACAACTTATTTTAAGACGTTTGTCAAACTGAAAAGAAAGAAATCTGTCTCAGCTTATTAATATATGGATTTTGAACAAACAGTCTTGCTTTCACTTAACAACAAAAAAGTATTAAGTTAGTGATACTTGAAAATCTAGTGAGCAAACTTAAAAAGCTGAGAACAGGGCTGGACCTTGTCTGAACATGCCAGAGCCAGTCCTCGCTTATAGTAGGACAAGCAGCAGCAGAAACAAACAACGAAGGAACGAGCGCGATTGCACACATCAAAGGTACGTGCTGAGGAGCCTAACTATTATTGATTTGTTTTACTAGCAACAGCTATCAAGCTATATCGGCACACTGTGCAAAAAGTTGACTTCAGCTAGCTAGCTAGCTAGCATCTTCTAAGTTAGCTACAGCATGCCCTTTGCTAATTTGGAGTTAGTGAAGTTGACCTCTAGCTATCGTGTGTCTTCAATTTTCTTATGTTTTGTTTTACAGTGCCAGCCAAATGACTGTAATCCGCACTGAATGTTTGTAGCATTAGTTCAAACACTGCACATGTTTGAGAATAAGTCTTGAGTCTTCCTAATTTAAATTTGGCACTATTAATGAAAGTTTGTGGATCAATAGATTTTGCATTGGTTTTACAATAAACAATTATCATAAAATTGAAATTGCTGTGGTTTTTTGTTCTAACAGAATTGAAATTAGTTACTATTACTCAAAGAATTAAGGTAACAACTTCCATGGACATTTCTGAGTAGACTGAAAGCAAAATAAGTAAGATAGCACAGCTTAAATTAACTAATTTGACCACATAATATCATTAAGATGGCTCAACTTAATTAAGCTTTTAGGGGACAATTCAAAACATGTTGGTTGTGCTAAACAAATTGAGTTGGGCTCACTAGAAAAGTCTCACAATATTTACTCAAAAATGGCTTGAGTTGAAATAACTTTAAAAGATCCATGCAAATTGTTACCTTAATTTTTTTAAAATTGATCCAGTGTATTATTTTTTTAGAGTGAAGTTAAAACACTCATGTTATTCCTGCTGCCTGATGAGATGCTGGTGACAATTCTTCCTTCTTCCCTTCAGACCTGCCTGACTCATCCTGAAGCTATACTACTACTTGGAGCTTCCTTCATCTGAGAATCAATTGCAGGAGCTGAAGATGGCCCTACATAGACAGCCTAAAGATTGCTGTGAGATTGCTTTTGATGGTACCATACGGATACCATAAAGAGTGTGGTCTTTTCTGGATAACCTAAAGACTGCACTCAGTGAAAACAGTTTATACCCAAGTTTCATCCATTATTCAGTCAATAACTTCACTTGTATACAACAGATTTAAAGATAAAAACTCTAATGAAATTTTTAAAAAAAATACTTGTACTGAAGATCCTTTCATCACACACAGTTTTGACTTTATAGTGTACAGTTGTGGAAGAGTAATGACTCCTAATCCCATTATCTGGTATCACCCAGAAGAGGATGTGCTCCCTTCTGCATGTCCTTCCTCTCAAGGTTATTACCTCGTGACAACTCAGGGAGTTTTTCCTTGCCAGTCACTTCTGACTTGCTCCTGATGGATCTAAATAGAAATCTATATCCAAATTACTGTAAAGCTGCTTTCTGACAATGTCCACTGTTGAAAGTGCTAAATAAACAAAATTGAATTGAATTGAATTCAATTAATTCAGTTCAATTTTATTTGTATAGCGCTTTTAACAATGGACGTTGTCACAAAGCAGCTTTACAGAAACATTCAGGATATAAATTGTAAATGTATGAATTTATCACTAATGAGCAAACCAGAGGCAACGGTGGCAAGGAAAAACTCCCTGAGAGGAACCAGACTCAAAAGGGAACCCATCCTCATCTGGGTGACAACGGATAGTGCAATTATAAATAAACCCCTTCTGTAACTGTTTACTACATGGACAAATTCTTGTGACAAACTTCTAGTCAGCCAGCTAGCTGGAATTTTTATCCACACCTTTATTTCATCTTGTCACTCTCAGATAAAAAATAAGCATAAAAAAATATTTGTAATGATTTTTATTGTTGGTATATGCAATTGGATATGGCCTAGTTTACAGTTTTCCGTACTGTTCCCCTTTTAGTAGAAATTGAATTTAATTGAACAGAAGCCTAATGAGGTATTTTGATTAACCTATCAAATCTTATGTGAGGTGAAGGTACCTATGGGGGGTGATAGATGAAAAAACAAACATAAACTACTTATCCCTACAGGATGGCTTTTAATGGCTTTTGGTTCCCGTCTACGAAAGACCACCTCATGGCATCCAATGATTCTTTGCTATTGGTTTAACTTGAAATGGATTTCACCAGTACCACAAGTGAAGTGTGCTAAGATGATACCAAATAGTACATCTTTTCCCACCATGTCGCAGCTCCAGGAAAGAGTGGCTGCAGAGGCTGGGAGATGAGAGGTAGGAGGATAGAAGAAGAGAAGCTTAGAATGACCACTGTGAGTGTGTGTGTCCATGTATAATTACATGAATACATAAAAACAGTTTTTTTGCTCATGGCTCTGATGCCCAATGTAGCTGCCTTCAAAATCACTCAACGTTGCAGCCAAAGTGACCTTAATGAATGAGTTACAAATGTGAGATAAATAAATGATTTGTGGGCAGTGTGTATTAAATAGCTTTGCCTGCGCAATAATAATAAAAATGTCTCCATTTATTAATTTTTCATTGTATGTTCTTGTGGCTCAGACATGCAGGGCCAAAAGGCTCCTGTTCATTTCTGATGAGTTGATGAAATTCATCTATGGCCTAATGATGATATCTAATCAGATATCACCAAGTACCTGCAATTTGATGGCAGGCCAAAAATGTATCCATATGGACAAAGATGCAAACACAGTGGCTGTAGTTGTCAGAAAACTGTTTCTGTTAAAGACAGGCATGGATAAAGTACTGAGAAATTATACTTAAGTGAAAGTACAAATGAAATCTTATTCAATTAAAACTGTATACAGCATGCAGCCAGAAATGTACTCAAGTGAAGGTTAAAAAAAAGGTTTTTACCTGAAGAAATTAAGTTAATGGCATGTTTTCATGTGAAAACCTACTTTTATTACTTCTAAAACTACTCTAGGCAACTATGCCATGCTAGTCTTACCTGCTATTAGCAAAGAAACCAGGCTAGCTTAGTTAAACATAGGTAAATAACTTACTTCAACATGCTTTTTTCAAATTAGATAGAGTTCATGTCTTCTAGTGAGGCTAAGGAGATTCATTTTATATAAATCTTTACATTAAACATTTTACTGAGGTAGGACCAAGGGCATTCATCCACAAGCTCGACACTGCAGTCTGGTAGCTTCTTCAAATCTTCAAAATCTTCAAATGTATGCGATAGTTGTTTTTTTTCCTACATTGTTGAATGTGAGTAAATGTTTTAAAATGAAATGTAAATAATATATGTTTAAGCCCATTTACTTGCTATATAGGCAGTGGTGGCTCAATGGTTAAGGTTCTGAGTTACTGCTCAGAAAGTTGGGGGTTCAAGCATTAGCATCACTAAGCTGCCATTGTTGGGCCCTTGAGCAAGGCCCTTAACCCTCTCTGCTCCAGGGGTGTTCTTGTGCTCTGACCTGAACTTCCTAACAAGTTGGGATATGAGAAGAAAAGAATTTCACTGTGCTGTAATGTATATGTGACAAATAAAGACTTAACTTACTACAGCATTTGTTTGGCTAGATGATAGAAGTTTTGTAACAAGTACTTTGAGGGTCTAAATAAAAATGTAGGCAGTGTGTATTAAATAGCTTTAAAAGTTTTTTCTTTAATGTAATTAAATATGAGTACATGTATTCAATTTCATTAACACTCACGTAAGGAATAAATACCCCAAAATAAGCAAAAAGCATAGCAACAAAATAAAATTACTCAAGTTATTTTCCACCCCTGGTGGAAGAGAAATGATGTAGCTAGCTAACATTATCTCCTATCACAGCGTGAGTCCAAAGTTCAATACATTTACAAGGCAGACGTGTAAGACATGGTGTATTCATAAAGCAGACGCTCTAACCAGTGAACACTCAACATAAAAGAAGTGTGACCCCAAAACTATATGAACTCCTTTTCTCACACTGATTAATTTTGTAGATTTTATAACAGATATTGTCACAAAGTAGCTTTACAGAGTTTTGCTTCCATATA
>CM040987.1:8320860-8334423 GCA_022985145.1 Pangasius djambal
AAAAAAAAAAAAAAAAAAAAAAAAACTAAAGTCTGGCAACAGGAAATGAACACAAATGGTGGTGAAATTCACAGCTTCATTATTCACCTTTCCTCCTTTGGCCTTGCCCTCACTCATTTCACTACTCTTTTTCTTTGAAGCACTCTTTTTTTTCTTCTCTTCTTCTTGTTTCGGCTTCGTCCCCCCTGCTTCTCCATCCTCCTCCAGAGAGGGCAAGGAAGAAGAGGAGGAGTCTGAATCCTCTGCTTCTTCCCTGTCTTTATTCGTTGCTTTCACTGCGGAAGAATAAGTTGATAAATGTGAGAAGACATAAGAGTAACACCAAGCACGGCTTTAAAGTAGAAAAGGCAGCACCCATACCTGTTTCTTTCACTTCTTCATCAGAGGACACTTTATCAACATCTTTCTTTTTATTCGTGTCTGTATCACTCTCATCATCACTGCTCTCACTCGTTCCTTTCCTTTCTGTCTTCCTTGCCTCGTCTTCTTCACTTTCAGAGCTACTCCCGAAGACTTCCTTCTGCATTTTTCTAACCGCCTCACTCTCCGGTGACTGTGGCTCTTTTTTATCCTCTTTTCTTTTTCTCTTCTTCTGAGCGGCTGCTTTGCTCTTTTTTCCAACATCCTTTTTCTCACGTTTGTTCTTCATCTCTTCACCACTCACCTCCTCCAGGCTATCCGAACTCACACTTTGCTTTTTCTTTCGACCTCTCGCTTTTGCTTTCTTTTGATTTTCTTTGTCTTCACCTTTCATCTCCTCATCACTCATCTCCTCCTCGTTGTCAGAGCCTGTGTTTTGCTTTGTCTTTCCACCTCTGGCTTTTGCTTGCTGATTTTCTTTGTCTTCATCTGAACTGCTGGAGCTGATGTGATCATCTTCCTCACTATCTAAAACCTTCCCCTTCTTCTTTGCCTTATTTTTCTCCTCCTCCTCATCACTTTCTGAGCTCATTTCCCCCTTCCTATTCCTTTTCACATTACGCTGTTCTTTTGGCTTCTTCCTTTGAATCTTTGTATTCTGTTCTTCTTCACTCTCTTCGTCCATGTCCTTATCACTTCCATCATCATCATCATCCCCTTCTTTAAGCTGTTCCTCATTTGCTACTTTCTCTATTCCAGAGTCTGGGGAATCTGAAACAAACAGTGATGGTGCGGTTACACACATATGCACTCAAAGATCTATAGTTGAGATGCAATGTTAGTTTGTCTTTCATAAGATCATTACATTCACCCCAAAGCTCAGCACTCTCAGAGAGATGCTCCATTTAGACCTGGTATTAACATCCCTCTCAAATGATCCGATAACAAGTGGTCAGTAAAGACAGATCTGTTCACGTCACCTTCTCGTGTCTCGAATGGACTGGACTGACATGTCAAAAGCATACTGTGGACAATGAATCATTTTGTGTGGATATGGATATGTTTTGAATCATTGTCCTGCTGAAAGACCAACCATAACCCAGCAGAAGCAGACAAGTTTTTCGTGGAATCAACAATCCCATGTATCCTAACAAGGTTCCCTGCGAATTTGGAGGCAAACAATATAACAGATCCTCCACCATACATAACAGTGGGAATTAGATTCTTTTCTGTATAACCATCCTTTAATGTTTGTTGTCAAAAAGCTCTGTTCGTGTCTCATCTGACTCTGTAATCTGGTTCCAGTCACAGTTCCAGCAGCATCTATTGCAGGAGTTCCCAAAAACTAGGGGTTGCGACCCCACGTGAGGTCACTTGATTTCCAAATGGGGTCCCGATAGAAACTCAAAATCTCCTCTTTTACTAATTTAATTTACAAATTAATATTAAACAATTTTGTATGCTAATATTTTTAAATGTCACTGAAAGTCACAGTCATACAAGCCACATTTAAATTAAAAGGTTACATGTTATTTTAGTCAGTTATTTTCACTCCAATGGCACGCTACAGTAGCATAGCTCAGCAATAAATGGACAAATTTCCCCAATCCTCACCCTCCGCTAAACAAGTCAGTGTTGTGTCTCAAACTGCAGTGTTATGCACTGTTCTAGACTGTTAGTAAGTACTAACTCTAACCAGTTTTAATATTACTATTAGTGTTTGAATTACCCTCTCATACAGCCTTAAAACCCAGTGAATGGTCTGTTTTGAGCACCAATTTTCTGGATTTTCTATATTAGTAAATATTTTTGAATGTATGGTTAGAGTTTTTGATTAAAGACACAGCCCATAACAACAATCACGAATGGCGGTGGAACATTTTAAAGAGAAGAGAACAGATCATCGGTCTGTTTACCGCTGGGCAACAAAAAAAAAAAAAATCCCTAAACATTTTTCAACCTGGAAACCTGATGGACAGGGATATTTGGGCTCTGACAGGACATTTAGTGAATGTCTTTTTGATCCCTTTAAAAAAAATTTTTTTTTTTTTTTTTAAATCATGCGCATAAACTGCATATAACTCTGCTTGGCCTCAGGCTGTTTCACATATGTATGGTAATTTTATGTTATTTTACCAACATAATAAAATGTTCAAATGTTACAACGGTGAACCTTGGAGAACATGCTGCCTCTCTAACCACCCTCCTGTCTGTGTGTAGGGGTAAAAACAGCTCCTCTTCAGCAAGCACAGCTTATGTTAAAAAGTGTAAGGAGACTTTGCATGGCCGGTAGTGAACGTTTTATTACTGTAGATAAAAACAAATAAAACCCACATAACCCAATAACCACCCAACGACGGGACCTATGGGAGTAAAACTGACTGCGCTCCCTGGGTGGGAGAGATGGCATACTCTCTCGTCTGTCAATCACAGTGACACTAGCCAATCATGGGCAATCGGTGAGCTCAGGTATGTAGAAGAGGGCAAATAGCACTCTCCTCCTAGTGTGTTACGCTGCCTTGTAATGCAGCATGAGCAGCAATGCAAAAAAAGATGCGGTTGGCTGGCTTCATGTGTCTTGGAGGAGACACGGGATAACATTCACCCTCCCCAGTTGGTAGCGGTTGTATGATAGGAGAGAGCTGGCTGGTGGGTGGGAATTGGCATGTGACAAAATGAACAGAAAACTGCCACATCTATCAGACAGAACAGCGTGGCAAGTTTTTTTCAAAACTAGCTAACTTCTATGCAAAAACCTCAAACCTGTCAATACTGGTGACTAGACAGATGCACAGGATGCACCATAACCTCCTTTCCACATGTGGAATGAGTGAACAGATCACAATGCATCTCCTAGTCACAGATGATCCCGTTAACACTTATCCCTAACACTTGTGATCTGATGATTTGAGACTCATGTTAATACCAGGTGTAATCAGAGCCAGAGAAAGAGGTTCAAAACACAACTCAGATAAGATATACAGCATGATAGTCACCTGGGGGATCTGGCGCAAAACGTGATTTCTTCTTTCTAGACACATCGTCTTTGTTTTGTGCCTCTTCCTCATCTTCTTCGTCTTCCCTTTTTCGTTTATTTTGCTTCTGTGGTGGAGCCACGCTCATTATTAACGGTTCATCATCACTGCTGCTCTCCTGTAAAGGTGCAAGAGGTGCAGGGCCGGGCTTTAAACAACTGAGAAAGGCTCAATCAATCAATCAAGAACACAACTGATCCATACCTGCATTTTTAAAAGTTCTTCTTCTACGATTTGCTTGAGCAGCCGTTTGTGTTCTGCAGTGAGTGAGTCCCTGCCCACATGCTCCAGATACTTCTTTCGTAGTATGCCAAGTGTCAAAGTGCTACACACAAACAGACTGCAGTTCAGGATTCATCAACATGACACTAAGATGCATTAATATACTCCAAGCTTTACTGTGTTAGCATGAAAGCTCCACGATACGAGTTTAAAACGAACTGCTGAGCTCGTGATGTTCCCACAACACTGCCTACGTCATGAAAACGTTACGTTTTTTGGTTGTTTTTTTGTTTTTTGTTTTTCACAAAAAGCCTGCTTACCTGAGGGAGCACCTCTGCAGCTCTCGGGAGACGAACTTGCGGATTGCTACCGCCTCTGAAACCATCGCTAATTCGAAAGATCACTTCGCTATGAGAAAACGACGCGAAGATCTCGCGCACTTCCAGGTTTGGCGCGCTCTCTACTGGTCGCGCGCACGCTGCGTTGCGTCATCACGTACTCGCGTTCTGGCGATTCGAAATCCGACACAATAGCGACACAATATCCGAATCTCGTGTCCGAGATAGCGCAGTGATGGCGTGCCTCCGTCCCTGAGCTGTCTCTGGTCATCAAATCCGCGTCCCCGACGCGAAGGAAGTCTCGCATCGTGCAGGGGGCGGGGTCAATTAGTGACGTAGTAGCTATCAATTCACGCATGAACAATTTGTTTACAAGATCCAGTTAGAGTGAAAATTCTACTTACTCTGCCAGCATTTGGGAATTAGTCAGCTCACTAAATACACTCTTTAGACCTTATAGTTTAATTTAACGCTTAATTTTAACTTTAAAGGAAAAATCCACCATGGGCGACTTGTATATTAATCTTTATAATTAATATGCAATCTTAAATCGCGTCCAAGTTTATTTTGTATTGAAAGCCCGAGTTGACTTTTTAGTTTCATTAACTTTTTGGTCACTTTGGATAACAGTTGCCTACATTACCCACAATGTCGATCGACTACCTGCTGAAATTGGTGCCAGTGGGACTTGTGTCATCTCTGCCTAAAGAGACTGATGCAGCAGTGCTTTAGTCTTTTAGTCTGTCCAGCTGTCTCGCCTGCTCAAAGTGGTGCCAGATAAGGTTCCAAAGCTTCAACTTTCATGATAATATTTCAGTCAACGCCATCACACTCGTCATCTCGTACCTGTCCGAATCGAGTCTGTGCTGTAACTCAGCACAACTGCGTCATATACAGTAGCTGCATTGCATTTTGGAACTTTGAATCCAACATTTGCTGGATTTCTCATTAATTGAACTACACCAGAAAAAGAAAGTGAGTGAGAAACAGTGAGTGAGAAAAGACACTCTTGCTCTTTTTGTTTTTAGGAGCTAACAGCGAAACCTGATGATGATCACCGATATTTTCGACTGATGAAATTTTTTTTATCCTATTGATTGCCATGGTACCTACTCTAGCAATGTCTCTGTGTGACGTTAGCATGGCATACAGCTGCTTATATCTCAGTGGAGTAACGGAAATACAGCACTTACTAACAAATTAGCACCAGAATCACTAAACACATCACATATTTTTCACTATAAACATATTTAATCTGTTTCAGGGTAGACTTTTCCTTTAAGCCTGCCATGCTGTTTTTTTTTCTTTTTCTTTAAATACTGGCTTCGTTATAAGGCCGTCCATACAGGCATTTTATCTGCAAAGCATTCATTAAATATTTAATGAGGCTTACACTGACTAATGTATAAAAAAATTTATTAATGAACCTGTGGATAAAATATCAACCATCAATATTTATGGACAGCGACATGCTACCAAACAAATCCAAAATTCTCATATCCATCAAAAATTTCTGATAACACTGTGCATATTAATATGTATTTCTTGATTTAAAATAAAAAAAAAAAAAGAGTGAGTGTAAGTATTACATTGTTGTTTCACTGGTCATGAGACATTTAAGAGAGAACAGTGGTCTAGTGCAACAACTCTTCAAATCCTATTTACAGCAGTTTGACAGGTTAGCAATTGGTCATCATATCCATGTTATCATTAAGAGTCAATGTCATATACTTATACTTGAACTGCCAGTTACCTACAGCTCTGTCTGCATGAATGTGTTCCCACAGAGCGTGTCACTTCATGTTAGGATGACTCCATGGCAGGTTTTCTTTTCGGTTTAAAAATCAAAATGTTCTTTGTCGGTATCATCACATAAAACAAAGGAATGGTTTATTTGGATATAAAAAATAGACCTCGGTGGGTCACACAAACTGCCACCTTATACCCAAAGCAAAAATGGATGTTTTTGCAGTGGATACGCAACAATGGTTAGCAGTTTTGTATACAATGATCTATAAAAGTAATTCCTGCCCAGGTTTGTCAGTCCTTTGGATGATTCTCTGGCTATAGAAAACCTGCTATGGCCAAATCAGCATAACATTTTGTCAGTTTCCCACGAGTTTGTCTTTCTAGTCAGTCTTCAAGTAAATGGTCAGATAATTCCATATTCACACACATTTTGGGTATGCTTATATAACTGGTTTATAGGGCTTTTGAAAGATTTTAACTGAAAACATACAGTGCCTGGCTTCTTGATGAAACAATAGCAGATTTCTAAACTGAGATGAACCTCCTTGAAGAAATACTCCAATGTTTTTAAACTCTATCTATCTAGAATATCTGTAGCATATGCGTGACTATTACAAATAAAACTTGTTGATGCGTTTCCCCGTACTGAAAAAATCCTCGCATATACTGGAAGTCTAAGGGTATTTGTTTATTTCGGTCTATGAACATTTATGCATACATGAATTCCCTTATTCATAGGTATTGTAAATTAAGATCTAAACCACTACATATTCTTCCCTAGGACTACTTAGTTCTAAGGAAGAAGTAGCCATTATGGGTTACCAGCATAGTTGTGTAGATCTTATTGGGCATGGATACCACAAATCTTGTGGAAAAGTGTTGGAAAGTCGGATAAAACCACATAAGAACAGCTTTTTTTTTTTTAAGACTCAGGTCTGTCTCTTCTTTATCATTAGAAGATAACGGTTGTAGTTTTATTTTGTATGCACTGTATCTTACTGACAGGAATTTGCAACTGCCTTTATACTCTCATTATAGGTGTGCTTTGAGTGAACAGGTTTTCCACCCTTTCCTCAGTACAGGGAAACACGTGGAAAATTCCTGTCTGTCGCAATCACACACACGCGCTACAGACACAGTTGATGAAGACAAGGTTGAAAAACACTGGAGTGTTTATACAAGGATGACTTGAACACTTCTGTTGGGATACTTTAAGGAAAGGTCCAGGACGGCACCCACTCTAGTGGGAACATGCATCATACATTAGTCAAGAATGAGTCGTTTCTATGTACCTTTCTGCAGCTGTCAGCCAACACACACATCCGCATAGAAAAACATCACAGTTCATCATTACGCATTCACAATTCTTGCACACACACACACAAGATATTTCACGCATATTCTTCTTCTTTTTTTTTAAATGTGGAAAATTATGGACAATAAATTAACAGAATAATAAATAAAAATAAAGCAAAAATCAGAATGACGTACATTCATCCTCAAAAATAAAATAAAAAGAAACCACACTGTGGCTCTTGAGATTATTTCTTAGTGCAGTGTTACTGTACCCAAGATCGATTCCCATCGCTGCTCAACCCCCCCCCACCCATCCATCCTTGTATCCAAGTCCCTGCATATGAATTATTCACAATTTTCCTGTTATAGTACCATTAGGCTCTTCTTACTATTCATGTTTATCATTTCTCCCTCCATCCCTGCTTTCAGTCCTTGTACACAGTCTGCTGTCCATGCCCCCTCTCGTCATGCATAATATGCCTCCGTACATGGATCCTCCTCACACGTCTGTCTCCACCCCCCACACCAGCCCCATCTTCCTCTGACTGACTCACACCTGGAGATGAGACACCACCTGAGTCCAATAAACCCATGCCTCCATGACCAGAGGCCCGACCGTTCTCATAGATTAGTATGTTTAGGGTTTCCTCAAAGATGCGAGCTTCTGGGAACTCAACCTATGAGGACAAAACAAATCATGGAAAGTGAAAAGTGAGTAACATCCAAATAAGAGAGAAAACATAAAAACAAGCAGACAACAGAAAACATTTACCAGTGTACGCATGGTCTTTGCTTACTTTGGTCTGTTTCTTCTCGGTGGCATAAACGATGGAGGTACAGCAAACCTCAGCGATCTTGCGCCCGTCTCCGTAGAAGGACCAGCAGCAGATTTCATCTCCGAGCACGTCTTTAATGAAAAGCACTCTACCATTAAAGCGCAGCCCCAGTTTATCAAACAGCTCAATGTTCTTCAGCAAGTTGTCGTCTGAGTTACTGGAGAAGTAATGAAGGTTTTTTTTTTTTTTTTTTTAAGAAATATTATGCACCAGAGTCAAACATACTATATGAGTAGTTAATGTTAATGTCTCATATTCCTGGTATTACTACTCAATCATGAACACAAGGTTGGTAACTCCCTGGAATTTAAAACACTGTTTTTTTAATTCCCACCTGTGACATCATTTGGGTATCATGATTGTTACCAGATTGACAGGTGAATTAGCTTGAAGCTGGTACAAATCAGTGCGTTACTCGGTTTACTGAGTTTACTATGTTGCTCTGATTCTGTTTTGTCGTCTGCTCTTTCAGATGTACACTGCAACGAGCAAGACCAAGCCACTGGTTTACATCAGTCATTACAGGCAAGCCAATTCACACCTCAAACCATGGTATCATATCAGTCCCATGACATCACACGTGTAAATCGCAAGCAGTGTTTGTGATCCAGGTATCTCCCACCATTTACTAGACTTCATGAAGCGCCTCGGACAAGTGACTGATTAGTGATCAGCTACGTATTATTACTAAAAAGACACATATACAGAGCATGGCCAATTTTGATCTCTTGTCTCCTGATCTCTTGACTCCTGGCCACAGATGGCTGTGGCATCACTGGGATTTGAACTCGTGATCTCCCAACGATAGATTGAACACTCGGGAATCTAAATGCTCTCAAAATAAGCACCTCCATTATATTAGTTACGTGTTTACAGCTTTAATAGTATTTATTCATTGCACGATGGTGTTGCAAGAGTGTGTATGTGCTGACAGTACCTGGTATAGGAATATTTATTGTTCCCTCTATTATTCTGCAATTTCACCACAGGCTGAAACAGATTTAAAACAGTTTTAGAAATTATTCTATAAGATTTACGTTACTTCATGAGCACATGGATGCCTGTTTGCACAGAATGCCCAACAGTTTCTCTCACCTTCTTGCAGGTAGCGATCATTCGCTGTTCCTCCTTGGCAGAGGTGATCATAGGGATGTGACAACCTCCCTCATAGACCTCACTGCGTTTCTACAGGATGAAAAAAATTGTTCACACCTTGAGAGAGACATCTTAATATCTGTTAATAAAAGGAGAATTGCTGTGAGACAAGTGAAAACAATTACGTATAACAGTTTAAATAGGCAGTTGATTGTAGTTTTAGAAACAATTAGCACATCAAGTTACCACATCTTAAATTTAGAAAATTATTTTGCCACATTCCCCAACCACTGAAAGCACCAACATTCAAACAGTTAATGAGAACTGCTTTCAGAGCAATAAGAGAACTACAGCAGGCTCAGAAGGCATAAAGAAGGCAGACCACCAAGCAAAGTTGTGATTAACTGGAATTTCTGCACTGATAAATATTAATTGTAATTAAGATTAGCTTAAATGGTATTGCGTGTACACAATATGGCCAAAAGTATGAGGACACCTGACCATCACACCCATATGTGCCGATTCCAAAACCTAGGGCATCAACACAGAGTTGCCGCCCCTCCCTCCCCATTGCTGCTATAACAGCCTCCACTCTTCTGGGAAGGCTTTCCACTACAGTGGCTGTGGGAATTTGTGCTCTTTCAGCCACAAGAGCATTAATGAGGTCAGGTACTGATGTTGGGTGAGGAGGCCTTGCATGCACTCTGCATTCCAGTTCAGGTGTTCAGTGGCGTTGAGGTCAGGGCTTTGTACACACCATTTGAATTCTTCCACTCCAACCTTGGAAAACCATGTCTTCATGGACCTCACATTGTGTACAGGGGCACTGTCATGCTGGAACTGGTTTGGGCCCCTTGGTTCGAGTGAAGGCAAATCTTAATGCAACAGCATACAAAGACATGCTAGACGACTGTGTGCTTACAACTTAGTGGCAACAGTCTGGCGAAGGCTCATATATGGGTGTGATGGTCAGGCGTCTACAAACCTTTGGCCGTATAGTGTGCATACTGTGTCAACACAGTGTGAATCACACAATCACACAATCCAAATGTTCACTGAGCACGCCTAAAGTAATTGGCTGCACACACTGATCATACCATGTGGTACATTCATACACATATTTTGGCTCAGGTTGTCTTTATCGACTGTACTCTATGTGACTATGGCATTGGCGTATGACTGTGCAGGGAGGCTGACCTGCAGCGTGGAAAGGCAGTGCTGGATGAGACCCTGCAGTCTGTAGTACTGCGCCTCCTTCAGAACCTCCTCCAGCTCCCTCTGGCTCTCGGGGAGTGGCACAGTGCCATCTCGTAGGAAGTTCAGCACCAGGGAGAAATGGCGTCCACCTCTGTCCAACACCACCCAGCCTGGAGACAGAGAGGACGCACTGAGCTGAAACTCTGAGCTAAATAATTCCTGCGCAGTGCACAGTGAAACAGTGTTCTTTACTTGTCCAAGAATAAGGCTTAAACAATGTTCTTTATTTGCCCAAGAATAAGGCTCAGAAGCTTCTAGCTATCTTCAATCAGGAGCCCCGTTCACATATTAAACAGTGTGAATGAAAAACAAAGTTGCAATTCCAAGAAGATTCACACAGCAACTGACAGAGACAAGACCTAGTCAGATGAAGCAATACACCAACCTTAAATCTGTAAATAGACTTTTCATAATGTACAGTTAATTCATTACTGATTTACATTGTTCCTGAATGTGCTTTATCATAAATATATTGTTTTGGCTTTCTTATCTTTGGGATGGAAAGCACGTTAAGAGAAAGTGCTACAGTGTTAGTAACTTATAGGCACCCTTGGTAAATATGGGTAAAAAAGGTTATGGAAAAAAGTGTCTTAGTAGTTGGCTTAATCTCACATTGGAAATAAGAGACAAAATTAAATCTTTAACTTTGGGTTCCCAAACTTTTTGGGCAAACGACCCCAAATGGACATGAATTTTCTACAACCCCAAGGCCATTTTTTAATTCCAGATTTTGTTTTGTAACATATGGACATGAATTATGTTAGTAACATATGTATATGAAACCTAAGGGACTACAGGAAAATAAACCATGGTGAGACGATATGATACGAAGCAGAGACGCCTGGTTTATACTTGATGCATGATTTTATGCGCGTGTGCAGAAGCAGCAGCAATGCAAGCGTGAACACACACTCAATGTACCTCTGGAAGATTTAAAAACAACATTCACTATTTGGCATGTCAGAGACAAAACATCCCTTTCCAACAGGTTTCCAAGTCAAACTGTAAAACGTTTAGCTATTTCATGTGCTGTGATGTTAAAAAACTGACGAGCTCTGTCTCTTAAAACCTTCCCCATTGTCATGATTACTGTCATAGGCTGTGTCTCAATTCGAAAACTTACATTCAAAATTATTTACTAATCTAGAAAATCCATAAGAAGGGTACTCAAAACAGACCTTTTTTAGGTTTGAAGGCGACATGAGAGGTTGTTCAATTTAAAACATTAAACGTGATAACCCAAACAAAACCTGGGTACTGTACTTACTAACTGTCTAAAATAGTACATAAGTATGCTGTTTGAGAAACAACACTGTTTAGCAGAAGTAGAGGGATGGAGAAATTTGTCCATTTTTAATGCTGAACTATGCTAGTGCAGCATCTCAAAAAAGTATAAAGACTAAAATAAATGAATAGTAGTCTATTAATTTAAATGTGGCTTCTCTCAACGTGACTCTGTGCAACAGTCCAAAGTATTAGCACATAAAATCTGATATTTCTAATATTAATTTATAAGATATGTGAATGAAACAAAAGAGGAGACTGTGAGTTTGTAAATCAAGCTACCTCTACTTTGGGAACCTATGCTTTAACTAAAGTACATATTTTTAAAAAATGAACCCTTATCAAAAAGTTTTTTAAATAAAACCCTGTCACAATGACCATCTCTCACACATTAACACACACGGTCTCACCTTCTGAATCGATGGTCACCTCCACACTGCCGTCACATATCCTCCTGAGCAGGCTGTCCTCTTTGCTGAGGGTCTGGACTGTGGTGTAATGCAGGGATCCACCAACGTTCAGCTTCACGTAATTACTGCCAGCCAGACCTGGTCCTGCTTTCTTCTCTACGCCATGGCTGGGGGACGGAGGGGCACAGATGGGCTCCGGCACCACATTCCCACCAGAAGCTTCGGCAGACATCAGGAAAAAGCAGTCCAACCCTTGTAATGTACTGCCTACAGGTTAAACATACATGATCAGATACAGTAAATCAACTGTACATGAAAATAAACTGTACTCCAGTTTTAAGCAAAGCCCAGCCAATAACAGCTTTGTAAGGCAGGCAATAAAGTAAAGTTAATCAACATCTCATCACGGATCATAAATAAGACGCACAAAAGACGTCACCGCCCAGGACAAAACGCAATAAAAATTCGCATCGCCTGACTCATTCTGGTGCTATTCTTAGCAAGCAGAGACACGTATAAAACCCACTACAGTCCTGGCTTTAGCACAGAGAACCACTTTGCAGTCGGGACCATAAGTTAGCTAGCTATTCCTCAGACCTTATAATTTCATGTTTGGTCATTTAATAGCTCTTTCCTCTCTAAAAAGGAATTAGGTCAGTCGCTGCCGATGGCGAGACAGTGACAGATCTCACTAGCCAACTAGCTAGCTAATCCCAGGATGAACAAGAGTAACGTTATTTGACCGTTTCTGGAGTCCAACTAGATGTAATAATTCAGCGACCCGTTCTGAAAAAAGACACCACTCATAAACATGAGAAATAACGACGAAACCGTAATTATCTACCCAGCACACAGTCTAGTAACTTAAGGCTAGCTAGCATGCTAGCTTACTTTCAGTCTGTGGCTAATAATGTTGACTGTTGATGGATGTCATGACAGAACTCAATGCTTACCGAGCTGCGTGTATGAACAAGCGCCCTGAAGCTCAAACACTATTAAGTAACAGAGGGTTTACATTAATAATTATATACGAAATGTTATTTTCAATATTTATGCTGTCAGTTTTATTTTCCGTCAGTCCTCATCCACTACTCGCTTCCTCTTGAGTACTTTCCGCGGTGCAGGCAACTCTACAGCCGATTGGTCAAAACACACGTCTATCCCTTTGTCTAGTCCCGCCTTTCCCTAATGTATCGTGCACAGTAGCTGCGTACAAAGCATCATACTACCGTACTAAATAGTATGCCAAAATAGTAGCTATGGTAGCTATAGAAACTTATTAGACATTCTTTTTAGTACGGTAGTACGCGATTTGGGCGTTAAATACGTCACTGTTTTGTTTTTGTTCTGCAAAACGGGAAGGTTAAAGGTTAAATAACATATTTAAACAGTATTTAAACATTTAATCAGTGTTTAATTAATTTTAAATCCTGTAATCAGTAAGATGGCCTAACCTAATGATTTGCTACACAATTTAAAATAATATGCTCTCGTTATAGGTTCTAATCATATTTTAGAGTGAAGGATACTCACTCTATTGGTATCTATCGGTGTACTATTATATGTATGTGTGTATGTATGTATATATATACTAATATACATATAATCATATATATATATATATATATATATATATATATATATATATATATATATATATATATATATATATATATATATA
>CM040987.1:8334523-8357566 GCA_022985145.1 Pangasius djambal
ATATATGTATATATATATATATGTATATGTATAAATTTATATGTGTATGTATAAAATGATTGATTCCTCGATTGCTCATTTTCAGTCACAGCTTTATGCTGGACAGGGTTGCTGTGGATCCAGAGCCTTTCTCATAAACACTGGGTGTGAAGCAGGAAAATGCCCTGGATGGATAGGGACGGGAGTCCACCCAGGGCACAATGCACACATACATTCACACACCTAGGGGCAATGGAGGAACCTGGAGGAAACCCCCACAAACCCAGGGAGAACATTCACAGGAATATTTTAAAATATAGCATAAATATGATTATATGGATGGGATAAAATTCCACTACTCCCAGGTCTATAGAGTAAACAGTGCTTTGCCTGCTTTAAAAGTAAATGATTATTATGTAGGTTGTTCATTAACCTCAGCAAACACACACTTCATACAATGTTCTAAATGTTATACAGCATATTTTATGCTTAACGCCATGACTATTCATGGCCTCTTGATGACGAAATTAAGGCAAGTCTTCACCATCCAACAGACCTTTATTTATTCTTAAATCTTAGCAAATAAATTATGCCTTCATGACAATATATTATGTTGATTAATAAATAATATGAACAATTGAATATTAGTAATACTTCAATGCAAAAGAGTCCACAGCTAGACTCCAAGTATGGCACAGTGGAAGAGACAAAAACTCACCGCTTAATAGTAACAACAAACCATGATTCAATTGAAAAATAACATTATAAAAAGCAGTCCAGTTTGATACTGCATCACAGCAAGCAGCTGATTTTTTTTCTTCATATTTTTTTTTTGTCAACATAGTGCATATGCAACAACATCAACTCTGATAAACAATGATAGTAAGGATAATTGTTTGAATGAATCCTAAGCTGAAGCAATAAAATATACAATCGTTGCGTGCCCTAAGCATGAAAGACATTCCACCCCTTTAATCCCATAGTCATTCAACATTAAGCAGAAAGAGATTTTTAAGAAACAGCAAATAACATTATGAAACGCTGGCATTATTGGTCATTATTACGTTATAAATGTAGGAAATACTATGGCAACCTGTGAAACATGTTTTTGACGTCACATTATGGGATGTCATTATTTTGGCACTGGATCAGTTTCGTATACATCAGTTTTGTATACACAATATTCAATCAAATTATTTACATTCAATATATTGTAATTTTTGTGTGTGTGTATGTGTGTGTAAGGAGGAGTGTGAGTAGAGTGGTAACATGTTTTTGTTCATGTGTTGCTATGTGTGTTTGTGTGTGCTCCTGCCTTTTATATGATTCACTCCCCATGTGAAAAAGTTCTCTCTCTCGCTCTCTCTCTCTCCCCCCCACCCCCCAGGTTGCTGACTCACTCTTATTCTCATACTCTTTTGAGCTTCGTCCTCACTATGTCACTACCTTCATCTCTTTTTAGTCCCTAAGGCACCAACCGAAATATTAGAAAACATATCTGATAGTGAGAAACCATAAGCTCACGCTTAACCCTTTTAACTCTTTAACAGTCTCACAGTCTCTTCTCTCTCGACACACACACACACACACACACACACACACTGTTACATGAGTCAGCAACGAGCAAGAGAGATACTGAAAATAGAGTGAAAAAGAAAGGAAAGATGTTGGTTAAAGGACTGCAAGTGAGAGAGAGACATAATATCATCCATTCATTTTCTTTCCATCCTTAATTTCTGAGTTCTGTCTTGTATGCTCCTTCAGATGGACACCTCATACTCCCTTGTGTCCTACAGAGAAACAGAACAACCATAAAGAGCCACATGATTGCTTCAGCCAGAAGGAAGTAGACAGAAACACATCATCTCTGTGCTCACAGAAACATGATTCTAACTTTACAAGGGGGTTTAGACGTGCTTGCGCACCTTTAAGGAAAATCCCACATGTTCAATTATTTTGGTGGCAAACACTAGAAGATGTTTCTCCAGACATGTCGAAAGACAGACATAAATTACACTTTCAAACACCTCAAAAAACGGGCGATATCATTTCTTCTGGCACTGTTGATAAGCTTGACTCCTTAATTACAAAATTTATTCACTGTAAAGAGAGAAATTATCTAAATAAAAGTTTTTTTTTTCTGAATAAGCTAACTTAATCTTGTAACAGAACTGTGTTAATTGACCAATGAATTCATTTATCACACCAATCATCTAAAAAGGTGTGGATTTTTGCACTATATATCACTCTAGATATCCAACGTTAGCTGGTTAATCTTGCTATCTAGTAACCTCTAGCATGGTTGAGTACCCATTTATAGCTAAGCTTTTGTGTGCCCCCCCCCCCAAAAAAAAAAAAAAAAAAAAAAAAAAAGGTCACTGCGTATTTCATACTCATAAAGCTTTAAGGGATCTTTGAATAACATCTTACATTGCATTGATTAGTATGTGGCAATAATTAAGCTCATGGAACATTGCTGTATCACAGTAAGATAAAAACATAAGTGTTTTAATTTTAATAAAATGTAATTGATCAAAATAATATTCTGATGTGTTTCATGATTTGGTTCCTCAAGCTGATTTACATGCTATAATCACTTGACAGCGCTCTGCACCATGAAAGCAGCACAAGTGCATTTTTTCTGTCAGATAACATCAGCCAACCAAGTAATCTCATTCTCTGCGGTAAGCATTTGTGTAATGTCCACTCAATTATGTTCACTGAATTTTGCCTGCAGTGTTTCTATTGACTGGGTTGGATTGGATTTGATGGAAGTGGCTTACCCCTGCTTCATACAGTGGGTTATTGAAGTCAGACTCCACTGTGATGGGACTATAGGAGTGGGTGTGTGAGAGGGACTTCCAAAATAGTGGCTTCCACTGCAACCTACACACACTGAGAGAGAGAGAGAGAGAGAGAGAGAGAGAAAGCAATTCAATTGTAGAATGTTAACTGGGTGTAGTGAATGACCCTAAGACTATAAGAGAGATTATTACATAATTATTGGGATTTCCAACACGAACAGTTTTTTAGAAAGTCGTAATTTCAATTATATTTTACACAAAATGGATGCCAGTATCAAGAGACCAGAAGTTGACCTAAGGTTAGTTCTACAAGCCAGAACATCTAGCTTTGCTACGTTTCATCAATAAATGTGGACAAGAAACACCTACTTTTGCAGAAAGGGGCAATTTTTTGGACATTTTTCCGCAGCCTGCCACTATGTGCTTCAAACAAAACCGAATATCTGTTAAATACTGTGAACATTTTTTAATCCTTTGACTATATCTTGTTCCAAAAACATACGAATAAGAAGTAAGCTAGCGATTTAATTAGTTACTTTTATTTTTTTGCTTCTAACATTATACATCTTTAATGTATCTTTACAAACATCAATTGTGTACTGTAGTTACTCTGCTGAGTAACACTGCTGAGTAATTCATGCTGTCCAGTGTGATGGCAATTTAAAGAAATTGAGCAAAATGATTGCATATATATCCTGGAACAGTAATATCTCACTTCCGTCTGTATTTGCTAGTCAGGGAGCTAGCAAAAATTTACTTCCACCTTCAAGAAACACCACTAGATTCAGAAATTTCCCAGTAAACTGGAAACAAACCAGCGCTAGCTTGCCCTAGAGATGACAGATTCACTGCTGTAAGAGGTAGACATGTTTACAGCAGACATATTAATGGCTTGATTTTGCCCAGAGAGTTCCTTATGAAAGAAAGTATTACTGAATTAGAAGAAGCATAATTAATCAGTAATTACAAAAGTTAACTTCACCCACTTACTTAGTGTAGTACATGTATATTCCAGCAATCAAAAGGATGACCAGGATGATTGGCAGGATGATGGCCAATGCAATGTTCTCACTCAGCATTTGGTGGGAGGCTTCTAATGACTGAGAGACTGAACAGAAGCAAGAGGACGGTGAATGGACAGTGAAAAATATGAAGTCATACTATTTCATATTATCTTTGTTCTGCCAGTGTTCATAACTAGAACTAGCTTAAGTACATAGAATTGGGTTGATTTGAACATCTTTACATGGTAGATTTAAGCCTGACCTTATCCATTATATGTGATAGTAACTCTGGTTTTAGCATCAGTCTTGCAATTGAAGTTGTTATTGGCTATTTTGTACATTTGCAAGTATGGTATGCAAGTATGTTAGTATGCTAGTATACAATTTTGCTGTTATGCAAGTCTGCTAGTATGTAAGTATGTAAGCTGGAATTTTACAACTGTGCAAGTGTGTAGGTACACTAGTATATACAATTATGTAAATAATCTAGTATGCAAGTATATAAGTATGTAAAAATGCTTGTTTGCAAGTATGTACATATGCTAGTATGCAATGCACTGCCTGGGCATTGCACAGTGACATATATAGAAAAACTATTTAACCCTTTGTTTACCAATGAGTAATAAATTGTATTAAAAAGATTGTTAGTTTAACTTTTTCCACTAATAATATGAGTTGGGTATTACCCATATCTATTTTTGCAAAGCTGTCAAGCCCCTTGGATTCTACACATAAGCCAGTTGAACATGATTGAGTTATAAGTGAGACTCAGGAGTAACTGCTACACATTATTAAATATTTAGTAGTGAATGTTACAGTAAATGTGGTATTTATGATGCGGTTGCATTACCTTCCAGTTTGTGATCTTCCAACAGCTCCTCATAGGCCACTGTAGAGAATATAAACACTGAGCATATAATAGTGTATTTAATCGGAATGCAACCCCTTTTTGTGTAATGGTGCATTTCCTCATACCTTTGCAAAAAGGGGGTGGGCTGTTCCACTGAGAGGGGTGTCCTGGGACACAGTTAATGATGACCTCTCCAATCAGCTCATAGCCTTCGTAACAGAAAAAGCGCAGAGTCTCCCCTGCTTGGTAACTGTGTTTATAGAGAGTTTGGTAACCGTTGTCTGGCACACCGGGATTTGGGCATGGATCATACTTCACTGCATTTGTGTGAGAAAGAGATGAGAAATGTATGAAGGAGAAGTATGCTATTATCTAACTTCATTGTTTACAATGCATTATAATAAGTAATACAGAGTAAACAGTGACAATTTCATACACACAAACACTTCGAAACACACGAAAAACAAACACTTACAGACACATTTGGGGCTACGGTCACTCCATTTTGGCATGCCAGTGTCTCTGCCATGGCAGGAGATCTGACTAGGGCCCTCCAGCTGGTAACCTTGATTACAGGTAAAGCGCACCACTGTTCCGACTGCGAAGCCTAACTCCGGGTGCACTGAGCGTGCTCCGTTCACCACCTCCCCCGGGTCAGGACACTGCTGGACTACAGTGGGAACAAAGCCAGGAAGAACAAGCAGTTTTGCTATATAAACACCAAAACAACCAACCCAATCATCCATTATTTCCAAAGATGCCCCAAGTATGCAAATATGCCACAAGATCATCCAAACTACCATTGATTCTAATCATTATTGACCTCTCAACAGCCTTCGACATGGTCATTCACATTCTTGTCCATCCTCATGAGCCTTGGCCAGTTTGGTGGTGGTTAAATTCCTACCTGGAGGGAGGGTCCTATCCACATCTGCTCCATACGGACTCTCTACTGGTGTCCCACAAGGTTCAGTGTTTGGTCCTTTTCTATTCTCCCTCTATACCCGCTTTTCTCATAATATCATCACTTGGTTTTACGTACCACTTCTATGCTGATGACACTCAACTTATCCTTTCCTTTCCTCCCTCAGACACTCATGTATCTGCATGGATCTCAGCATCTCTGGCAGATATCTTGTCATGGATAGTAACTCATCAACAGAGACTAAATCCCAGAGAGACTGAGCTGTTGTATATCCCTGAAGATGAATCCCTACATCAAAATATTGTGATCTCCCTGGTGATCTCTCAGATCATACCATCTGGCAATGCAGGCAACTTTGTGTTGTCAACTAAATGTTTTATCTTTACTATTTCTCTTTTATAATGAAGGAGGACCTGGCCATTTCTCTAGAAAGAGAGCCACTTAGGTGTTGTTCATTCCCTTGCCATCTCAAGATTGGACTACTGCAACTTCCCTCCGGCAAGTCCTCCCCTGTGTGCCATCAAACCCCTGCAACTGATCCAGAATGCAGCTGCATGAATGTTTTCAATCTCCCACATCACATCCATTGCTGCTCTCCCTTCACTGGTTTCATGTAGCTGCTCGCATCAACTTTAAAAAAGCTTATATACTAGTGTGCAAGCATGCTCATATGCAAGTATGCGAGTATGCCAGTATTCAAGAATGCATGTATGTTTATACAAGTGTACTAGAATGAAAATATGTATGTATGTATATATGTATGCTATTTAGCAAATATATAAGTATGCAAGTATGATAGTATGCAAGGATTCAAGTATACTAGCAAGGAAGGATGCTACTATGTATGTATGTATATAGATAAGTATGTATGTATGTAAGTATTCAATTATACAACGATTCAAATATGCTAGTAAGTATACAAGTATGTATGTAACGTAATGAGTTAATACATGAGAGATAATCATTAAATCAGAGGCCTGAATTTCAGCAGGAACTAAACTAAGTCTGGCCCATCCTTTCAGGTTATACTGGGAAAAGGCATGTCAAAACTTCTACAGGTACTTACGTTCGCCTATCATTTCTTATCATCAGGAGTAACTGGTTTTAAACCATGCCTCATAGATGAATAAAACAATCCAAATCTGAATGCATTAACGAGTCATTTGACTTACTTTTCACACAGGTAGGTGGGCTGTTGCTCCAGGACAGATCCCACTGACAGGTGATGATGTCAGAACCTACAATGTCATAGCCAGGTTGACACTGATAGGTTATTACACTGCCCCTCACAAGTGAGACATGGGAAGAGCTACTCCAGCCAAATTCAATTGGTGGCAAAGTGGGGCATGTGTCATTAGGCTCCACCTCTGGAGAAGATAAAATAAAGTGACACCCCAATCAAGTACTGAATGTAAAATTAAATTCAGAAGAGTAATAAAGCATGGTATGATGGACGTTATTAATTTTACCTCGGTAGTGAATCAGGAAGCCTTGGCTCAGGATGAAGGTGGAATCATCTGGGTCACTTTGAAACTGAATAGTGACCTCTGAGCCACCAGACACGACCCGGAACCTTTCCCGTGACCCCAAATACTGTCCAATCACATGGGACATGAGATCATGCCCATCAAATATGGTGAGAATGTCATTGTGACGAATGTTCAAACTTTAAAGGGAAAAAAGACAAAAAGACATCAATCAAGACATCAGTCAATCGAGCCAGATCAGTGGTTGCACTAGAATAAAAGTAGGTTACCTGAATTACATGTACACACCCATACACATATATACACTCACATTTGCACATCCAGTTCAATCCGCTTGTCCTCACTGACGTGGATCTGCCACACACAGTCCTGCCCCTTGGAGTAGCTCTGTGGCCAATCAGGAGACAGCACAGTTCCTGACGCATCTGTCAGATCCCCGCCACATAGAGCTGAATATGGAATACAGAGATGTGTGAAAGTATGAATAACAGGAAGGGTACAGGATGCATGATGAAACAGAAGAAAGGTGGAACAAAGATAATGTAGTATTAATATCACAGACACCAAATTGCTCTTTAGAAAAGTATGTGTATTTATGTAATATGCACATACTAATGTTGATGATAAAGATCTCTGTCCTTTCCTGCTTTCTTTCTTTTTTTTTTTTTGCTATTGTTTGTTTGTTTCTTTCTTTCTTTCTTTTTTTCTTTCTATTACTTATTCTTTCTTTTTTTCGTTCATTCTTCTCCCTAGCAACCACCTGGAAAACCATAGCAACACACTAGCAACACCCCAACAACCCCCTGGAACACCATAGCAACCACCTGGCAAAACCCTAGCAACCACCTGGAATACCATAGAAACACCCTAGCAACATGCTAACGACCACCAAGAACAGAATAGCAACCACATGGAAATCAATAATAACCACAATCTTTTCTGCTCTTTATTATTTTTTCTTCCGTTTTTTAAAATTTCTTTTAAACATTCTTTCTTTTCAAATTACCTTCAGTAAACATTTTGCAAACATTTTTTTGAATTTTTTTTCGAAACTTTTTTCATGTTGTGGGGTTATACCTTTGCACACAGGCTCACTCTCATTCCAGTGGGGGTCACTGGGGTCAACACACTCCATGACCCCTGACCCTTGCTCCATTACAAATCCAGGAGAGCAGGAGAAGGTTACCGTAGTACCAATAGGGAAGGTGATATCACTGCTGCTAAAATTCCCATGAGGGACATAGGGTTCATAACAGTGCTCACCATCAAAAGCTGTGGAGTTGCAACAGCAATAGACAGAAAGATTAAACACAGAAACCAAATCTGCACATAACTATACACCTTTTGTCGACGTGACTTTTGGACCATTAACCTAAGAAGAAACTGCTCATGGTGCTTTAGAGAAACAAAAAAAACTGTTTATGAGAGGTGAAGAAGACAGTTCTTTTTATATACTGAAATTTGCCATGACATGGTCTCTCTCTCTTTCTCTCTGTCTCTATTTCTCACCCTCATAGCGAAGTGCCATCAGCAGAGGGATGGAGGAAGAGTCAGCTGTTAGCTCCAGATACAGAGATGATCCTTCGCTCACTATCCCACGCTCCGGAACATCGTCCAGATCCGAGTCGAAAAGAAGGGGCGTGTTGGAATTATTCCCACTGCGAACAGTCATTCTGAAAGACAGGTACATAGACAGGTACAGACCAGGAATGTGTTATTTTGACAGTGTTTCAAGATTTTATAGAAAAGGTGTTATAGAAAGAGGAGAGAAAACAGGATAAATGAACAGGATAATTATACATACATTTTCTAAACCAAACGAATGTGCAAATAATGTTGCATTTCTGATAAGAACAAGGCTGCCAGGTCCCCATGACAAAACCAGCACAAAGACAAATGCCAAAATATTCCCCACACAAACCCTATTTTAAATTTCAAGAGCATTATCCATTGTTGCATAGTATATTGTATTTTTTAATTGTCCATCCATCCATCCATCCATCTATCTATATATCTTCCATATGGCTTATCCTACACAGGGTCACGGGGAGCCTGGAGCCTATCCCAGGGAACTCAGGGCACAAGGCAAGGGACATACTGGATGGGGTACCAACCCATCGCAGAATCACACAAACTCTCACACACCACAGACAATCTGGAAATGCCAGTCAGCCTACACTGCAGGTATTTGTACTCAGGGAGGAAACCCCTGAAGCATGGGGAGAACATGCAAACTCCTCGCACACAGGGAAGAGGCAGGATTTGAGCCCCCAACTCCAGATGTGTGAGGCAGCAGTGCTAACCACTAAGCCACTAAGCCACCATGCCACCACCCCCAAAGCAAAGTAATATATGTAACACATTTTATTTAAAAAAAAAAGCAAAACTGTAAAAAAATTGCAACATATATTGTGATAAATACTAATATTATGGTTATAAAAAAAACATAAACTGTATATAAAGAAAATTCCAGCATGGCTATTTTAAAATCTACATGTGCATGTCAAAACCCATTTCCTGAACAAAAGCTCAGACCTGGCAACACTGCCTAAGACTAATAGGGAATATTGCCTTTGTAATAAATATGTATGAACATATGTTATAGGAATATAAATAGCTAGAACATATATAATATAGGTAAATATTGTAAAGGTTATGAATTTCCTTCTGAGTTAGTCATTCATTCATCTTTAGTAACCGCTTTATCCCGGTGGATCCGGGGCCTAGCCTGGGAATATACCCTGGATGGGACTTGCTGTTCTTATTGATCTGTTCTATTCTCTGAGTGAATTTCTGTCTGTTTGCCTGCTATTTGTGTTTGTTTGTTTGCTTGGTGTAATTGTCCATCTCAATTATATGACACTAGTGAGGTTTCTCGATGCAGTCGCTATACTCTCAGAAAAAAAAAATACTAAAGTTCAATTGTCACTAGGTTGGTACCCTCAAAGGTACATCTTTTTTGCCCTTTATTACTTGTTAATGTAGTCTATCCTTACAATTCATTTAAGAACATACTTGGATGTTAAGGGCAGTTACACCCTGTGGAACAAAATGTACTTGTATAGTATCTTTTTTCTCCACAGTGTGCTTAACAAAGGGCCTCATTACCATACTGCAGTCCTTAGATTGCTTTTGGGATAGAGCATATTTATGACTTACTTATCGTTGTCTTCATCCAAAGCCATCCTTTCAAAATGGAGGTGAAGTCGGTGGCCCTCCTTGGCCTCAAGCAACCAATGGCAGCTCAAGTTGCTATTGCTAAGGTTACTGCTGGAGGGAACGGTGGGAGAGAGGATACGGCCCACCGTAGCATTTCTGATCCATCCTCCACAAGACACAGCTTTGCATAATACACACATACACATACAACAACACAATTGATTGGTCTGATTGGTTGGAGATTGGTGACACACATCATTATGTTACAGAATCTAGCTTAAAGAATCTACAGAATCTAATTAGCTTACATGAAGTGAACTTCACCAAATATTAAAAAAGTGTCTTAAAACTCAATAACCCCACCTTTTTTTAAAATAAAAAAAAAAGAAAAAAAAAGTAATAGATCCTCACCCATACACTGAGGCTCAGGGGTGCTCCAGTGGGGTCGGGTGGAGTTCAGACAGGTGGCAACTTCGTGACCTCTGACCTGAAAGCTGGGGTCACAGTGAAAGTGAGCCTGACCCCCAGGGTGAATGTCAGTCACAGTGACTCCGCCCCCCTCAGGAGAGAGAGGGAATGGGCAGGAGAGGAGGAATGCTGAAAGTAAACAAACAAACAAAACAGAGAGTAGTCAATCACCAGGCAATATTCTAGTGAATAATTAGAAATGTAGTCCTCTTTAAAAGAGCTACCTTGGTAGTGAAGGGTAAAAATGCCATGATTGGTCTGCTTCAGGCTTCGGTAGTGAATCTGCACCTGATTTGTCGTACTGCGTATCACCTGACCTTCAGTGATCATTGTCTCATTGGCTAAAAGCTCAGGTACTGAGCCATCCATTCCCAGAATGGTTAGAGACTCCTCCTTGGACAAATTCACCTTCTTCACCTGAGACACCAGTGAAGACAGTATTAACCAACATCTTATCAAGGTTATCATATCCAACTGCATTTTTCTGATGTCACCTTTGTAAAGGCCAGAGAATTTTCCTCAGCTATCAGAGCAGTGGCCACACAGCAAATATCTAACCATTGGTAGCTATGGTAACAGGATTATACCTGTATTTCCACACCATATCCAGGATATACTGTGATGCTGTAGGTGCATTCCAGTTGAGAAAATGGAATTGATGAGGAGAGCTGGTCTGGAGACTCCACTATCCCCTCCATACCTGTCAGACTAGCATTACACTGCACTAGAGACAGGAGTAGAAAAGGAAGGAAGGGAGGAAGGAAGAAGTGTAGCAGTGTCAGTGGTGCATCCAGGTTTTTAGACATTGAGTGGCAAAGTGTGGGGAAAGAGCAAAAGGTCTTGCACCACCAAGTTTTTTAGAGGATAAGGTTGCATTTGCAGAATATCTGGTTTGTTCCTTGGTGCAAATTTACTGCCCAAATGATGACATTACTGTACTGACTTCATATTTGGTCTTTAGCTCTTAACCAAAGAATTTGGTCAAGATATCCACAGCATTACAATGACTGAAATCAGCATTAGCTAGATATGATCTCATAAGTCTGTATGAATTGTATAGGAGTAGCTTCTCAGGTATAGGACACAATCAGATTTGGAGTGATGGTTTCAGGGGCTTCTCAAAGACCAAGTACACTTAAATTAATGTGATATAAGACAGTCATCACAGCACAGGGGAGTCAGTGCTTAGCTACCTTATTTTTCTTACGTTTTGCTACTGTTCAGCAAATTATAATGCTCTTCCTCCCTGCTTTTTGGCAGCTGCCCAGAATCAGACTGCTGATCGGCAAGTCCTGCAGTTTGCTAGAAAATGCGGAGATTTTCCGATTTGACCTAAATATTTTCCTCAAATAAGAAACCTCAATTAAGTTCTATCAGTTCTACACCTGCTGCATAATTTTCATCTACAGTATAAAGTCTGTCAGTAATAACACTTTTGAAATAAAAAGGTATTTTCCATTAATCAATGCCAGACAATAATAATAAAAAAATTTCCATTATTGTTTAAAATACCTGGTGTGTGAACTGTTGTTATTGTTGTGGTGGTGATCAAAGTCGTTGTGGTCTCCTCCTCTGCCGGTGGTGATGTTACACCACCCTTCCCTCCTGATTGGCCAGATTGGGGGGCAGTTGAAGAGGTCATGGCAGTAGTGAGAACACCTGGTGACATTACTGTGAAGGCAGGTTCAACAGACGGGACAGCCTGGGTTGGGTTAGTGGTTGTGCCTGAGAGTTCAGAAAAAGCAAGACATGGATAGGATTCTGCTTGGATTGGACATTTAGAAAACTGGATCAACACAGCTGATAAAATGAATGTAAAATGTAAATGTAACTCATGAGTAGTAAAACAGAATATAACCCTATGTTGGTATTTTGGGAAATTAAAAAAATTAAACTCCTTGGGTTATTTGATTAATAGTTTTCTCACTTAAACTCATGAAGAGACAGTATCATGTGTAGCTAATATAATATTGTAATAAGCAAGAAAGCTTATTGATCATCTTATTGGAAAAGAAAAAATTGTCCCTATTTGTTTCAAACTGTACTCCATAATGTGATCAGTGTTTAGCATTTTACTATCCTCAAGAGGGCTGTGTGTTCCCTGAAAAAAACTGATGGGGCAATGATGCATATATTGTAAAATAAATTATTTTACTGCAGCATAATGCAAAGCAGTCAATAAAACTAATGTAAGAGGTTTTACTTAATTCCTAGTTTGCCTTGTTTGGGTCAGTTTCCATGTTCTTCATAAGCTGAAGTCTCACCTATGATGCCAGAGGACTGGCCAAGATACTTCTTACTCATCAGCGCAGCATGGATCAACTCACCCAGGGGGCGGGGATCAGAAGTCATAGTGGGAGGAGCCTCAGAATCAGGGGTGAGAAAGGCTGCACCTGAGAGGGCAGAGAATACATCATGTTGTGAGGGAAACCATGTGAATGATCCAACATTGCCTTTTGCTTTTTTATTGGTCAGGCTGTAAAATTTAATCACCAAACACAAGACAATTCTGTGCAGACACACACACATTCACAATATGAATATGCTTACCTGTAGTCACATGAATGTGCATGAGAGTGACACACAGTGTCACAGCAAGAACTGTGGACACCATGGTGAAGTACGAGAGAAAACAAGCTGAAAGAAAGGATCACATAGAAAACAAGGGTAAATATCTCCCAGGAATGCAACACCACATTTTGTCACAAAAGTAGAAGGCTAGCTTAAGTTAACCCAAGTAGATGTGTCTTTTGGTGAATATTGTCTGGTCTGTTAATTGACTATACTTGGTCTCCCAACTTAACAGAAAAAGATGGTCCAGGAAAAAGATGGTCTCCGATGAACAATTCCAGGCAATGGCTGGGTAAAAAAATATGTATGAAGAGCCTAGTGATAGTTAGCAAGGTCTGTTCTCTTGCTGCAGTAATGAGCAAAGAAATAAAAAAATTAACTTAGAACTTGATAACCATGAAAGTACACATATTGGGCGGTGTTTGTGTTTTTAGAATTAAATGTAGGCCATAGGCTACCTTTTCAGTATATTTAACATTTATTACTTAAAATACACGTATTTATGTATTGGCCTTTTGGATTACTTTATCACAGCGTGCAACGTCAAAGTAGAGTGGTCCCAAAAGCCCCGCCTCTCCCAGTGGCCAATCAGATCCTGCTTTAGGCCATTAGCTACGTCACGTGTTTATTATTACTGAGATAGCCGGTGTACTAGATATAAAATCGAGAATGACCAAACTAAACCATAGGCTCTACAATAAACTATGAAAGCAACACATTCATTTCAGTAATCTGTTTAATCCCAACACGTATGTGGACACAAACATTTAAAAGACTGAACAAATAGTAGGCCAGTGTTTCTGTACCTACAGTGTACTCTGTAGCTCGTTAACTGCGGTATAAGCAGACTAATATATATATATATATATATATATATATATATATATATGAACAGTTAATAATCTGTTAAACCACTCGCCCAGATTATTAAAGTACTATATGTGGAGCCCAAATGATGTTTAAAACAGGCCAGATTTACAAGAAACCAGGCCAAACTACAGTCTCTATTCCAAGTCAATTTTACATCATTAAACTATAAAAAAATAAAAAATAAAAATTGCAGGTTTTAGGATACTATCCAGGCTATACAGTTGCTTTTTCCTTCTAGTTAAAATAATGCAAAAAATGTGGCCATGATCTGTTATTTTAAAAAAAATAAATAAAATAAATAAATAATAATAATAATAATAATAATTAACCCCCCCCCCGAGGACATATGGGACAGATGACATACGGCCTCCACCTTTTTCTTATCTGGCATCAATGATGTCACCTCCTTGCTGCGACTCGCGATCAGTCGTTGGGACTCGTAATAACGACCCTCTGGCTCCTGCAATCTGCCGTGTGGGATTAGGGTTTACTGCGGGGCCTTATATACACACGAAGGATCCTAAGGAAACTAACAGCACCTATTTAAATAAATAAATAAATAAACGCCTGGCGGTGGTGTGTGACGCGCGTGTGGTAGAATGAGAGACAGACAGAGAGAGAGAGAGAGAGAGAGAGAGAGAGGAGGGTTGCTGACGCTGCGGGCATAAACCTCACATCTCTCTCTCTCTCTCTTCATTTATTCCCACTTGTCCCTCTTCTCCTCCTCTGCACCCTCAGATGCGTTTAAAGCACAGCCTCCTCCTGGCCTTCATGTTTTCTGCAAACATCTCCTTTGCCGCTTTCTCAGCGCGAGACGCACTGAACGCATCAGCAGCTATACGCTTGCTTGGCTCGTGTAAAATAAGGCCCATCTGGAGAAAATGCACCCGCTATAATAATAATAAAGAATAAATGTGTTATGTGCTTGCTCTAGGCTATAACATGCATCGTTATGCGGGTTGCTGTCAGGCGCAAATACCTAGACTCTAATGCATTCACGACCAGAACACTAGACTACTCACCTTCTACACGTCGTTCCTCTGCTGTTTTTTTTTCTTTTTTTTTTTTTTTCTTAAAGTCTAACCCCTTAGTGGAAAACCGCTCTTATTTTTTTTCTCCTCCTGCGACTGTATCGTCTGCACTCCTCCGTCTCTCTGTCTCACCATAAATACCAGAAGAGTCTGTGCGCGTTTTAGATAATCGGCTCGCTCCCGGCGCCCTTAGCATCAAACAAGCTGCAGGCTCTCCGGTGGTGCAAACACCTTCAGACAACGAATTAAAATATCGTCTTCTCTCGCCTGGTCGTTCCTTCTGTGTTTTTAATATCCCAGGTATAAGGGCTCGGCGCTGAGGTGGGTGGAACGGCCATAAACGTCCCGTGTTGTTTGATGCGTCGATGTGTAGGCAATCTGCTGCTTGTGGAATAAATCGCGCCACCTGGTGGCGGAACAGAGATATCTCGATTCATCATCACCAGCCCCTGTCCAGGGCTGAAGTGCTGAAAACCGTCGTTTTTTGAAATTCCGTCCGCTTTATAAAAGCGCCTTGAGCACGCGCAAGTGCTCTCTGTAAAAGTGGTGCGTGCATTTTATTGCACGGTATGAGTTAACGTCGGTTCAGGTGAGTTTAACGGCTCCTTCGGGTTTTCCCGTGCAAGGAGGAGGGGGGCTGCATACGTCGGAGATTTTCGGAGTCATTTTAATGCGGAACACCACCACGCTGTACGCTCGGCGGCTGCAGCAGCACACACACATACACACATACACGCGCGCGCGCGGGGAAAACACGGAAGGGGGGAGGCGGGAAGACATACCGAGTGAGCAGCCGAGACGCGGTAAGTCAACACGCCGTAATCAGCCATGGCGTGCGCCAAACACACACAGCAATTCACAGCACGAGTAGAGCTCGATGCCCTCGTCGATTGAATGGACGTAATGGAGCTTGATGTAGCTTCGTACTAAAAGCTGGGATGCTTTGCCTCGTTGAGGAGTCACTCCCGTGTGAGCACCGTGAACACAAACACGCAGGCGGTTGCAGGAACCATGATTATGCAACAGCACAAGGAGACCAAGCACAAGACGAAGTCATGCCTGCTTTTTAATAAGACTAATGCGGAAGTGTGAGCTAGCGTGTAGTTTTTTTTTTTTTTTTTTGCCTGATTAACATCTGTTAACACAGATATATCCCTCCACAAGTGTTGCTTTACTGCTAGCCTACCATGCCTGATCCAAACAATGATTTGTACTAAGTGAGGAAAGCCCTGAGGAACTGTAGCATGTTTGTATGTAATGGAAATCCATGGTTGGATCAGTTCCATAATAGACACATTGAGAAATCAAGGTGCTTTTATTTGCCATCCAAATTGTTCCCTTTCTTTTGCCTTGTCTTTACCCACTTTAAATCACCCACCCTGTTTTCATTTGCCGTCCACTTCCTCTCCTTATCCACTCTGTTTTTCTTTTTTTCTCTCTCTGTAACTCTTGTGCTCTGTGTACTTCCTTATTTCACTCCATACATCTGTTCTCCATCAATTTTTCCCCTAGTGTCTCAGCCTCTTGGCAGGATGTCGTGGTCTCTTGACCTGCTACCTCTGCCTCCCTGCGTGGAACTGGGTGGGCCTCCCCTGAGCGGCCTTCTGTGGACTCTGCTGCTGCTCTTTCTCTGGTATTGCTACCGTGTCGGCGCCGACCCTCCGTCCTGTTCATCGGGCTCCGCTCACTCTGCTATATCTCGCTCCTCCAGCTGCTCTCCGGTTGAGCCTGGCCATTCCTCCCCCAAACCTTCCCCTGCAATCGCAGTGGAGAGCGGGGAGGAAGAAGAAGCAAAGAGTTACCTGATGCCGGTGTTGAGCCATGCCCCATTTCCTGTTCAAGCAGCACCAGGAAGCAGGAAGTTGTACACAGCACTGCAGGAGTATGCCAAGCGTTACAGTTGGGCCGGGATGGGCCGCATCCACAAGGGCCTGCGCATCCAGGTCAGACACATATAGAAGGAAAAGAGTGTGAGATCTGGGTTTGGGGTCATGTTTAAGAATGGTAGAGAACCTAAGGACTAAGTTTGAGATGAGTAGAGATGCTGAGGAGGAAAGAATTTAGGATTAATTATATTATATCCGAAAAAAAATTTAATAGCAACAGTGCTTAAGACTACCGTGTAGTTACAAGGAGAAAACAGTATATTTGTTTACTCTATTTTGTGCTCTATTAATAACAGCAGCAGTGTTTTCATCTTTAAGGACTGAATCTTTAGGGATTCCTTAACACAAGTGTGTCAAAGTTATGTCCCAGAGGGCCGCAACACTACAGAGATTCCTTTTTCTAACTCAACAAGTTCATGTCACCTTCATGTGCTCCAGTTTAATACAAAATAATAGTGTAGATTCTTGAAATAAAAGTTGGACATAAATGTTGATTCAAGTCATAATTAAAAGTAATGTTGATGCCATCTACCATTTTACTGTGATGGAGGGAAGGACAATTTCGGTAACTGATGGAAGGAATAATGTTTTTCTCTAAATATTGCACTCTTAAAAAAGTTTTCTCATGGGTTCCTTGGATGGGTAACTGTTCTAGCTTTCTAAAGAAGTTATACTTGGAAAAATGTTTGGAAAGGGAAAACCCTCTGTAAGGTTTTATAAAAGAACGTTTAAGTGGTCGCCAAGAGGGACAAACTGAGGAAGGCTTTAGGGTGCTAGAAGAGTTTAATTGCTTTTAATAGTCACTGATTTGACCATAGACACCAAAGCCCATCTGTAAATGCTGGCTGCATTGTATACGAACAATGTTACAGTGGGGGGAAATGTTCTGAAAATACTAAAATAGACCAGGCTAGTAAACCTCATTGCTGTATAAATAAGTCAATTGCATCTGCTACAGGAGGTAGAATGCTAAACTCTACCAAACTGTGGTCCTCCAGGACTGGAGTCCAAATCAGGAAATTTAGGGATCTTCTTTCTTCTGATATATGACACACTTTGTACAATATCTGAACCACCTCTCTCTCTCTCTCTCTCTCTCTCTCTCTCTCTCTCTCTCTCTCTCTCTCTCTCTCTCCTTGACTCCATGCCTTTTTCTTATTCTTTTTAGACTAGGATGAATGATCGCTCCTCCATTCAGAAGCCCCACCTCTTCTACCTTCCCGACGTTCCCAGCATCCCTTTCTTTCCTCGGGATGCGCATCGCCATGACATAGAGATCCTAGAGGCCAGCTATCCCATAATCCTTGCTGAATTCCAGGCTGTCTACCAGAGAGGCATTGACACAAAGCTGGGGTGGATATACCAAGGACCTAAGGTAATAAAAATAATATAATAAAGTATTAAGTAAAATAATATAATTATATAATGTGAAATAAAGTCTTATACTGGCTGCCATGCCAGTTTGGAGGATTCAAACAATGCGATAAACCTAAAAAAAATTCAATTGTGGGCTAAAAATAAACCGTTTCCTTTAGCACAACTTTTCAAACAAGTTTCATTTTGAGATTGTCACACATCCAAAGTTCCAGGTTTAAGCTGCTATAAATGTGATTTTGTAGCAATACTGAGATCTACTAAATATGTATTGAATATTTATTTAGTAGCATCTCTTGCTCTCTCCCTCTTAATCTCTTTCCTGTTCGCTCTCACTCACTCGCTTTCACTTACCTACTCACTATCTCAAATCAATACCTGCACTGCACCACTGAGAGGTTTCCTGCCTTGCTTCATCTTACATGTAAATTCATCAGAAAAGCTTCACTGGTGATTAGTGAAAACACTGCCTTGCTCATGTATTCTTAAATCGTGTTTATGTTTGTCACTTGACTTCTCAGGGTCAGGCACTGTTCCCACTCTACAATGCTGGAGTGTGTGTGGCAAGTAATTGCCGCGCGTGTCCATGTACGTACCGTACCCTCCTCTCCCTCAGAACTTTTATCAGCAGTAACTCCCTTGGCTCAGCAGGTTTCTGGCTTTTGGGCCCTGGGGCCTCACTGGGGGGAACCTACGGGCCCACCAACACACGCCTCCGGTGCCATCTGGGTAAGTGCTAACTCCAGATAAACACTTATGTAGGCCCAGTTACCCTACACAACTGCTAATGCATTAATCAAGCAAGAAATAGGTAATCCTTATTTAGAATATCATATAGAAAAATTATATAAGGCATAGGTTTTGAATCTGTAATTCAGAATTACCAGAAATCCCTGTAGCTATCTGATTAAATCTTCTGATTTTTTACACAACTATATGTCCACGAAGCAGAGGGCTGTTACCACCCTAAAGTGGCTGTTTTCCTATACTAGCGCATCCCAAGGTGTTTTATTCCTCATACACCATAGCATTTATTCAACTCTAATAAATAAATAATTGTTAAAGAACAGCACATGATATTTTTAACCATTTCCAGATACAAATAAGACAAATGTGATGTCAACCAAGAAACAATAAAGCCCTCCATCCTGACAGCTGGCCTGTGTAGGAAAACATAAAGGAACAGCTTTATCTCTGACTATTACAAAGCAGTGACATCAGACATTCTTTCTAAAATAGGCATCTCCTCACAGAAAACATCATATCAATGATTACACATGTTTTTATTAACAAATCTCTCATGTCCCTTAGGTCTCCAGACTCCTGCACAGTGTGAACTGGTGGTAGGTGGTGAGCCGCAATGCTGGTCTGAGGGACACTGCCTCCTAGTGGATGACTCCTTCCTGCACACTATTTCGCATAATGGTAAGCGTTGAAATGATGAGCAAACTGAAAGCCATTAAAGTCCTGAAATAAGTTAAAATGTCATTATAAGTCATAAAAATGCATAGACATAGGATCAGATCGGTTGAACCTCTGACTGTAGGTATTTGTTTCTATTTTGTCCACTAGGTGGCGCTGCAGATGGTCCGAGGGTGATTTTCAGCGTCGATCTGTGGCACCCAAATGTTGCCGCAGCAGAAAGACAGGCTCTGGACTTCATCTTCAGTCCTGAACAGTAATCAGTCACATATCTCTGAGTTCACCAGTTACACCGAAATATGCAGAGATGGAGCCTAACTGCATCTCATTCAGTTTCAGCTGATCCCTTCTCTAAACTTCCAAAAAGAAATATGGAGACAAGTTTGACGTATCTTTCCATTATGTGATACGTTGACTGTATGTAACTGCATTGTATTTTCCCCAAAATGTCCTGAAAAAGAAAAGTTTGTCATCCCTCTGAAAGTAGAAGCAAGACCAAGCACACATATCTGCCCGACACACATTTCTGCCTCTCTCTAGAGCTCTTTATCTAACGCACTCACAAAATCTGTGAACATTAGACAAGCTCAAATTTTCAATATCTTCATATCTCTTTTTGCTTCGTGCCTGTCTTGATAACTCCGATCTCCTGTTGTATCATTTTGTGCCTGATTTGTTAACTTGATTGTGACCTTTTTTCTGATATATACTGTGATTCAAGCTATTCTGTCAGTACTGTATGTACATTATATTTATGTCTGTACTGAAGACCTTGTTTTATCATATGGAGTTTTATTTTCATGATGAATTTTATTTTCAGACACATTCTGTGAAGCACAGCAAAAAAATATTTGATCCGACTGCATGCATGTGTTGTGAAGCCTGACTGTACAGCTAATGTGATGCATCGGACCCATCTCCCTTGCAAAGCAAACATGTAATCAACTAAAGGTGTATTCTTCAAATAAAGATTTTTTGTCAAAGCTAAAAAAAAAAAAAAAAAGTTCATAATGATACAGATAATATCTTAGCATAATTAACTGCACAATTTGGAGGTTTTTGTCAGGTGCATAGAACTAGACATGTATGTGACAGGTGACATTTAGACTTCAGGCAAATGCAGAGGGAAGGTAAGCATTTTTTGGTTGTCAGTGAATCTGAAGTTAGCTAACACTAGCTGTTGTTATACTCGTTCAGTGTGAAATATGCTCCCAAAAACACAAGGAACTGGAACCTTTTAATGCTAAGGCAACTAGAAGCACCTCCTGATTAGTTGGATGCTGATGGTCTACATCTTTTCTTTTCAAGTATATTGGCAGGTGCCAGAATGTGGGCTTAGGTTTGAGTCCGTATCCGAAAGTGTTCAAGTAGGAAGAAGGAAGTCAAATTTGTATATATTTTGTGAACATGAACTAATGATGTTTGTACCATATTCATAAATATTCATAATATTCACTGCTAAAGCTATCCAGATAGCTAATACGAGATGAATCGACAGTGTGTCTAGGAAAAAATGTTCATAATTGTCAGATGCATGGTTGACATTTCCAACTAACACATTCTCTGAGAGGATTTTTAAGTGATATTCATAAATGGTCATACTTTTCCTTCTAATGCTAGCTAGCTGGCTAAAATAAGCTAAAATGAGTTAAACTGGGTATCATGTGTTAACCTGACAGGATTTCTGAATTTTTTTTTTAAAATGCTCATAATATTTACTGTAAATGCTAGCTAGCGGGCTAATTTCTGAGAGACATTTTATGTAATGTTCTTGAATGATCATAATCTTCACTGTTAACACTAGCAAGTTGGCTAACATGAGCTAAGCTGGCAGGATTTCTTAGAAATTTCAGTCATATTCAGGCACGTTCATCATCTTCGCTGCTAATGCTGATTAGATGGCTAATGTAATCTCATTTGAAAGGATATTTCACAAACCTGCACCTCCTCAGAAAGACTGAAGGGTGTAAATTTGAGTCAATTCTGGAGTGGAGAGAAAAACAGAGCACACTACAGTAAAGGATTTTACTATGTGAATTGCAGGTCAGTGCAGATTAATATACGCAAAAACCAGAGATTGAGAGATCAACAATTGACATATTTAGAGGAAGATACAAAACTTGAGCTATGCATCTATTTCTGAGACTGTGTAATCTGTAATCACTCACTGAGGGTGAAGAGAGGTTGAAGCAGGCCACACAGAGTTTCAGGGGTCATTATTAAGATTTATTAATGTTACTTAAGATTATTAATCTTAATTAATGTTTAAGCAGATCATTAAATCATTGAATTTACCGTGCATGAATCGGTTAATCCTCTTTATCTACTACTGTAATCAGCCCAGGTAATCTGGCTCTGTATGCATTGGCCTTCCCTGTCTGGAGGGTATCACACACACACACACACACACACACACACACACACACACACACACACACACACAAAACTGCCTCACTGACGTGCTTTCTACTACTCTGCCCTATTTACCTCTTTTTACATTCAGTAATGCTTTCATTGAGTCATTTGTACTGACACATTTATACACCTTCATATACCAAAGACTCATCTATTATAACACATTCATACTGTACATTCTAATATTTCAGTTTATGAATGCCTTCATACGTTTACTTACATTTACTCTATTCAACTTTTTATTTAAATGGGAACTTTTGTTTTTACTAGACATGGCTGCACTTGAACTGACCAACTCTACATAACATTTATCAGTGCGGCACACTGGCACCACTTCATCATTACATTAACTGTTACCAAGGTGCAACATTTCTCTGTCTTAAACGTCTTCCTTGTTTTTTCTTTGAAAATCTAAGGCTTGAGATAAAAATGTTTCTCTGAGGATCCTTATCACATTTGCCAATACACTGCCCTCCAAAAGTTTGGAAACGCCTGAACAAAATAGGGTTTTTGGGCAATATCAGCATAAATCCTCTTTAGTTAGTGACCATTTTGCATTGATAAGAAGGGACAACACAAACTATGAAAACATATTTTAATAAATAAAAAGTTTATGAACATAAACATGAACATAACATAGAAAAATACTCAAATTTTGGATTCATCAAAGAAATCCCCATTAGCAGCTATTACAGCTCTACATACTCTAGGCATCTGAGCCGGTGTCTTGTCTATCATGGAGTGGCCTGCCCAATCACCTGACCTTAACCCCATTGAGCTGCTATGGGAGGAACTGGA